>CM053792.1:402163763-402593763 GCA_028749045.1 Cupressus sempervirens | reverse complement strand
TTATGCAGACTGTATAACCTTTGAACCATGGGCTAGTTGATAGGATATGTGAAATCTTATTCGATCTGCTCGAGGATTTGAAATGAATTATCAGGAAGTGGTAAAGTATGAAAATGGACTTCATATTAGCGATCGTAGTCTTTCGTTTTTAAGCAAGCATTTCAATCAATTATTTCATAATCTTTCATTTCTTTTTTATCTATCTCTATATTGTTCTATGTAAACGTAAACGAGTTGATGAAATAACTGAATTTTAACAATCTATAAAAAATATTATTTAGGGAATGATATTGAAATAGGATGATGTTATAAACATCAATGCTGATAAAGAGCACAACTTCAATATAACATTCTAGTTTTCTATTGTTAGAATTTTCATTATTTATATTATGAAAATATTATTTATATTATGAAAATAAATAAATATATTAATATACAAAATATAGAAAAGAATATATAGGAAGATATACGTCCCCCCCCTAAGCATCTGATTTCCTCTCCTACAAAAAGGCCTAAAAAACCTATTCCATTTGGGAATCCATCAATTGCCCATTGATCAAATGAATTACTTCTTTCAGCTAATCCTCGTATACCTTTAATCAAGATTATGTCATAATATATGTCTATATAAGCTCGATAAAAAGACCAATTATAGATAATATTAATCGATTGGTCCATAATAATCTTCATATTAGGATTTGTTTTATGATATACATCCTTTGATAAGAAGTAAATAGGTATATAGAAAATAAAGGCAATCAATATACCAAAAAATGCTATACCAACTGAGGGGATTGCGTCTAGTAAAAATTCGGGCCAATTTTCCGGATGTTTCTTATCAAAAGGGGTCATCGATGAAGTAAACCATTCAGATAATATGTCATAACTCATTCCGCTTCGAAAAAAAGGAACTCCTATCAATCCAATAAACAGAGTAAATATCCCCAATATAACTAAAGGAAATAGCATTGTCTTGCCCGATTCTTTGGGATATGCAAAAGATCCCTTATGGAAGAAGAAAGGATAAGTGATAACCAAACCTCTGTTCTTTTTGTACAATCCTTCCATCTCATTGGAAATTTTAAATGCTTCTTTGGAAAAGGAATTATTACTTCCTATAATTTGATTCGACATAGAATCCGCTCTCGTTCTATTTGATATCCCGGATTCCTCCTCTCCCCACATAGAAGTCGAATATAGTGCAATATGGTTGTTATATGGATTAACTAAATTTACGCGGAAGTCCCCTTCAAAAGTAAGTAAATACATACGAAACATGTAAAAGGCAGTTAATCCTGTTGTGAACCAAGTTATTCCCCCAAAAACGGGAGAATATAACTTACTATCACTAAGAATTTGGTCTTTAGACCAAAAACAAGCAAAAGGTGGAATACCAGAAAGAGAAAGTGTTCCTAAAAGAAACGTGATTCCCGTAATTGGCATATATTTCCTCAAACCACCCATAAGAGCCATATTCTGACTTTTACTGGGGCAATATCCAACAATGGGTTCCATGGAATGGATGACTGATCCGGATCCTAGGAACAATAATGCCTTGGAATAAGCATGTGTAATCAAATGGAACAGAGCGATTCGATAGGAATCTATCCCTAGAGCTAACATCATGTAGCCTAATTGAGACATAGTAGAATAAGCCAAGCCTCTTTTAAGATCTTTTTGAGCGAGAGCCATAGTAGCTCCCAATAGAGCTGTTATTCCACCTATCCAAGAGATAAGATACATTATTAAAGGTAGAGCTTTAAAAAGAGGAAACAATCGAGCTACAAGAAAAATTCCTGCTGCTACCATAGTAGCGGCATGTATAAGAGCTGAAATAGGAGTAGGCCCTTCCATAGCATTAGGTAACCATACATGAAGTGGAAATTGTGCAGATTTGGCTATTGGACCTAAAAATTAGAGAAAAGCACACGAAGTAACAAAAAATGAACCAACCCCATCAACGACAGTCAACTCGTTTAATTTTTCAAACAAATATTGAAATTCAAAACTACCTGTTACCCAATAAAAACCTAGAATTCCTAGTAAGAGTCCAAAATCCCCTGCACGATTAGTTATAAATGCTTTTTGACAAGCATTAGCCGCGCTGGGTCGCGTAAACCAGAAACCTATCAATAAATAGGAACACATTCCTACTAATTCCCAAAAAAAAAATATTTGTAATAAATTAGGGCTAATAACTAACCCTAGCATAGAAGCATTAAAAAAATTAAGGTAAGCAAAAAACCTCACATATGTTTTATCGTGGGACATATAAGTATCGCTGTAGATCATAACCATGGTTCCAACTGTTGTAACTAAAACTAACATAATGGAAGTAAGTGGATCAATCAAATAGCCTAACTCTAATGAAAACTTATTATTAATAACCCAGGACCAGAAATACCGATAGATGGGACCACCGGTAATCTGTTGCAAGAACAAATTGAAAGAAAGAAACATAGCTACACTTAACAGAAAAATGCTAATAAGAGCCCATGTACGGCGAACACTCTATAAACATATATTATGAAAATCTAATTAAGTGAGAATTGTTTTTTGATAAACAAAACTATTTTTTTTAAAAGGGCGATTTTGAAATTAAGTTTAAAAGTTTTTTTTTAAAAAAAATAATATATAAAAAAAACTGTATATTGAAGGTATGGGGGGGAGGGATTTACCTCGTGCCCCACCCCCTGTCGCCGTTTGCGACCAGTACTCTATGTCGTAGGTACTACGACGGCAGGGTACTTTGTACCCGGCCGCAACAAGCCCTGCGAAAGCAGGTACTATGGCATCAGAGGCCGGCAGCCTTTTTTTAAAAGGTTTTTCATTTTTTATTATTTTGATTTCTTTTTTTTCGTGCGTCATAAATCATTTCCATTTTATGGAATTTTAAATAATATTAAATTAATAATATTAATTATTAATAATTTTATTAATAAATTATATTATTATTAAATCAAATTTTATTATTAAGTTATATTATTAATTAATAATTAAATAAATTATTAATTCATGAATTATAGTTAAATAAATTATTAGTTAATTTAATTAAAGATTAATCCTAAACTATTTTAGGATAGAAAATTTAATAATAAGGGTAACCTTACATGTATTTTTGAGCCAATAAATTAATGGGTTGACTTGTAAATTAAGCGGAGAATCTCATGCGCTTGGAATGTACTTTGAAATGCAAACTGAACTTTACTACTAACCCTGTTATGTATTTTGAAAATCAACCCAAACTATGAACTGCACTATTTTTTTTATGTTATCTATGTTTTGGGGTTGATTAGATGTTGACCAGTCTTAGGATGTTACCAGAGGTTCGGGGGTTGTGCGATTGTGATGTTATGGTGAGTTTTTCTCAATCTTTATACCTGACCTTGGTAATGTGATGCTATGCTCTATTATGGATGTCTTTACTGGTTGTTATTGCTTTCCAATTTCCTTGTGTGAAGGTGAGGTGTTTTTAAGTGAATTGTTCTTGGTGATGTCACGTTGTGACATGTTTCGACTTGACCATTTTGGAGTCTTTGATCAATATTGTGATCTATTATTGGGATACTTGTTGGTTGCTCGTAGGAGAACCATTGGATATTGTGACTTATTATTGATGCCTTCAGTTGCTGATAGAGAACTGTTGTGATCATTATGATTATCATTTGATGCTTTCTAGTCGCTTGTATAGGGCTGAGGTGATATTTGTGATTTTTGATTTCATGAGCCTAGGGTAGGTTATCTATGTGTAGTGTCGAGAAGTGGCTTGCGATGTGGGCCGAGGCCCTAAGTGGCTGCCAGGGTAACTCATTGTAAGTTTTTTTAATAAGTGAAAACATCTCACCTAAATACTAACTTAAATGAATCTAATAAGATAACTGTATGTTCTCTCCCATGCCTTGAGTGCTAGTACAGACTAGGATGGGGTAGAGAGAATGCTTGGTTGCGACCTTGCATTCCGTAGTATGCCTCATCAGTACGAGAGGATACTAGTGGCCGCAGGATCACAGGGGACCCAAGATTCCTGAGGGATTACTCGGGTAACTTTCGACATGACTTTTGTGATGACACTTTCCCACTTGCATGGTAGGTTTCCTACGTGTCTTTGTGTGCCTCTAGGTTTAGATGTCAATCTATTTTTTAGGAACCTTTGAGTTAGCATACTTATAGGATTTCTTGGACTTAGAGAGTATTTATGTTACATGTTTTTTTTCCATTGGGACTTGAGACTATCTCCTTAGCATGGTGGGAGTGGACCATTTAGGTTCCATGTGGTTGGGTGGTAGTGCTTTTTACTCTTACCATTGAGATCCGTCCAAGACACCGTGGTTGGAGTATTATTGTTGGCATATACCTTCATTCTGTTCATGGATCATTATGATAGATGGTTATATTATATGTTGGATGTAGTATCATTTTATGATGTATGTATATCTCTTGATGTATGGATTTATTATGTATGATGAATGATTTATTGCACCTGTATCATGGATCCGAAGAGGATGATGTATAGTTATCTTGTTTCTGTATATTCTTTTAAGCCTTTCATACCCTGTGACATGTACAGTGGATGAATGAGCATTCTGAATTAATTTGCCAAGAGGCATTCAGAACAATTGTATATTTTACGAACATTGGACTTTTCATTATTATTTCATATGGATGTATTAAATGATGAACTTGGTTTTAGATTAGATTTTACATGTGATTAAATGTCATGGGATCTTTAGGGAATGCAACCTGTTATGTATGTTATTGCTTCCGCTACTTTGTGTTTGATGTGTATGTTATACTTTCTTTAAAAAAAAAAAAAAAATGCTATCAAACTTAGTCAAACTTTAGGTTATTTCTTTTGGATCCCTTGGTGGGGCATTACAATTGCATCTGCAAGCCCACTTTTGGTTGACATTGCTCGAGCATCTATTCTTGCAACAAGAAAAAAGTCTAAATTCCTAATAGCATCCCTTGTAGTAGCAATTTCAATTGCATGTTCCTCTACAAGTATTCCCTATTTTCCACATATATGCCCACATTTCTTAGGCCATTCTTTCCATTTCAGTCAGTTTTGTTTTCCCTTATACAGGGACTTACTTGCATTTGACATAGTCTGACTCTGATGTGGGCTTCCATCATAACAACTTTTAAAGAATATCATTTTAGGCGTATTTGATTTTGAAAATTATTCATTTCTTGCATCATTATGATGCCAAAGGGAGTCAGCACAACTTAAACCTCCAAAACACTCTCTTTAAACCTCTCAATGGCAATGTACTGCTTGGAAAGACCCAATATGAAGAGGGAAAATACTTGAACAAGGAGCTAAACATGCTCATGAATAAAAAAGGTTCCATATGAAATATTTGGAAGTGACCAATGTTAGTAACAAACATGACGTTGCCAATGAAATGAATGGACCCCTTCCCTGATGTTTTCTCTATTAGGCATTATGCCAGGGTTGTTTCATTGTTCTTTACTCTATACCTCTTCATAATCATCCATCTTCCTCTGATGATGATTCCATTGAAGTATCATTGGATAGAAACCTTTCTTTTGAAAATGATTGGCTTCAAAGAGAGATTCAAATTGGATATTTTGTAAGTTTAAAATAGCTCAATTTGTTGCAAACTTGATCCTCCCATAATTGTAACACCTCATTTGGCCAGGATCTCAACCTCATAGATATCCGAGCAACACTTTTTACAAGTTCAAATTTTGTTTTTAAACAAAGTTTGAAATTGGTGTCATATCAATTTATATTTACTCATCATAATGGTTTTCATTCATATTTCAAATAGGAAGTAAAAGATAGGCTCCCAATAATGTGAAACACACAAGTCTTCATGGCATCTTTAATGCCTCCCTCTATGAATATCGTGCATATCCAATTGAATTCATCAAGTGTATGCCTCCATGGATCCATTTGGTCTAGCCAAACAATATCCATACACAAAATTTATAATAACCAAAATTATTATGAACACTCTTCTCGAAACATACCAAATCCTTATCGGTTGTCACAAATCTAATGAATTTAGTCAGGCCCCAAAGTGGGTCTAGCTAAAAAAAAATTCATTTTTGAACAATTGATTCCAAAATTAATCCATTGAACAATCTGATATTGATTAAACTCAAACTTGAGCAATAATTGATCATTAAAACTCATTTTTTGCTAACAAAGCTTGTCACCTAGCTTTAAAAAATGAGCAAAACATCTAACTAGGCCTTGGGAACCGATACACTGATTCTTTGTTCCATAATCTCTTACCCTATCAAATCTTGTCCGATGACAAATTTTTAGTCAAAAGATATTGACTATCGAGGTTTCTCTCTTAGAACTACCTACAAAAAAACATGTCAAAGAACCATAAATCTCATTTGGATTTGGCATTGAAAACTAAGTAAACTGACACTTGGGAAAATGAAACTTGGGGTGTTGGTTCATTATCATGAGGAAAATATGGATCTGCAATTAGGGTTCATGATAAATAACAAGACACAAATGGCAAGCAGTCAAAGTGGGCTACTCAGAATTTGTAGACTAGAAATAATGGTAGAAAAGCATTTTTTGCAAATGGAATGGACCTAGAAAATCGTGCAGATGGATTCATCAAGATTTAAAAATTGGCACACTTGAAGTATTTCTAGAGTACAACATAGTGGTACAATCCATTTGATCTCGTCTATCACAAATTTTGAGATATAACAAGTCAAACTAGGCTTCCTAGAATTTAGGACAATTTATATTAGCATGATATTGACAAACAACCAACTTTGAGGGATTCAAAACCTAGATAAATGTATTCAAAATGACTCAAAATCTAAAACATAGGCTCTTTAGTATGGATACTAGATATTTCCGAAGCATAAAATCATGAAACATTATTGGGTGCAAGATATTCAATTACAAACATGGCCTCCTATCGCTATTTGACGCCTAGGCAAAAATGTAGAATTGGACATTGCTCAAAATAAGATTTGACAAAATAGCTTGAAATGGTAGTTTATCATCATGGGATGCATAGACGTACTAAATGCATTGTTTTAGAAAGATTAAACACCTCATGGGCCTCAAATGATTAGTCAGTTATATATGCATCAAAAAGCATTTAAGGGCTTGATTTTTTCAATGGTACTCAAAATTAGGACTTCAATTTTGAGTCCCGATAGTATCCATCTCCATCTCTTTTCTAGAAAATTCTTATTGAATTCATTCATTAGGAATTTTACCTAATCCTCTCCTTGAATTAAATGATCCAAAATATCAATCTTATCTTCAACAAACTTTTCATATCTCAAGAATTCAACTGAGTCAGCTGGAAATCATGATTTCTCATACTTATTCAAAATATTGTCACTCATCCATTACTAAGTTTTGACACTTGGTCATCATTGAATTACTCACTTGCTATAAATCTTATTTCTTAACATCAATACTATCACTCAATCAATGTAGATGCTCATTCAACACTAAGTTTTACTTGTCTTTTGCTGGTGCTTACCTTCCTCTTCTCTGGTGCTCGATTCACACTAGGATCCTTAGGTGTAAACTTTAAGTTCCTTAGCCTACTATTGTATTCCTTAGTCCAGCTTATGTAGTTTGTTAGTGACTTCAAATCTCTTCATAACATAAACAATTAGATTATCTTTCCATAGTCTAACTAATCATATTTCCATTGTGGCTTCCTTTTCATAACTCAACCTTTCCTCTAGGTCATTTTGTTATGACAAATTCTCAAATCCTCTTTATCAATCAAATAGATATGACATTTAGATCATATAGCAACATGTATCATCAATATATTTGACATGACAACATAAGAATTGCTTCAATTGTAATTTCAATAATCTCCCTCTTTGGAATTGATGGTGTTAGTGAATAGTTTTTCCTCCTAGTTATTTGAGTTTATATCAAGAATAAAAACAAGTTTCACAAAAATAAGTCTTGATAATTTGCATACATTCTCTATGTTTCAAAGACATAGCTCCCTAATACAATATTTTTTTAGTACAACTCTTATTATAAATGAACTACGATAGTCGCTCTTTTGACTTGAAAGAACTTAAGGAAAATGTAAACATCCTTTCATAACCACAAAAGAATGTTGTAGATTGATTAATTACTATTCAATACATGGCATATGACACAGATTAAAAATTCCATATTTTAAATCAAGCTCACCAAATCAAACAAAAGAAAATATATCTTTAACTTTCCTATAGCTCATGAAACAACATCTATGTAGGAATGCATTTTCCATCACCCAGCTAGACAACCACATGATTATCAGATAGATTCACCAAAAATAACCATATGATCCATTCTATTATAATTAACTTTGTTTTTCATAAAAAAAAGGGAAACAACAAAACTTACTAGAAAAGGAAAAATACTAAGTCCATATAGCTGACCCTTTAGATTGATCAAAACATTATTTATGTAGCCACATAGGGCTTTTTGAATATGTTTCGAAAAAGTAACTCCTTAAGGAATTCCAAATGTTTTAAATGGAATGAGTCCTAAAGAAAAGCTAACTAAAAATAGAGAAATGACGTAGGTGACTCTTTAATCATCCCCTAAGCTCTAGTTGTATTGCTAATATTGGCATGAGGGTCATGGGAGTTAGAGAAACCCCTATCATTTTCTTTCCAGACTTTGTTCATTGTGAAGAAACCAACCAACTCCTACTGTTGAGAGACACCTAGTTGCTCCAGGAAAAGTTTCCACATCTTCATAATCCTATAGATATGATCAATATTTTCATCTTGTAGATCCAAGTGGTCAATGGAGATGATCATCATGGAGTCTATTCTGTCAACAATGGTTAAATCCTTGACTAAGACTTCACTCATTTCCTTTAATAGTTTAATCTTGGAGAAAAAGCTTGTTTCCACTTCCTTTATGGTTTTTTCATTCTGGTCTTCGTTCCCCATAATCTTGACATCAATGCATTTAATATCAACTGGCAGGATTTCTTTTAGACATCCCACTTCCTTTAGTAGTATAGAGCATTTTTCTAATCCATGTTGAATCACTTTATTCCTCCATTCAAAGATAGCTTTGGTGATGAATAGAAAATCAACATCAAACTTGGCTTCTGAATTTGCATCAAAGAATATGTCTATGTCATAATCATGAACCTCTAAAATGTCAATGACATACTCATCCCATTTAATCTTTTCAAATTCCTAGGCATTCATCTTTGATTCTAGGGTAGTCATCAATTTATCATCTCTTGCATTGGTATTTATAAAGTGAGAGAAATAGCTGGTCACCTAGGCATGAACTACATTCAACCATTCACCATAGACTTTGGAAATGGAATGATCCCTTTTTACCTGTTCAATAAAACTCTTATTCAAGGGAGATTCAACATTGACGATAGAAATGGAAGTAGGTAGAGGTTATGCATTTGGGCTCTAAATTTTGTGAATGTATTTAGCCATTTTTCATACTGATTTCTTTAGCTCCTACTTATCCCTCTAATCTTTCCATATGTGCTAGGAAATCCTAGAGTTCACAGTGCTCCATATCTTCATATCTATTTCTCTCAAGGTAGGGCTAAGGATGGATTTCTTAGTTGTATAATCTTTGGAATGTAGCCCTATCTATAGCTTTCTCAATCATTGGCTTCATCACTTCTACTATCGATTACCTTGTATTTTTATCAATATTCAACATAGTTTCAATGTTTTCCTTTTTGGCTTTGGGAGTCTTCCCAAGAAATTTTCTTACCATATCACCCACTAGGAAACTTTTCAACACTATGCTCCTTTTCTTACTTACTAATAACTCAAATAAATTAGGGGCAAAAGGATTCTCTTTAAGAGGAGGGGTATGTGGCACATGCAATGAACTAAGTGCCATTGCACTTAAAGTATTAGATCCTTCTATTACTTGTTGATTCCCCTATTCCATCTCACCAATTGGGGTTGCAAAAAAAACTTCTTCACTTAAGTCAAGCTCAATTTTTACTAATTTATCATGAGTCTCCTTCAAGCTACTCATCTATCATGCTTCTTCATTCTATGAGAACAAGTCCACTCAGATAAATTGAACCTTGAACAGAGTGTTCAAGGTCAACTCATGACTTTGGCTTTCCTGTGGTGGGAGAAGGAACAACTTCATTAGTACAAAGAACAACTAGGGGTGAACTAGAACTAGCATGAACCTTTTGAACACTACAAGCCACTTATTTTGACTATTTCTTGCTTATGATCCATTGTTATATTCTGGTTAGAATGTGTAGGGTTCTTGTATGTAGGTCATCCTCCTCTGGCATTGTCTAGTCAACTTTTGACAATATGTAAGCTCCCACTTCCTCAATGTGAGATGGGTCAACAATTTCTTCATATTTGTCGATTATCCTAGAGGTATCTAATGAGAGATTAAAATATTTGATCTGGGCTAGTGATAACCTAGACAATAACCTTTTGCTAACCTCAAAATCATCTTGATAGTTAACCCATAAATCTTCTAAATGGGGAACCCGAAGGGAAAAGGAACCTTGGGGAGAACTCTTGACTATCAAAGTTAGGTCTAGTAGAATAAGTTAATAGGTTCATGAATTTAATGTCAATTTTAAGCTTAAAGGAATATTTTATTTTCTTACATTTGTAATTCCCATGTTCAATAGGGAAGGTGTAACCAGAACCTTTTTAAGTTTTATAATTCTTGTTAACCTCCACCAATTTTTTATATATCTTGATCAACAAAAAGCAATCCAAATAGCGATGAGGTAACCTTAGGGGCTTTCCTTCATATCCTTTGATCCTAAGGTAGGTGAACTTGGGTAACTAAGTAAAGAAACTATCATAAATATCAATCAATTGAGTGGCTTCCTCTATCAACCTTATGTTCTCTTCTTTCCCTTGCAATTCAAACACCAATCTAGCCATGAAAGTGTCTTGGACTATTTTGAAACCTCTAGGGTTTTTATTCTTTTGCAAGAGAGGATAGTAATCATAAATAGGCATGCTTGGATTCAAGTTTGAGTGTTGTAAACCCTTCCATTCTCTACCACAAGCTAGGAAATGAAAAAAATAGGAGGTCATAAGAAAAATAGAAATTCCAAAATCTTGAGAAAGTTCTTTTTGTAGAATAGTAGCTATGATATCTACCCAATCGATCAATTTATCCTCTCCCAAGATGGTCTAGATAAAAAAATACATCCAATTATCACAATGAAAATCATGTGTGTTCCCTTTAACTTTGTTTAACAACATAATGACATCTTTAAACTCAAGGATCATGTGTTCTCTAGTCAATGGACGTAGAAGACGAGAACCCCATCTCTTAGATTTGAAAAGCCAACATTTTGCAATGGTATTATTAAATTTGGTGACATCTATAAAGAATTATGTGTAGAAAGAACTATTAGTCCATTCCTCATAGATTTTTTGTAGAGGACCCTTAGTGTACCCATTACTACAACTTGGCTAATATACACTAGACTTCACCATTAAATTCACAAATACACTTTTCAGCCACATCATACCTATCTCTATATGCTAGGGATAATTTAGGATAGGAGAAGGCTTTGAGGAAAGAAGATGCTTGCAGCAAACTATTATCCAAGATTTTCTAGGATATGGAACTATATTTTGTTTGCAAATCTAGCCATCAATTTACCCATATCTTGTTTTGCAAGGAATGTGTCTTCAATGTTAGGAAGGACACTACTTATAACAAACTCCTTAACTTATCAAGTAATTTAGGGTGGAATGTAGCAGCCCTAGTAGTAAAGTTAACCAGACTAAAAAAATAGAAAGAATGCACAACCCTTAAGATAGTGTAAGAAAGAAATGACACTTGAAAAATCAAGGGCTAGAGACTCACTATGTCAAGTGCATGAAACTTTTCAATTTTTTTTTTATTAAGCTACCACCATGTATTTCTAGATGAGACAAAGTAATCTTTACTAATAATAGTAGTTAAAAAGGAATGAAAATGAGGTGGCTTCCTTTTAAAACATAAAACCTAGACTTAAAGCATGTGGATGGATTAGAAGACCGATGATAGGAGAAGTATTTTAAATAATTAAAAGCTCACCCAAGTTTTGCACATGCCACAACATGCCTTTCCATAATTACGTTTAATTTCCAATTAATATGTATCTTTCCATCAATTTTGGTAAAAAAATTATGCTTTCATTGAGTTGTCAGCCTAGACACATGGCACCAATGGCATTAGTCTTTATGACCAAGTGAACACCAACAATTAAACTACAAAACAATTCAATGTTCAAGTTCAGAAGTCAATATATATTGGAAATTATGCTCTTTGACAATAAAGACTAGACATGAGGGTGAAATAGTGAACTTTGAACCTTGAACAAAGTGTTCAATGTTCATGTTCAACTTCAATGATGGGAAATAGTATCCTTGGGATGAATGACTTTCTTCACTTCACCAAAGAAAACTAATGAACTTATGAACTTTGAACCTCGAACAAAGTGTTCAATGTTCAACTTCTAAGATTTTCTTGACCAAAAGATTTGAAAACAAAGAATGTTGAACTAGTTAATATTCAAAATCAGACTTTGATAGGAGACCATCTTTTAATGATGACTTAAAATACCATGACCATGTAAAAGAAATAAATATGGACCATTCATGGGTAATAGATAGAAACACCTCAAATATTTTCTCTATAGGAATACAATCTCCCTCTTTGTTACCATACAATCCAAAATATTTCACTTTCATGAGTTAACAATATCCTTAGTTTCATTCTAATTCTCATCCATACAATTTTAGAAACTCCCTCTTTTATATATTCTCCCTCTATATATTTCATAATCTTCCTTCTATATAGTCTCCCTATTTGATAACAATGACAAAGACACTATCTTTCTTGGTTTCATTATTTATATCCCACATCTTGATTATGTAGATAAGTACATGTCAGGGATGAATATTGTAATCTTCAAATGACTAATTTGTTATGCTTCCATTCTTCTTCTTTTCTTGACTAACTTATGAATATCCTAAGATAGAACTATCTACATTAATGTGTAAGATATTCTAATTAGCACATTTGATCCATAGAACCATCCTTCCTTAAGTTTATTTTCTTTGGGGAATCATCCCCAGTTTACCTCTAAGATATTTATGAACATCTTTAGGTAAGGCTTTAGTGAATATGCCAACAATTTGTCCTTTGGTGTGTACATATTCTAACTTAGCTTCTTTGTCTTAAACTATCTTAAAATAGTTCTCTCAAGTAGTAGTACTTGATAATAAAGTTCTTTATTTTAGTGTGCATTACATGATTCTTTGATATATGTTGATAGCACTTGTGTTATCACAATAGATAGCCACTAGATCTATAATTTCTTCCTTCATTCCTTTTAACAATTTCTTGATCCACATAATATTTTAATATTTCATTGCAACTACCACATACTCAACATTAGCTATTGATTGGGAAATACAATTCTATTTCTTTCTTGTCCATGAAACCAATATTTAACCTAGAAAGAGTGCACCACCACTAGTGCTCTTTCTATCATCAATATTTCTTGCATAATCAAAGTTAGTGAATACCTTTAGCTCAAATCTATCACTACTTTTGTAATACAATCCATAACCTATTATACCTTTCAATATAATTTTCACTACCATTATGTGGTTCTCCTTAGGATTTTCTAAAAATATAGCAACTATCCCAACTACTAATACAATATTAGGTCTACTATGAAAAAGATATTTCAATTTTCCAATCATTGATCTCTATAGTGTTTGGTTAACATCAATTGATTCATCATTCTTAGATAAATTTTTTCCTATAGACATAGGTTTTATCACTAGTCTTGATACTTCCATTTCAAAAAATTCAATATCTCCTTGATATATTTGGACTAAGTAATGAAAATACCAAACTTCATTTGATATTCTTGTAAACCAACAAAGAATTTGATTTCACCAAACATTGTCATTTCAAATTCCTTCTTCACTTCATTAGAAAATGATTTTCATAATGCTTCTTTTACTCCAAATATAATGTCATTAATAAAAATCTCAGATAAAAATACCTCATTGATCTTACCAGTCTTTAAGTATAGATTGTTATTATCATTTTTCCTTTTCAATCTGGAATCTTTACCAAGTCATTGTGTAGTTTTTCATACCATGCTCTTGGGGCTTGTTTCAATCCATAGAGAGCTTTGTGTAGTTTACATACCATATTCCTTTTTTCTAGGTCCACAAATCCTTCAGATTATTCAATGTACACTTCTTCCTCAAGTATATCATTTAAAAATGTAGATTTGATATCCATTTGATATACCTTGGAGTTCTTGTAGGTTGAACAAGCAGACTTCAAAATCCTTCAAGCCTTGATACAATAGTGAAGGTTTATTCATAGTCAACTCCATCTTGAGTGTATCCTTTCCATACCAATCTATCTTTATTCCTTGTAACTTCACCTTTCTCATTCAACTTATTCCTAAAAACCCACTTTGTTCCAATAACATTTGACGTAACACTAGTCTTGCTCCTACCCTAACTTCCTTCTAGGGCTTTCCTCCTCTTGACCTAATCGGGTTTATTTCTACCCTAATTATCTTAGGATATTTCTTATGAGGTCCTAGTCCATTCAACTAGTGAAC
Source organism: Cupressus sempervirens (assembly GCA_028749045.1). Classification (NCBI taxonomy): domain Eukaryota; kingdom Viridiplantae; phylum Streptophyta; class Pinopsida; order Cupressales; family Cupressaceae; genus Cupressus; species Cupressus sempervirens. The sequence goes on along the minus strand of CM053792.1, from coordinate 402,579,154 downwards.
ACCAACAAGTTAAAATAACAACCCCTTCTCCATTGCTTCTTAGGCTTGCACTTACGAATGCTTCCTTAGCATCCATTCAACATCATACCTCCGTTTGATCAACATGCACCCCATAAATAGTCATGTGTACTTTTGAATTTCATTTGAGTCCATTCCAAGATCCAAAACTGCTTTGGAGATTGGAAGCCTAATCAAGTTCACAAAAATACATTATTCGTTTCCAAAATTGCCAAATAAGGCTACAAGAAATTAAAAGTCCTAATGATGAAAAAATGTAATAAATTGAAAAATTACTTAACAAGGAGGTAAAAAATCATGGATCTAGATAAATTTTTCAAATTTCTAAAGGATTTTTTAGGTCTGAGGCTTCCAAAAAATTCATACAGTACAACCTACAATAGTGCCTAAAAATTTGGGTTTGCAAAGAACTTAAACTAGTTTGGCAAGGACTAAGTTTACCCACCCTAGGACCTTCACCAATGCCTCCCCTTATAGTTGGGACTCCATCAATCATGCCTCTAATAATGACTAGGATTTTATTGAAGCAATCCAACCATTCAGTCCTTCCTAACACCTCTTCTCCTTATTGTGATCCCTAGCCATGCATCTCTAGCTCGCCTAGGCTATCACCGCAAAAATGTCTCCCTTGATTTCTAGGGACTCTCCTCTAGTATAAAATATTTACAAGGATTCCATTTCCTAATCCCAAAATCCTATATAGATCCTATGATGGAAAGAGGAATTATGACCGCATTTTGCTCAATTGCTTGATTCAGAACAACATGCAAGAAAGAAACAAAACAATTGTAAAAACCAACTAAAAATATAAAAAATCACAAACTAATACTGAATATAACCTTAGATTGAATTCATCTAATACTTCCAAACCCTAAAAACCAAAATTCAATCCATGAAAATGCCAAAATACTCAAAAAGCATAAACAATAACTATATTCTTGTTGACCAGTCTGTGCACACCCATTAACTAAAACTTCCAACCCCTTCAATAGGTTGAGAATAGCCTTAAATACTCATCCCAAGCCCATTCCTAACTATTTTATATAGTTACCAATCCCCATCTAAAAGTTTCTCTAATTCAATGAAAAGTTGTCAATGTTGTCAATGACAATATTGACAATTTTTGAGCAATTTCTACATTTTTTAGAGTTGTGCCCTCAAACATTGTCCAAAGGCTTCCAAAATTTACCAAAAGACTTGAATTTACTTTAAAAATGTAAAAAGTACCTTAAATCACTTATTTGGCCAACCTTACCTCCAAAACAAAAAAAATGTCATATTTGACCTAATCATGTAGCTAAGAGCAATTAAGGCCTCATAAGGCTTCCTACATGCAACATACCTCACCTAAGGACTATATTAGCCCCATTATGAATCTAGTGGTGTGGCTAGAATCATTATAAGCCAAAATAAACAAAGGATCCCTAGGTCTATCATGATTTTTCCTAGGTTCCCCTCCACCATACTCCCCCACAAAAGAAAACTATGTCACTCCTGTAGATAATAGATCTTGGGAGATGCCTTCTTTGGTGAAGTCTTCATTAGAAATCCAAGTTGCTTCTAAATTTGGCATGTGTTTCCAATCGATGAGGTTCTCCATGTAAACCTTGTGTCTTGTGGCCTTCTTGACTCTAGAGTCCAATACCTTATTAGCTTCCAACTTGCTTGATGAAGGTACCGTTGTAGGTTCCAGATCAACACATACTCCTTGATTGTTGTCAGCACTTTGAGGTTTTTTACCTTTGAATTCAACCAAATCTTACATAGTGGAAATGTGAGAGATGCCCAAATCTGATGGAAAATCAATCTTATAAGAATTGGCTCTATAATTGGCTATGATTTTTCAAGGCCCTGCTCTCTTCATTTTTAGCTTAGTTGGCAACCTTTCCTCAACCTAGACTTGTTCAAATGCACCATTACATAATCTCCAATAGATAATTGTATGTCTTTTCTCCTTTCATCCACCTTGTATTTCAACTTTTTTGTGCTATCTTGGATAATTTTCTATACTTTCTCTTGGATATCTTTCATGGTTTGGGAAAAATCTTCAACATGTCCATTTCTATATTCCATGCCCCCAAGATCCCTCAACTCACATACACCCCTTGGATGAATCCCATATACAATTTTAAATGGGATTCTACCCATGGTTCTATTCTTATTGTCATTATAAGTATACTTTGCTTGGGAAACGATAACATCCCATGTTTTCCCATTCTCCTTAGTTAGGCACCTCAAGAGGTTACCCAACACCCTGCTATCCACCTTAGTCTGGTCATTAGTTTGAGGATGGTATGTTGAATGAAAGGTTTGAATCAAGTCTTCTCCATAAAGTCATCCAAAAGTGGCTCATGAATTTTACATCTCTATCTTAAAAAATGCTAAATGAAAGTCCATGAATTCTCACAACCTCCTTAAAGAAAAAGTGTGCAATGTGGCTAGTACCATTGATAGTCTTGCATGGAATAAATTGCCCCATCTTACTAAATCTATCAACAACTAAATAAATATTGTCATATCCAGGTTTTTTCTTGGGAAAACCTACTATGAAGTCCATGCTCACACACTCCCATGGCCTATTTGGAACTGGTAAGGGTTGATATAGACTAGCATTACTCATTCCACCCTTGGCTTTTATACATGCCATGCATTACTCAACATACTTAGACACATCCCTAACAATTTTTGGCCAATAATAGAATCTTTGAACTTATTCTAAAGTTTTTATCACACCAAAGTGACTATTTAGACTCGCATTATGCTTTTCTTGAATTAGGTTCTCTTATAGATCCCCTTGGTACACATAACTAATTGTCCTTAAATAATAAGCCATTCTATAAGGTAAATTTAGAGTACTTGCAATTGAAATGGTTCTCAAAGTTAGAACATACCTTGTAAGCCTCTACAAAGTCTTCCTCCTTCTTATAGAGACTCTTGAAGCTCTTTATCCCAAAGCTACGTAACTAAACCTCTTTGACAATTACCAATCTCCTGCTTAATGCATCTATCACCTTGTCCATCTTCCCTTTCTTATGCTTAATGGTGAAAGTAAAATCTTGTAGGTACTCAATCCACTTCAAGTGCCTATTGCATAACTTTTCTTTAGTTTTGATATAGCTAAGGGCTTGATTGTGTGTGTGCAAAAAGTGTCACACTTATACAAATCATTATTCCTGAGAATACCCATGAAAGAAGGCATCTCAAGAGGCAACTTATAGCCCTGTATCTATGACATGAAAAGGCTCTGAGATGGCGGCTCTCAAATGAACCAAAATATGTAACCCTTGCAAGGTGCAACATAGAACAAGAGATTTATAGTTGGGAGCAAGAATGCAAGCATCCAAGAATCTAGAATGAATGTAATGCAAATGAAATTTAAATTAGAGAAAGTGGAGCACAAGATAAACTAGAAAATAAGTATTACAACCTCTATTTAAACTAGATTATTTAAGCTATAAGAATGTAGAGAAAATAGAATGAATGAGAAGCATGAAGAATGAAGAATAGGACACAAAAGAAGAGCTCCAAAAGTATGAGATCTTCAATCCTATAGCATAACATTAGTAAAAGAGTGGAGTTCTTTTTGAAGTGAGGAGAGAGCTCTCCCTTTAAAAGAGAAATGGACAATAGAGATCATGAGGCAAGATGCATGTGATCAAGGGTGGAGTTTGAAAGTAGGAGTGATCCATGTGCATAAGCATCTCAACCAATCACAATTAATAGTTGACTTTTGAGAGGGTTTGAAATGTGTGGAGGAGAATTAAAGTTATTTTAAAAAGAGAATATTCCTCTCACATAGAAATTGTGCATTCATGTTCAGACAAAAATGTCTTTTCTTTTATTTCTAAAATATTCTTTTGTGTGTTCAACTTAGGATAAGAGATGTGTAAGGAATTTAATTTAATTTAAAGGGGGCATGCTCTTTTAATTAAATATGAACTTAGGAAAAAGTGGCAAAACTATAGGATAAAATCAAATAAATGGATTTTTGGATATTTGATCGAGGACAAGAATTAGATAAATTATGCAAAAATGCTATAAATGTGGTTCATAGTCTAGATGGCCATTTTTAGGTGATTACATTTTCCCCTCTTTGACTAATGTATGATTGGTTTGGGAACACATTAACTCAAAGAATGAATAAGACAAGATAATAGAGAGATCTAACTCTAAAGAACGAAGCAATACTAAAAATTTGGAGAGAGAAGAAACAATATCAATATTAGAGACAAGCACTGATATGTCAAGAAAAGAAAGCAATAGATCAAGAGAAAATAGACAGTTGTAACAAGAAGCAATTTGTGACAATGATAGAATATTCCTTCCCCCTTGGGATTGAAATCAAAATGAGATAGAGGAGATGCATAAATAAGCTAGATTTTATCAAATCAAAAAAAAGAAAAGTTTATGATGATAGATAAAGAGATTAAGACAAAAGAGTGACCACCAAGCAATGAAGATATGCCCCAGTTTGACTAAGATTAACCAAGAAAGATAAAGCATAAGAATTAGGTCAAAGAGAGAAGAAAGATTAATGAGATGAAATAGAAATAAAAGTGAAGATTGGAAGAAGAAGAAATTAAGAAATGATTATTGCCCCCACAAGATTCAAAGATTAAGCCTTAATAGGTTAGCACACTACATAGAATAAGGAAGAAATTTTGACTAGCAAGATGAACTCAAATTTAGATTTATCTGGAAAGTGGATCTAGGATTTCAAGATTAGAAATGATAAGTCAAAACCATAGATGAGATGGAAAGATAGAAAAGAAGCAAGAAATAAGAAAGAAGAGATAAGATTAAGAAGAGGAAAGAGAAGGATGAACACAGTTATCTAACACGTCCATGAAAGATAAAGAAGAGAGATCTCTCAACATGCAAAATGAAAAGCTAAGCTAGAATGTACTATAGAATGCAAGCTAGTATGAAAAAGGTACAATTTCAAGGGTTACATAAGTAGGTCCTACTTTTTATCATCAAGCCTTATTAGGGATATTGGAAGATCATACAATCATCACTAGCATAAACTATGAGGATATGAATATGATCTATATTGGATAGGAGTGTGGGAATCCAACTTAAGCATCAAAGAAATGTAAGTATAGATGACTAATGTAGTTAGATTACCTAATTTTAGTATAGCAAGATTACACCTATTTCAAGGCATAAGTGCTAGGATAACCCCTGAGTATGGTCTTGCAAAAATAAGAAACACTATAATTTGGGGTCAAATTGCAACAACAATTTGTGATGGTAGTGTAATTTATGGTGATTTTTATTTATTTTTATTTTGTAATTCTCCTCGATGCCATCACAATATTGAAATTTGATTAGAAATTTTGATGCCTCTAGGAGCATAAAAAAGAAGAAGACATGAAATAAATCATTTTCTATTTTTTTATTGCAGAGAGTTGTGTGCGAAAGAGGTGGAGAGCTCCAAATGAGAGGGGAGAGCTATCAACATTGTCATGCCCTTGTGACTATACATTTGGTTTTTGTGCCCATGTGATCTCTTCATATTTTTGTCATGCCCTTGCTCTATGATTTCATTTCTATGATGTGCCCTTGTGATCTACATGCCCTTGCTCTTTGATTTCATTGTCATGTCGTGCCCTTGCTCTATGATTTTCTTCAAAGGTGAGAAGAGGAACACATGTAAATGTTTTTTTCTTTTCCTGGTAAACATGTATGCCTTTATATTTCCTTATAATTATGTATCTATTTATATAGCCAGAGAGATCTCTTTTAAGGTCCTTATTACATATTATCTCACAATAGAAAAATGATCCAGCTGCATACATATTCTAGAATCCAAATAATAAAACAATAAAACCCATTCAACTCATGCTAAGTGACTTACCTCAAGATTCTACACAAAAACAATTCAAATAATGAAAAATGGGTAGAGTTCACAAGAAATTTAACAAAAGCATATCATAGGAGATATTTTTAGAAGGAAACAAGACATAACCTAATTAAATTGGTCTAGTTGCTGATTAGTTGGGTTGATTACAAATTCAAATAGAACTATCATTAGATTAGGTACAATAAAATGAACAATCAACTTTACTAAAAATGATCCAACTTCTTACATATTCTAGAATCCAAATAATGAAACAATTAAACTTAGTCAACCCGTGCTAAGTGACTTACCTCAAAATCATGCACAAAAATAATGAAGACCATAAAAATAGGTAGAGTTTGGATGTAATTTTACAAAAACATATCATAGCAGATATTTTTACAAAGAAACAAGCCATAACCCAATTAAATTGGTCTAGTTGTTGATTAGTTGGGTTTATTACGAATTTCTACAGAACTCTCATCAAATTAGGTACAATAAAAAAAAAAATAAAGGGCATAATTTAGATCATATCTATTATATTTTTCTAACACATAATCTAATTTTTGGTAGGTTCTATTCTAATTCAGATTGGAAAATAATTATTTCTAATTTGAAACTCTCAATTCAAAGGATTAATATTATTATTGATAGAGAAAACATCATATTAGATTAGGAATCTTATCTGCATGACTTGTTCCTATAGAAACTCTTGATTTTCATTGGATACCTCTGCTTATATCTGCAAATTTTTTGGTATACAATATTATTTTCTAAGATAAAGGATTTGGATAGTAATATGATTAATTTTCTATTTACATCATATTCACTATATATGGTTGAAACCACATGGCTTCAATTTCTAAGATAATTATTGTATTTCCTTAATTTAGAAGAAACGCCATAATCTTGTGCATTATAGTTAGGGGTGATTATTTTTAGTGATGAATTTTGTTTGAGACTAGTAATCCCAAACATAACTATCTCCCTAGAAATGAGTTCCCTTGGATATTTTTTATTATATCTCAATGTTTTGTCTCTCATTGAGAGTCATTTTTTATATGTTTCTAGCTTATCTTCTAGTATAGATTTTAAGTTTAGTCTCTTTGATGTTTTATTTTTTTGAGTTAGATGATAGTTTTCTATTATTATTTTAATCATATAGAATATATTCTTAAGCTTTTTATTTTCTTCATCATGGACCATATTGAGTGAGGGATAAAAAGATCAATATTCATAATAGATCAATTTGGACAGTACATGGGGAATTTTGCATCCTAGATTGGATACCTTCCCCTTTTTTTGGTTTATCATGAGGTTAAAACCCTCAATATACACTAGAAAGGGTTAATGCTTCTTGTCCTTCAATATACTTCTCTCATAGAGATTATTTATATTTATTCCCTACATTAGGTATGAAGGTATTGTGTGTATTAATATTCTTGGATAACTATCCATATTTCTAGGAAATGATTTTACTTTAGTTTAGAAGTTAGTTTGGACTATCTTATATACTTTAAAAAAATTAATCCTTACTCACTTTCAAACTTTCAATTGTTTGGGTTTTTTTTCACATTTTTTTCCATTTTGGCCAAGATATATGTATAATGTACAATCTATATATTAGTATAATATATGATTAATTTAAATTGCATCAATTTAAATTTTAATATAGGATCCTATAGAAACTCTTGATTTTCATCGGATACCTCTCCTTACATTTGCAATTTTTTTTTGTATAGAATATTATTTTCTAAGATAAGGGATTTGGATAGCAATAGGATTAATTTTCTATTTACAACATATTCACTATATATGTTTGAAACCACATGGCTTTAGTTTATAAGATACGCTAGCCCAACAATGGAATCCAATGATGTTAAAGAATAACTTCAATGAAGAGTTGAGTGAAAGGAGTTGAAGAAGCAAGTTATACTAATCTTTAAATTCCATAATCATGAGGCTCTTTCCCTTGCAAAAGCCTCTTCCACAATGAAATTACCTCTAAACCTCTAAACATATTGAGAGACATTTTGTGGTTAACATTGAGGCCCTTTCAAATGATGATAAAATAAGGCCCTAAGGTGCAAATGTCTTGGATATTAATTTGAGCACCCAAGATTATGATTAAAGACTTCAAAGTTATGAGGATGAACTATGTGAGATCACCTTCTTAACATGGCTATCAAAGTGAGTGTGATAGGGACAAATAATATTATCCCAACCTAGTAGGAGCTAACAAGGTAGATCTAATATCAACACCATGTTCTTGCTTCTGAGCTAACAATTCTTTGGGTGCATTTTCTTGCAAAACATTAATTTTGTTGAACAATTGTTAACTTGTAGAAAATGCATTCTTATTTTCTATTACCATTATTGGGCTTGCCTTGAACAAAATAAAAATTAAGAGGCATATATACACCAAATTTTTCTTTCAAAACTATATGTGTAGATATAAAAATTAAGTATAACATGTCTAATATTTTGAAAATATACGCATTAATTACACCAAATGTTTCTTTCAAAATCATATGTGCAAATATAAACATTAAGTACAACATATCCAATATTTTTGTAGATATACACATTGATTACACTAAATTTTTCTTTCAAAATCATATGTGTAGATATAAACATTAAGTACAACATGTCCAATATTTTTGAAAATATACACATTAATTACATCAAATATTTCTTTCAAAACCATATGTGAAGATATAAACTCTAAGTACAACATGTTCAATAATTTTGTAGATATACACATTAATTACACCAAATGTTTCTTTCAAAACCATATGTGTAGATATAAATATTAAGTACAACATTCCAATATTTTTGTAGATATACACATCAATTACACTACATGTTTCTTTAAAAACCATATCTGTCAATATAAACATTAAGCACAACCAACTAAATAAGGGCACACAAATAAGTTATTTCCATGAAGAAGGATCATGGCAGATAATACAAGGGAGTTTGATCAAAATAGGGAGACAATCACTAGATTATTGTCTAACTTTCAAAGAGAAGGTGATGAAAAATGTTATTGTCCTTTCAAGTGTTGTAATGGTTTAAAGACAAAAAGAATCAAAATCAAAATAACTAAGAGACATTGTGGGGAGAATGGTACTGAAGGGGGGTTTGATTATCATCAATTGGTAAGTTGTGTGTTATATTATTTTCATAACTAATATACATATGAACCATAGAATGGGGGTTTGATTATCATCATTTTTATATAGGTCAATCTCCCTAGGGTAGTACGCGATATGGACTAACACATCTCGGAGGAACATGGAGGTGTGAATATGGAGAAACATGAAGGTGTGAATATGGAGGAACATGGAGGTGTGAGTATTGAAGGAGAAGATCATGATCTCATGGAAGATGATGATCATGCACCAAAAAATATGATGGTATGAATGCATTGATCCATGATATATTTGGTATTGGTGGTGATTTTTGGTGTTTTGAAATGTTACAACTCCAAATTACCCCAATGAGAACATAATACATCTAAGGGAAACTACTTACCATCTACAACATATCCTTTTAGACACCAAGAAATCTATTAGATACGATACTTCTTCTACTTTAGGCTCTACAAAACATAGGCAGGTGGACCTATTAGATTCTTCATATGGTACCAGTATTCAAAGCATAGACTGAATCTAAATAAAGTAGATCAAACCCTTATATCTTCTATACTTATGCAAAGATCATAGACATGAAATGGCTAATGACGTGGCCTAATAAATTGATAAGCTAAGTGAGGGAATCCTTTTAGATCTTAAATGGAAAGGGAAATGAATGATTATAATTGTTGATTTCAAAAAATCCCCAAAATATGCAATAGTAAAAACAAGTTGGTTTGTAGCTAATCAATGCCTTATTTATTAGGCAACTCCATTAATCACACACATACATCTATGATACCAATGACATATTCCATACATCAATATATCAGATTTGTCTTATCACTTTGTGAATCAGACATTGGTGTTCATAAAGACCTCATTCTCATGAATAATCCTTCTCGAATAACTAGCAACCTTGTCAAATACATCAAACATTTACTTGGGTATTTGTTCCAACAACAAAACATACAAGACATACAACCTTAAGAGGATGCAAAAAGGCCTAAGTTCTTTGTCCCTAAACCATAAAAATTGTAGATTACAAAGATAAGAGATGAGAATCAAAATGAAACTAAGAAGATTCTTGCTCATTGTATTCATTTCTTTCAAACTATACATTCAAGATGCATATAACCAACTCATAAAACCACTAAATAGATTAGTACTATCTATATTAGCTTGACTACTATTGTTCATACAAGAGGAAAATGCTAAAGAGAAAAGGTACCATAGCCATGAGAAACTTTCTCCAGAACTAGAATCCTTGGTCTCATAATGGTGATAAATATCTCAAGATTGGAACCTCTACAATGAATCATAAATAGAAGGATATAGGAAAGGAATGAAATCCTAGATCTGATTTGGAAATGACATGTGTACACCTGAATCTTCATTGCCTCCTATTGCAAAGCATCTCTCATCTTTCTATAACTAAAATCTGATATGGTTCTCATCATTGTCTATAACAAACTTGAAAATATCTCTTCTAAATGATGAAAACCCTTGTTTTGCCAAAATATCTAAAATGCATCTGAATATTGATAATACCTTCATCAAACTAACTTTTAGGTGACAAAATTTTCCCCTAATTGTATTCTTACTACCTCTAGCACACATTTAGTCCATCATCTTGCTAGAAATCAAATCTGAACTTCAATACCCGAATGTGGTTGAAAACTTAATACCTGAGACAAAACCTTGTATAACTTGAACAAACAATGTCCTATGAAAACACAAATTCCAAAAAATGGAAAGTTCATTCTCTCCTAGTTTTGACAATATATAATAGTCATATATTAGCACATGCAAAATGGCCAGAATACTTATTTGAAAACCATGCCCTTGGATTGACTTCACGGGTGTACACTTGATTTTTCAAAAATTAAAATCTTTCTAAAGATTAAACTTTTAGAATAAAAACCCTTTTGATTTTAAAAAAATCAACCTCCATGTGAATGTGAAGAAAAAAATAAAAAAATACTTTTAACACTTTTGAATTTTGCCTCTACTATCCATTTGAGTCAGCTCAAGTTTGACTATCTATGCCATGTGGTAGTACACCATTGGTTAGGTTTGCCACATCACTTGCCACCTGTTAGAAATAATAGTCCACCAAGATAACTAAAAGTGGAGGTAGTGAATCAGTTATCTGAAAATTAAAACATTTATCTTCTTTAAACAAATCTACCCATTCAACCAAAGTAAACAAAAACCATAATAAAATGCACATAGACAATTACATGAAATATGTTGACTAGGGAAACCCTTGATCAAAGGGAAAAACCCTGTGGGAATGAAGCCCACAAGATGATGTAGTAATATAAATATTCCTTGTTAGAGGATGGACCCTGTTAGGAATCTATTACAACATTTGGTACATAGAGTCCCTATTAGGAGACTTTGAATCCCTGTTAGGAGATTCCAATCCTATTAGGAGTTGTAGTACAATGTATGCAAGATGAACCTACTTCCCAAACATGCAATTTTAACTATAGGATGAGCTCACAGGTCAAGAAAGTAATTTATAGTTATCTTCCTCTTTCCTCTATTCTATCAATTGAACCAATCACTATCACACCTTGCAGTCCAAGTCACAAACCATAGATCACTCAGCAAAACCTTGGCAATGAAATTTCCTTAACTTTTGCATTGCTTTTCTCAACTTCACATTCCATACTTTCTACTTATTATCATCAACATAATTGATGTCATATTTAATAAAGGAAAATGTCCTTCCTTTATACCAACTCTTCAAAACAATTCCCTAAGTTGGTTGTTACACCCTTAATTAATTATTATAAGACCATATTAAGAACATGTTACACTTAGTGATAACATAAATCTTTCAATTTTCAACTTGAATAAATTTCCATACATGCAATATTATGACAAGAGAACTTAGCTAAATCATCCTTAACATGTCTTCTCCATGTCCTCAACCTTAATCCTTAGAATATCAACTCTACTAAGAGATATAACAAGTTTACCAGAACATGCCTTTGTAAACTCTATCTCAGAGTAGACATCATCAAAACTTATGTAATTTCTTCTAGACTTATCCTTTCTTCTTCTAACATTAATTGCATATACCAAATATTCAAAAGTATCTCCCATAACCTTGGATAGTGTAAACACTCAACTAGCCATCCATACCAATTTGATCTTTCTGATGTTCTTCTATCGGATACCATAGAAAATTGCTATGTTGACATCAATGAGAAAATTAGTCATGAATGCAACATATCATCATAATAACATATTTTCAATACTCCCCCATACAAATATCATTAGCATTCATGCTTTCAACCAATCTTCTAACAAGCTCCCTCTTTGGCATTGATTGCAACATAGATGAAAAATATCTAGTTCCAAGAATACCAACAAAAGACTATTCATCTTTTCAAATCATCTTCATCAATAATTCTCCCCCATTGATATATTGCAATGTGATTTCTATCAAATTGTTATTCCATGTTGTGCTTATTCCAAACATATTGTGCTCATGCAATGCCAAACATCTTCCTTAGCATTATATTTTTCATTCAATATTCGCCCCCATCGACATCAGTGTAAAAGATTTCAGCAACCAACTTTGCAACAAATAATTCTTACTAGCTCAAGTGTCAAAAGACACTATTCAAAACAACATCCAACAAGAGTCCTAGATGACCCTGTCCATCATAGATACTCCCCCATATAGGAAGCTCAATATTTAGTCCAAACAAACAATGGTGCTCTATTACCCTAGACTAATGCACTCTTCCATCTTCTACTATGATGTAGGAAGAGGCGTACCCCCAAGCATACCTCACAAATACTCAAAAGTCTCATTTGGAAGAGTCTTAGTGAATATATTTGCAATCTACTCTTTAGTGTTCACATTTTCCAATCTGATTTCCTTATTTGTAGCTTTCTCTCTCAACATGTGATACTTGATAGAAATGTTCTTGGTCTTAGAATGCAACACTAAATTCTTAGACATATTTATTGTGATTCTTGCTTCTTTCTTAACCAAGAAACCAATCTTCCTCCAAGAAAGAAGGCTCCTCCACTAGTGTTTTTTTTGTCATCCATACTACCTGTCCAATCTGCATCAGTATTTTAGAGTAAAATCATTAGATCTATCATACAACAATCCAAACTAAGATGTCTCCTTCATTTATCTAAATATAATTTTGACTACTACATGATGTGCTTCTCTAGGTTCAGCTTGGAATCTTGCAACAATTCCAATACTATTTGTTATATCTGGCCTTATGTGAGTCAGATATTGCAATCCTCTGATCATAGATTTATTCTGCTCAATTGTAGGTGTGTCATCCTTTGTAGATAACTTGTGTCCATTTACCATAGGTGTTCCAATAGGTTTTCATGTATCCAAACCCAACATTTTCAGTAAATATTTCAATTACTTAGTCTGAGAAATAAAGATTCCTTCTTTATTTTGTACAATCTGCAATCTTATGAAATATTTCATCTCTCCTATCATATTCATTTCAAATTCTTTCTTCATCTCCTCAGAAAACTTCTCACTTTCTTCATCATTACCTCCAAATATGATATCATCAACAAATATTACAAAAATAATCAAGCCATCATCAATTTCTTCTAATACAGATTATTATCTGCCATACCTTTGCTAAATCCAAGTTTTATCAAATGTTTTTCCAACCTTGCATACTAGGTTCTGGGTGCTTGCTTCAATCCATACAATGCTTTCGTTAGTCTACATACTATGTACTTGTCATCTATTAAAGTATATCCTTCAGGCTACTCAATGTATACTTTCTCTTTAGGTTCTCCATTTAGAAATATTGACTTGACATTCATTTGATATACTTTGAATTTCTTCTTAGTTTCATAGGCCAAGAATAATCTTATTGCTTCTATTATAGTCATTGGAGCATAAGTTTCCTCATAATCTATCCCTTCTTGCTATGAGTAACCTTTGCATGCCAATCTTGCTTTGTTTCTTATAACTTTTCCTTGTTCATTCATCTTGTTTCTGAATACCCATTTAGTTCCTATCACATTCTTGTCTATTGGTCTAGGGAGAAATTCCCATGTCTCATTCTTAACTATCTGATCCAATTCCTCTTTCATGGCTTGCTTCCAATAATCATCTTTACATGCTTTATGTGCTTCTTAGGCTCAACTTGAGATATCAAGCATAGTTCTTCATTTATTCTACTTCATGTCATCACACGTTTGTCTTTTCTTCTGATGATTTGCTCAGATGGGTGGCTCTTTATCATATTCTTTCCTTAAGTAGGAGTTTCTATCTCAACTCTTGGCTCTACTAAAGGTTTCAAGCTTTGTTCCTACCTTGTCTCTCCTCCACTCTACAAATCATTATCAGTCTCAAGAAATACCCCATCATTCCTTGGCCTAGTAACAACATCATCATCTAAATTGTAATCAACTATTCTCTCTTGTATCCTAAATTTCTCATCAATTCTCACATTTGTACTTTCCATAATATTCACTAAAAGTATCTCTTCTATTACTCTTTGCTCATTAATTAATCTAGGCTCATTATCACATTCATTCAACACTCTCCATACTAGCTTTACATTCTTCAACTTGATAAAAAAGAAAACTCTTTCTAGTTTTCCTTATTCTTTTAGGACATTTCGATGAAAAATGAGAAAAATATTTACATGTCTAACAAAAAAAAATTTTCATACCTTTAGTTTCTCTCTTTGTAAGTAGATTAGTACTTTCCTCTATCTTTATGTCTTCTTCAGATCTGGATTCATTTTTTCTTGAACTTCTATTCTATAGTATACAACATAAAGATTCTAGATCTGTAAACTCAATACTGTTCTCTTTACATAAATTTGATAACTCACCAAGAGTTTCCATAACTTGGGTGTCAAAATTTTCTCTTTTAGATATAGGACTATCTTCCTTGAACATGTTTTCCATGGATCTCCCAAAGTTGCCAAACTTTATCTTGAAGGACTTGATGCTTTGATACCAATTGTTACAAATAATAGTCCACAAAGATAACTAAGGAGGGGGGGTGAATTTATTATCTAACAATTAAAACATTTATCTTCTTTAAAAAAACTTAGCCATTCAATCAAAGTAAACAACAACCATAATAAAATGCACATAGACAATTACACCATATATGTTGACTAGGGAAACCCTTGATCAGAGGGAAAACCTCGGTGGGAATGATGCCCACAAGATGATGTACTAATTAGAGGATGGATGTTGTTAGGAGTCTATTACAAAATTTAGTACATAGAGTCTTTGTTAGGAGACTTTGAATCCCTATTAGGAGATTCCAACCCTATTAGGAGTTGTAGTACAATGTATGCAAGATGAGCCCACTGCCCAAACATGCAATTTCAACTACAAGAAGAGCTCACTACTCAAACAAGTAATTTACTATTATCTTCCTCTTTCCTCTATTCTGTCAACCAAAGCAATCACTATTAGACCTTGTAGACTAGGTCATGAACCTTAGATCCAAATATCAAACCTTGGATCACTTAGTAAAACATCGGCAATGAAGTTTCCTTCACTTCCACATTGCTCTGCTCAACTTCTCTACTACTTATCATCAATATAATTTATGTCATACTTGATAAATGAAAATGTCCTTCCTTTATACCAAGCCCTCAAAACAATTTCTTGAGTCAGCTATTAGACCTTCTCAATTAATTATTATAGACATTAAGAACACGTTACACATAGTAATAACATAAATCTTTCACCTATCAACTTGAATAACTTTCTATACATGTAATATTATGATGAGAAAACTTAGCCACATCATCCTCAACATTTCTTCTCCACTTTCTCAATCTTGATTCTCAGAATATCAACTTTGGTAAGAGATATAAAAAGTTTACTAGAACATACCTCTGTAAACTCTATCTTAGTATAGACATTACCAAAACTTACATAACTTCTTCTAGACTTATCATTTCTTCTTTTGACATTAACTGCATATACTAGATACTCAAAATTATCTCCCATAACCTTAGATAGTGTAAACACTCAACTACCCATCCGCGCCAGCTTGATCTTTCTACTATTCTTTTGTCAAATACCACAGAAAACTGTTATGTTGACATCAATAAAAACTCAGTCATGAATATAACATATCATCATAGTAACATATCTACAATACTCCCCCATTAGAATATCATCAGCATTCATGCTTCCAACTAATCTTCTAACACCACTTGGCTGCTATGTGGTGCCCTTTGATTGGTCCACTGGTCACCTAACATGCTACCACATGGTAGATTCCCATTGGACCTTTAGCTGCTTAGATTCCTATCAAGTGCCTACCAGCTCATCATCACATGACATCTTACTATAGGTTGGATCACTGTACTTACCATTTTATCCTCGATCGGGGCCTGCTACCATGTGTTGGCTAGGCACTTTAACCAACAACTACTATATCGCATGCAAGAATGCACCTTTGTGACATGTGGCCTACTATGCCACATATGCACCTCAAGAAGCATGCCACATCTAGAGTTCCTTTGATACATCATGTTTCCATTCATCCTTCTACTACCACATGTCAACTTTTGGTTCTTCTAGTGGGTGTAACTCATCATTTCAATATGTGTTTATGTTAAAAATTTCTTCATGCTTCACTCTAGCTGGCCAAGTGGGCCTCTCATGAATAATATCTTCTCTTGTCAAAAGGTGTGAAGCCTTTGACACATAAATAGTTGACCCTCTAATATAAAAACACAATAAAGTGTCCACATATGATGAATGTGACATAAATGCACCCTCATATTTTCTTCTGCAAGAAATAAAAACAACTCTTTATGGCTTTTCCACATTTAGTTATCACATCTTCTATCAAAATCAATCACTGGATGGTCTTCACATCTTGAACATCCCTTCCAAATGTGTTTTCTAGGATGAGGGGATCATAGTGGATTATTCCAAAGCATTCATCATTCTTCTCTTCTTGTTCAATGAACACCTCCTTGTGATTTGTGACTAGTTCCCTCAATGGCTTAGACTCTTGTCAAAGTTCCTCAAAAAGAAGATCCCTCCATAAATCACATTGATGCAAGATTTAGCTACATTCTACATTCTTTAATTTTGATTTTCCTCATTTTGAGGAGATAGTTGATCCATCTTAGTTACACTAAGTACAAAACTATGGAGCCAGAGCATTGGTTTCGAACATGTTAGGTGGATGAGCTATTAGATCCTTTAGCACCCTTCACAAGTCAAGAAAGTTGTTACATTTGGTCAATTTGGTCATAGCTCCCTCACTTCTACAACAAAAATGATTCAACTAGAGGTTTTTAGGTGGAGTGGACTATTGTGTTAAGAATATCCAATGAGAAACGTCTTCAAACAAACACTCATTGTGTCCAACTTGTGTGGTCCTTTCCAAGTCTAAACAAGGAAGTGTCTTGACATTCCATAAAAAACCATCCTCAAAACCACCACTATTTGTAACATAAATGGTCTTCCCTGACAAAGACACACCCAATGATGGTAATGAAAATGCATTAGAAATGACTTGGAAAGGTACTGAGAAAACTTACATCCATCGGTCTTTAATATGTGGCGATCTCCATCTGTTTCAAGAGGAACAAGGGAACATCAAACTTCTTTCAAGAGTCAAAAAAAAAATCCAACTTGCTTATCTATAATCCATCAATTCCTTACCCTACTTTATGTGCTCACTTTCAGCTGACCATGTGGATATTGATGCCATAATATTTTTCTTTGTCATGCACTTTTGATTTATGCAATGGCTCAACATCTGTCACTTTCTAAATGGATAACATTTTAGGAGAATTAGTGAAAAATTTTGATTAAAAAAAAGATATAATTAAGATATAAATACCTCCTTTAGGCCTCAAACCATTTACTTTAGAGTGTGTCCCACACTATTAATGATACAAGCTTTAGATCTTTAACTCAACTAGGAGAGGAAAACATGGAACAATCTCGACATGCACACAACTTGTACGTCCATGGTCTTGAAAAGATATGTACACATGTCAAGTGATTAAAATGATTATAATTATTTTAAAATCACTAAGAACCTCCTAATCTCCACATTTCTTATTAATCTAGCATAGTTAGTCAGGCCCTAAAGTGGGACTAGATAAAAAAAAATTGAATTCAAATACCTAAATTCTTGAGTGCTCTAAATAGAATTTTTGAAAATGATTGGATTTAAATCAGACTAAAATCTACCATCAATTGATAAATCAAAACTCATTCTACCATTTATTGCAAACTATGACTTTCTTGCCAAGGGGTCCTCTGACTAGCCTTAAAAACAAATTGAATCCAACAACTAGGCCCTAAGATCTAACATATTGATTCTTTGTTCTGCATACTCTTACCTTGTAAAATCTTTTCTCATGATGAATTAGGGTAAAAGGGATATTGACTATCAAATTTTCCTTCTTAGAACTTCCCACAAGCAAACAAGTCAGAAAATCATAAAATGTATTTAGTTTTAGCTTTAAAAATAGGACAAAAAGATACTTGGGGGCACAAAATTTGGGGTGTTGGTTCATTGTCACAAGGAGAGCATAGATATGGGAATTGGGCTCAAGATGAATAACTAGGCATATTTGACAAGAAATCAAAGTGGGCTACTTAGATTTGTAGAACTGGAAACATTGGCAAAAAAGTGATTTTCTCAAATGGAATGGACCTTGGAAAGTGTACATACAGATTCATCGAGATTTGTAAATTGGAATACTTAAAGAATTTTTAGAGTATATCACAATGGTACAATCCATTTGGTCTCACCTATCAAAAAATTTAAAGTTATAGCATCCAGAACAAGGGTACCAATCAATTTGCACTTTAATGACACTGGTAAAACTTTACAAATTGCATTTGGAATCACATTCAAAAACTGATCAAAAGAATTCTTCATAAGCTCAAATTAGAAACATAACAAGTATCTAACCTCAAGAATGCAATGCAAAAGGAATTTTCTCATTTTTTTCAACTACGTCAAATTTATAACAAGTCAAATAGGGCCTCCTAAAATTCTAAACAATTTACATCAGCATAACAACAATAAACAACCGGCTTTGAGGGATTCAAAACCTAGTCAAAACATGTCAAAATGACTTGAAATTTGAAATATAGGTTCTCTTATATGTTTTCTAAAATTTCCCAAAGAGGAAATTCATGAAACATTATTGGGTGTGACATATTCAAATGCAAACTAGGCCTCCTGTCGCTATTTGACACTTAGGCAAAAATGTAGATTTGGACATTACTCAAAACAAAACTTCACAGAATGACTTAGAATGAAAATTTATCTTCATGGAATGCATGGATATGCTGAATGAAATGTTTTAGAAATATTAAACACCTCTTAGGCTTCAAAAGGATAGCCAGGTACACATGCATTAAAAGTGTTTTAAAGGGCTCAAAAGCTTGGAATGGTACTCAAATTAGGAAGGCAATTTTGAGTCCCAAAATTGATGATGATGATGATGATGATGAGGATGAGGATGAAATTGAGGCCATCAATGATATACCTCTACAAGTGAGGAGGAAAACACAACCCTTTATGAAGGATTCCAATCAACTCTTTTCTCTATTGTATTATTATTGGTGAATTTGAAGGTTATGAATGATTTATCTAATATAACAATGCCACCCATGCTAAGGTTTGTGATATACATCATTATAGTCAATAAAAGGTGAAATATATACCATTAAGATTGTTTATACTAGTGATTAATATTTTTTGTTGTAGATTGATATATGACTATTTGTTACCACCATCAAATGTTCTCCCTCACTTGTACTGAGAATTATGTGCCACTATGGAACATATTGGTATGGAGTATCAATCAATAGATTCTTATCCTCAAGATGATGTAAATTATCATAAAGAAGATGAAAAAGAAAAAAAATTCCTCAAATGCCATATGCAAAGATATCAAGATGATCAAGTGACAAAAAGGTTCCTTGCAGGGTTCTTTACATCCCCATTATTCTGCATCTTAAATGATTATTCAAGTACATTAGCTTGGCACAATTTATGGATTACCATGCATGCAATATAAGTCAAGATAAAATTATCCTAATTCTTATGGATGTTTCAACAACATTTAAGGACATAGAGGAAAAGTGGCCACACTTTAAAGAAGAAACTCAAAATCTTGGGCTTTCTCTGGCAATTGACGATGTCAATCCATATGCGGAGATGAGACCCATTTACTCGGTCTGGCCTATTTTTGTTATCACTAATAACATTCCTCCATGGATGTCAATAAAGAGGGAGTACATTATGTTGGAAATGATTGTTCCAGGTATCTTATTATTGTATTTTTACCTACATATAATTATAATTCTTGGAGTGAAATGGCCATAATAATAATCTAATGTTGTTCATTCAACTAGGTAAGTACCAAGTGAAAGATATGAATGTATATATTGCACCTCTTATCGATGAGTTGGTGGTGTTATGGAATGGTTCACTATGCATGATATCTCTAGACCAATTAGACAAAACCAATTTTAATTCTATGCAATGCTTGTGTGGACATTTCGTGATGCCCCAGGGTTGACAAATTTCTGTGGTATGTTATGCTGAGTTCTGATTGTATTCACTAATACTATTTCCAAAAATGAACATATTTAATCCAATTGTATTGTTATCTCATAGGTCTTCAAACAAAGGGAAAATTTCCATGTCCACTATGTGGTCCAAAGATGAAATCTTGTCATTCTAAAAGTTTAAGAAAGTAGGTTTTTGATGAGAATAGGCACTTCCTCCACAAAAAATATAAATATCAAAGTGCCAAAAAAAATCTTTTCAATGGGAAAGAAGAGACTACATCAAATCCATGAAGAATGACACCTCACTTATGGAAGTTGGAATATAATAGAATTAGAGGTCATCAAGGCATCAATACTGACCACCTTCCAAAGGGACTAAAATGTTATCCTAAAGAATTGAGTAGGCTTTCCTACTAAAAAAAACTACAAATTGTGCATTTGTTTAATACCATGCATATTAAAAATAATGTAATAGAGATAGTGTGGAAAATATTGGATGGAAGGTGTCACAAAGAAAAACTTGCCAAAATTTGTAGTGACGTTTGTGATTCCAATCATGCAATGAAAAATATCATTGAATCAAATAGCAATGGAGACTAGATTAATGCAAGTGCCCTTCCTTGGTTATTACCAGAGCAAAAAAGTAATGGCATAAAAGAAGTCATACAAAAAATTTGATTTCCTACAAGATTTGCTGCAAATAAAAGCAATGTCATATCAAAGAAAACGGAATTTGGCCTAGGGCTAAAAATGCATGATTGGCATACCTTCATCAAGGTAAGTCATGGTCTTTTGTATTTACAATATATTTGTGAAATTGCATTCAATTTTCATTGTATTATGTTAGAAAAGAATGAAATGATCTATTGTCAATTTTTGTAGTATGTGTTACCCCTATTGTTTCCAAACAACGTTGACAATATTATCAAACAAGTGATATATGATCTTGAAAAATACATGAGGTAAGAAATGATATTTGTTCAATATATCATAATAAAGTCTTGTATTTATATGTTTTTATAACTCCAATCCCTTGTAGGTGGTTTTCATCTAAAGAAATCCATAAAGAAGATATACAATATTGGAAGAAAAGAAGTCTTCTACTAATGTGTGAAATGAAAAAGTGTTTACCTTTAACTTCTTTTAATGCACAAGAACACTACCTCATACACCAAGTTGAGGAGATTGAATTGTGTGGATTTGTACAACCTAGGCCAATGCACATCCCAAGGGTTCTATGATTGAGGGATATATGGAATACCAGATGATGGTGTATGCTGCTCAATATCTTCCTAATCTTTAAACAAAGACTGATATAGATTACTTTTGGGATCTCAACTCCATTAATTTTTTTGAAGGGGAGTACTTGGTGGGGAAAGGTAGCTTTAGGAAAGTGAAAGATAATATTTTATGATATGTTATTATAGTTAATTAATTCTTAATCTTCAAAATAAATTTATTCTAGGTCATGTATTTACTTTTTTGGAGCTGTTGAAGAGTGGGATGCAATACATTTGTTTATTGCAAACAATCAAGATTGGATGATGGTATGGATTGAACAATGTCAACATCCTACTTATGGATTAAAATGGGAATTTGTGTCTTCATTTGTTAAACAAGATTATTTTAATGGAGATCCCAATATTATACAAAAGGAAATAGATTTATCATATGGTTTAAGAGATCTCCAAGTACTTATAAGTTTGTTAATCAACCATATCTTTTTGAACTCGTGATGGAATTATTTATACATGTTTGACGTTAATGTAGGTGAAACACCACAAGACTATGTTCTATAATGGTTATAAATATCACATCAAAGATTAAGATGGCATAAAGAGAACTTCGAATTCTATTATAAGTGCATTCTTCCAAGTGACCAATATTTCATATAGAAATGACTTACATCCTTGAAAATCTCAAAATTGATACTATGGCATTTTGGTTGATATACTTGACCATGACTTTAATTCCTTCAAATTAGTTCTTTTCATTGTCAAATGGTATAGACTTTTGACTGAATCAAAATGGTCATGATACAACTATTATTGAGCATGTAAATGAATTTCCAATGACTAATACAAGGTTGTTTGTGTGAGGCCCCTCCTTGCATGTAATTATCAATACAAATGCTCTGTTAAAACTGTTATAGGAGATTTAAATGGATTAGATGTAATGCTTTATGTTTTGAATGCCCTAATGAGATTGAGATCAGTTAATTCATCCATGTTTTAAATGCTCAGTGATTCGAGAACTAATACATTATCTCAACTGTTTAAATATTAAGAATTTTCTAGTGATGATACGAGGCATTTTTCACCTAATGTTAAGGGTGTTGATTTTGGTACTTTGATGATTAAGTTCTATGCTTTCAGATAGTTTAGCATTCCTTAATTGGTAATGTTATGATGTTAGGTATATGGATGCCTAACAATGATTATTCTAGTATGTTAATCTGAATTAATGAGTAAGTCATGTTATCTTAATTTTGTGTTTGTTGATGATTAAATGTGAGAAGAAATGAATTAAATAGTTAATTATATGAAAGATTCATGTTTTGATTTATGTAACTATACAGACAAGTTTTAAATATATGTATGTGATTTTATTGAGCTACTGATGTGTGCAGGATATTTTAGTCAGGAAATCTAACGGAGAAATGAAACTGAACCCTATGTATCAATTGTGGAAATCAGGGTTAAATCTAATGAAAGATGCAAACCCGATTGTTCATATTTTATTCATATCATGGATTAAATGAATGTATCATTCTGTATTCAGTAAATGTTATTATTTCATAATAGTGATTTTATAGTGTCACTTGACACTCATAAATTGTATATGCATTCCAACATGATAGTTAGGGTTAACTAAGTAACCTAAAGATCTAAGTCAAACTAGGTTAGTGACCTTTTTGCTAATCAGTGAGTAATCAAGGTTAATTACCCCTAATCTAGATTAGCATTTAATGTTAGAATCTGAAAAGATTAATAACCCAGAAAACTAGTGCAAAGAGTAAATATCTAAACTATGAATGCAAATGATACAAAATCAAAATAGCATCATAGAGTTAGTCTCCAAGAGAGTAATGCAAATGCTAGAGGAAAAATAGCATTAAGAGGATGCAAAAAAAAGAGATACAAATACAAGCCAGGTAGCATGCTTATATAGGCTAGGAAGAGGGAGGAGGTGGCAACATCAACCAATGAGGAGCAACCATCTATCGGACTAAAGATAGCAAAGTATCTTCCCAAGATAGCTAATGGATGCTCACATGTAGGAAGGTGACACCTCACAACCATTCACCTAATAAGACATGCTTTATTAACCTAAGTGAGATTATTAAAAGTGTAGGAAAAACCTAGCAAAATAGAAAAAATAAAAAACTACACTAACATTTAAGTTGCATTTTTAGGGTTGGTATTAAGTCCTAAAATATTCCTAGCATTTGATAGGTCTCCAATTAATCCTAAAAGCCTAAAATCATGAAATTTAAGTACCCAAGGGGTATGGTATGGGTTGGGGACATTTTCCACCCCCTTAGCCCCTTTTGTTGACTTTTATTGTCACTCAAAAACCCTACTTTTGGTTGATTGCAAAAATTGATTGTCTCCTTCATGAGTTGGTGACTTAAACTCCACTTGAAGGTCTACCTATGATCTAGTTGAGTTGGGATCATATTTGGAGGATTTTGGGAGAAGTTTTGGTTGTTTCCCAATATCTAGTTTTAGAGAGAAATTTTGAAGATTGAAGGGAGGAAAAGCTCATCTCAAACTTGTACATGTTGCCAAACCTTTTTGTGGAGGTAGGAGTTCTTCATCTCCTTTGTTCATGTTGTTTCATGCTTGGTTCATGCTTATGTTATTGTGGTTTTCCTTGGAATGCTTGTATGTATGTTTGGTATTCTTGGGAGGCTTTGAATCACATTTTCTTGAATGATTTTTCTTCATGTTTTGCTTGATTTTTGAAGAGATTTTGTGGGTTGTTTTGGCATTACTCAACTTTGGATAGGGAAGAAGTGGCCATGTATGGGGGAAGGGCCTTAGTTGGACCTCAATAGTGTAGAGGCTCTTCTCATGATGAGAAGAGGGAAAGAGGGTAGGGTGTTATGGGTCCCTACTTTTCATCACATACCATGTTTTGAAATTGTGAAATTTGAAGAAGCAAAGGAATGAAAATCCTTGTATTATTGGCCTCGAAAGGATAGTTGTAGAAGAACAGAAGTTCTTGAGTTTTTAGCCTCGAAAGGGCTATGTTATGGTATGGTGATTGACATCTCCTATTGGGAAAATCCACCTCCCCCCTAGTCTAGTTCAAAGTTGAACCTACTGTGCAAAATTGGGATGTGAATGCATGCTTGTTTTGTCTCTGGGTCAGTTTTGTTTTCTCCATGATTCCATGATGTATCGAAGAGATTGAGAAGGATCCTTGTTAAGGACCAAGAAGAGAATTCAAATTTGTATTGTAACATTATGTAAAAATAAATTTTAAATTCTTGATGTATTGGCAAGGATGTCGGGTTTTCTTATTGGTTCTTTCCTGATAGAGCCTTGAACCAAGTTGATTAATAGAAGAAGAAAAAAAAAAACGATAATGTTTCTTGCATATGAGATGTTCGTTGTATCAATTTTTCTTATGTTACTTGATAGTAGATGTGGTGACACTTCTCTCCTTTTTACGACATTTTAAGTTTTATAAATGCATTCATTTATTTAGCTTAAATTTGATAACATGTTGAAATATAATCTTGCAAATTATAAATTCCAACTAGGTTAAGAAAATTCATATTGAATTGGAACTTCATTGGAATTATCATGAATCAAATCTAGAAAGAAAATGAATAATATAGTTGTTCATGTATTTGATTTGATTGGCTTAAAACCTAATTAGGAAGTAATATAACACCACCCCCCCCCCCCCCCCCCACAAAAAAAATAAAAATAAAAAGAGGAAGTAGATGCTCTCAAAAATTTAACACTTAGAGTAATATGGTTTTTAAATAAAAAATATAACCCCCACAGGAGCAAAAACACTCTCTGGAGTTTGTATGGAGAAAATTTAATCTCCCTTTTGTTGAGACAGAGAATCTTAAAAAGATTCTCTCAAATATCCTTCTCAATTTGTTAAATATTCTATTTTTTAATATATTAATAAATAATCAAAAAAAGAAAAGAAGGAAACATATATTAAACTATTATTTTTAAGTTCTATCCACTTAACTTTTTATCATAACTCTTTTTCCTACCAATAAATCTTATAAAAACTTAAAAACTCTGACCCTCCCTATCTCTAGGCATTGATAAGGCCTTGAGGCTTGATGGCTCATGCATCCCCATGGAAATCTTGTCATAAGGGAAATGAATTTTGGTTGGAGGGGCAAGTTATCTTAAAGGAATGACATAATAAACTCCCTTTAGCCAACGAATTTTCTTGAGAAGCCATCATTGTTGCTATCTTGGGATCATGTTCATAGGTAGGAGGAGGGCCTTATCTATCTTCTAGGTGTACTTTCTCCATCCATTTGATTTGGGGCAGTTTGAAATCATGCATAGTGGTGTCAATGCATAGTGAATGTCAACTTGTTTTAATTATTACCTTTATCCCATGTTAATGAAGCTCTCCATGGTACGTGAGTGGTAAGGGAGCAGGGTCTACGAGTTGGTAGTTTGGGACTATGTGATGATAGTTTTGGGTTGCATGTGTAGTGGCATAGGATAGTGTTAGTAGGTAGTTAGGGGTTAGTGTTAGCAGGTAGTTTAGAGGTTAGTGTTAGTATTAGCTTAGTTACCTTTTTTAAATTTTTAAGTTGTTTTTTTTATATAAGTTATTGTAAATTATGTATTTGATTTTTTAAATTGATTAGTTAGTTTATTTTAAGTGTTAATGTATATCAGTAGTTAGGTAGGAACTGTATGTTAGTAAGAGTTAGTTTAGGGTAAAGTTTAGTATTTGATCCTTGTGATTTTTATGTGAGATTTTTAAATCAATTTAAGTTAGCATTTTATTAAGATGTTAGTGGATTGAATTAGTAAGTAACTTCTAGGCTAGTATGGTTATTTAAAATAAATTTTTTAATTTAATTAGTCTTATTATGGATTAGTATTATTAATGTGTGGTTAAATTCATTGTGATATCTTAGTTTTGGAACTTGGTAAGTATTAGAATACATTTTAAGTATTATCATTTTAGAACTTGTATTATTTAAAGTGTAGTTAGGTGTTGGTTAAGTAGCTAAATTAGTATGTATTAAAGTTGTTAGTATGTTTAAGGTATTAAGATTTAATTGGTAGCAGAACGTGATTAGGGTAGTGGTGTTATATAAATGTTAGAGAATCATAAATGATGTTATTATTTGGGTGTAGGATATCAATGTGGTTTTCAAGGCTAGAGGATTTGTCTATGTTCGTGTTTAATAAATTTTAGTTAATGATTTGCTAGGTGCTAATTTTAGATGGATAGTCCTACGATTGTAATTTCTAAATAATTAGAGTTATGTTTACCTAAATTGTTATTAGAAGAATTCAATTATATCATTATTAACATTTTGATTTGTTAACATTATAGTGGACAATAATAAAATTTTAAATCTATTAAGCAAACCTCACATTTGATATTAAGTTTGTGGAGAAAGGTTAGTAAGCTAATTTAGTATTTAGTAAGATCTATGTTTTAGAAAGGTTAGTATCATTTTGGTCAATATATTGTCTAAGATAGGTAGCTAACATCTTTAATCCATCTTAAAATTAACTGAGATTTATTATAAGTAATTATATTGTTCTTAAATAGAAAGTTTGTATTGTTGTATCTTAAAATGTTTTTTTTCTTTTTTTCTTTTTGTAAAGGTTTAAATAAAATAATAATAAGTTAGATTATTAGAGAAAATTTTAAGAATCAGATAGTTGTTTAATATGGCGAGTCTAGGATAACTTTACTTATTCGTTTTATTTATAATGGATTACTTTAAAATTATAGTAATAATGAAACTAATTTTGAAATCAATGTAACAACGGATGTTCAATTTTAGTGATCTTTTCTTCTCATTGTTATAAACTTTTTTTGGAATGATAGGACATCGTTAGGAGATCACGTACCCATTTCTCATTATGACTATACATTAACATGATCAAATAAATGCATCAAACTTAGTAGTGTGGTCAAACATTTAAAAGTTGAATTAATTATTATTGTATATATATATATATATTGGTGTGTTTTGCCCCAATATTTTTGGGCATGACAGTTTGAGCCAGTTGGGGATGAACCCTATGTTCTTCCAAGCCAATACAAGAAGGTATTTTATTCAAAGGTTCCACATAAATCTGGTTGGTCATTTTTTGTTAGACATGATCCAAGGGGAAGGCTGAATAAGTATATTGCAATGGAAGAAGAAGATACCAAGGAAGAGGAAGAAATCGAACATGATTGAGAGTTAGTCGATGATGCTCCTAATGAAAATGATGCTACTACTAATCACAATGATGATCCTTCTACTGATCATGATGATCATGAGGAGGAAGATGATGATGATGATAATGATGATGATGATGACAATGATGATGAGGACAACCAAGATAGTTGTGGTGGCAATACCGATGATGATGATGATCCCAATGATGAGATGATGAAGAATAATATTAATGTATATACAAGTAAACATTTTCTATTCAATTTTTTATATCTAAATTATTATACAAGTAAGAATTTTAAATTGAATTTGGTGTAGTAATACAAATTTAAATATAATAAGTGTTGGGATTAAGCCTAAATTTTTTAAAATTTAACCCTTTTATTTGTTATTGTAGAGGTTGTTCCTGATGACCATGTTGAGGTCCAAGCCAATGGGCAAGATGATGTGGTTGGACAAGGTAAAGAGCACTACAATATTCTTTAAAATCTTTTATGTCTCAATTTTTAAAAATTTAACCCTTTTATTTGTTATTGTAGAGGACCAACCTTTGCAAAGGACAATGAGTGCACATCATGGGAAAGATAATGTGGTTGGACAAGGTAAAGAGCACTACAATGTTCTTTAAAATCTTTAAAGTCTCAATTTTTTAAAATTTAACCCTTTTATTTTCAATTATAGAGAACCAACCTTTGCAAAGGCCAGTCAGTGCACATCCACGAGTGAGAAGAAATATCAATGATGACATGGATATGCCTCTACAACAATATAGGGGAGGGAAAAAAAAGATAAAAAGCAAAATGATTCATGTGAACTTATGTAACTTATTTGATAATTATTGATGTTCATGTATAGATTTTTTATTTATGCTCTATTGAATATTTTAATGAAACTACTGTGTTAATGAATGAATTTTAGATGTTAATGGGAAATGTAGATGTTGGTGTGGGGGGGGGAGGAGGGGTGGGGTGGTGGTAGGGTTTGGGCCAAATGAGCTTCCACCTTCACGTGGTTGGCCCTAATTAGTAGAGAATATTAAACTATTTCTAGAACCAACTGAAGCTCAACATTAACCTATGATTGCATTACAACTAATTGTGTGAATCTCTTGGTTTCAAGAAATGCAATACGATGCCATAGTCAAACACATTTAATTATGAAATTTAGTTGTAGTTTATTAAGTATTTGAAAGAATGGCTTTCTATGGGATTGCCTCAAATTACTTCTCTCTAAGATATTCTATCGTTTCTATTTATTTACAATCATGTTTGATTGCATTTGATGAATTTTTTTGTAAATTGGGAGACATGAAGAAGAATTTGAATAGTGGAAATAAATGATATTAGACCATTCTAAAGTATACATTGATTCATGAACCATTCTCATTATTTCTATTGAGTATGGTGATATGTTGAATAATATTACAGGGAGGAAGCAAAGGATCCTAAAGTTTGGTCAAATATTCATCTTCAAAACATGTCCAAATTAGCAAATGAGACCACCATGAACACTGTGTAATTGAGCCTATGTTTCATTTTTTTGATAGTGGAAAAAACTAGTCCCTTTAGAATGGACTCGCACTATGTGTTCTATATGACATGCAATTCTTAATGGAGAAAGAAGGTAACATTTATATTTCAATTACTATTTCCAAATACAAACTTCAACTTTTCATTTTAACATTTTATGATATTTCATGCTTTTCTATTGGTCAACTTGTAGACCAATGCAAGGTTTTCACAACTCTCATATCCTACCAAATAACAACACCACAATGATCAATCTTCAATTATAAATCCCTAGTTTATGTGTTGAGAAAAAATAAATCTAATTTGGGTTTTGAAATTTATTTTACATCTTTTCAATCTAAATGCAATCAAAAGAACAATGCATTAGGAAAAGTTAGAATCTAACTTCTTACACACAATAAAGGGCATAATTCTCCATCCACCCTTATAAGACTCTTTCTTTTGCAGAACATAATCCTTATTTCTTGAATGTGATTCTTCTTGCACTCACAATGGGAATAGCTACACTAACATATCCATTGGGTCCATTACAAAAAATCTTCTTCTTGGGTATATAAAGATTGTTGTTACACTTCAATTGATGAAAAAATCATTAATATTATTATCACAATGTTGGATTACTGAATACAATGTGCTATGTTCATACAAACTAAACTATTATATAATCTAATTGAGAAATAGCATTGCTCAATCACTACCCATAATTTATATCTACACAATCTAGACCAACCACCATTAACCTTTCAAATTCTGAATTTGGTTAATGGAATTGCTGAATCAACTTTTGTGATTGTTATTCTCAAATTATTGCTACGTAATTTGAACATCAAACTCAATGCAATGAAATTGACTTGTCAAGGTTTGGATAAAAAATATATTTATACATATAAACAACTATCATGTTAAAATTTCTCTCTCTCTCTCTCTCTCTCTCTCTCTCTCTCTCTCTATATATATATATATATATATATATATATATATATATATATATATATATATATATATATATATATATATATATATATATATATATATATATATATATATATATATATATATATAACACTACCATATTAAAATTCATTTGTATAAATGAACATATTTAAATATATATAAAAACACCTATCATGTTGACATCCATTCTTGTATATAGGGGAATGAAAGAACATGCCCATTGGAAGGCCTACATTTGATATATACTTTGTATGTAGATGCTTGTATTTATGTATTCTCTCTATAGATTAAATTCATTTATTTTTGTAGGATCTTTAAAGGATTTAGACTGAATTGACATATAGATTATGTTAAGCATGGAAGTAAAATCATTTTACTTAAGAAACTATAAATGTTTGGTATCATTGTGTCTTCCATGGATATTTTTTAATTAAAATTAATGACTATAGTATGAGATGTAAGGAAGCTTTAGTTATGTGTTCTAGAATTAAGATGTATTTTTAATATCTTATAACAAATGGTTGATTTTTAGCAAATACCTAACTTCAATACTACATATATGTATAAGCTTGAAGAAGAGATGCACAAAGTTGTACTTGTGCCCTTTCCACATGATAATTTAGATATTTTAGTCCTTGGGATACCACTTTCTCCATTGGCTAAGTACTAAAATAATAGTATTGCATTTTGATTATTTTTTGTAATTTGATTTCAATTAGCCTTTGTTGAAAATTAGTTTGATCTATGTTCTATTCAATGAGCCTTGTCACAACATACTAATTCAGAGTTGGAATATACATTATTGTAGAATTCAAATCTTAGCAACCACACCAATAGAAGTTGTGATTAAAACCATATGAGAAAGAGGAACCTCTAAGAAAGAGATGAGCAAGGAAGAAACATATCCCCCATTGAGACACCAATAGGTAGAGTGGACATGACATCACAAAGACCAAGTAAAGGAGCTCTAGTGACATGATCAACATCAATAAGAGGAACTCAAACTGTGACATTAGTAACTAGAACCATCACAATGGGTTCTTGAATTACATGATCTTCTACATAATGTTGTGAGTTATTAAGCATTATTTTAAGATCATACTCAAAATATGTTACTATATTGAGTACCTCGAATATATTTAGAAGAAAATAGTTAAAGTAGATCTTGTACAATTGAGGACATTTGCAATATTAGGTAGACATGTAGGAGAGAAAATGGAGTTTGCTTCAGAAGGAGGAAATTTCTACTACATGAATGAAGTTTCACCATATTGAACGGACTTTGTAAAAGAAATGTTAAAAAATAAAAAGGCTTTGTAAATCCCTTGGAAGATGTGTAGATAAGTAAATACAACACAATATCTCATCATGTGTCAAGGCATGAGATATAACAAACATTTTATAAAGAAAATAATGAAAATAATTCTTCTTTGTTTGAAATACATTTTACTATGTTGATCACATGCATGCATCATTTAGTGTAGGTCATGTAGTTTCCTCTTTGGCCTCTTTGACAGAGATTATGTTTGACATTCTTCTAAGTTGTCTGATTGATACTACTTTTGCTTAAGCATTTCATAGATATCGTTTCCATTTCCTTTTTATATTATTGTAGATAAGAGGCCCAACATCATGATTATTTCTCCATGCAATAGGCTGTGGATTCAACATACGTTTTGTGTGTAACATTAGTTTATTGAGGAATTGACATGAAAATAGGCAAACCACTACCAAAAGGCCACTTGCAAAAAATACATGAATCTCCCTCCATGTCCATAAACTTTTCCAATTCACCCTCCAATAGTGAATGCAACCTCATTGATATCATACAATATTGTTCTAGCTTCATTCCAACTATAGATAAATTATTTTCACACATCATGAATTATATTCCAGAAATCTCTCCACCAAATTTCCCTCTCATGGGTTTTCCAATTACTTTTCCTCCTATAATTACTCCCTTTCATAGTGGAAGAATAGTGGAACCATCTAATTCTCTACCCAAATTTTCAATTTTCGCTCCTCATGAGCAACAAGGTTTAAAGGTCCTCCTCCACAACATCATTTTCTTCATTTGCATTTATTATGAGATGTTGTATATTTGGATTCAACTAAAAGAGATCACAAACATTAGTTCTAATTCCATCTAGTGAGAGGTCTAGATTACCATCTTACCTTCCATAATTCATAAACTATTGGAGTTGATGAAAGCCAACTCAGAAGACACCCAAGATCACCTACATGTGAAAACCTATCAAAGAGAAGCCAAGGAGAGGAAGAGTATGGAGCAAGGAAAAACCCTAAATGGACACAAGAGACCACAAGATATTGAAACATAATGAAAATGTATTTACAATATACAATGAAAAGTGATTTTGAAATACAATGAGGGAACCCGCTTATAAAGAGCTCATGGAAGCTTGTAGAACAAGCTAGAAGGTGGTAGAAGATAAGGATGAAAACTCAACACACATCCACAAAAGGTGGAACATGCTAGAAGGGAACAAACTCTTGTGTTGTCAACAACTAACCACTACATGCATTAAATACAAAATATTAAATAAATGCATTTACCTAAGTAAGCTTAAGTAATAGAATAAGTAATTAGTAAATTAATTATTTACTCTAACACCCCCCCCTTAAGTGCAACTTAGGGAAATGCCTTAAGCTCACAAAACTAAGATGAATGCAAAATGGGTCTTGGCAACAAGGCCATTTTAGGTACCCAAGTACAATGCAAAAAAAATGCAACCTCTAAAAATAGGGAAAGAGAGAAAACCATGTGAAAAAAACCCTCCCCCAAAAAAGAGGTAACCTAGTGAAGAACTAAAGAAGACTCCAACTAGGGAAATGTCCCCTCAAACAGGAACAAAGAGTGATCATGAAGAGCATCACTGAAGCATGAAGAAGCCACAAAATATGCCAAACTGCTGATATGAAAAACCTCCATGGAAGAAGAAGGCACAAACTAAGTGTGCCTATATGGTAGATGATCCATCTCACCAAAATGCATAGGTAGCCAGCCACTGCAATCTCCTTGTACATAGGATCAACCACTGAATACATAGTTCACACTATCGAAGCATCGAACCAAGGATGAATTAGAACAATAGCATAACCCCCCTTAATGCAGACGGGGTGTGTACTCTAACATAAACACTAGAACATACTCTCAAATTATTCTAACACTTTACCTTCAATGAAATTAAAGTAAACATAGTATGATTAAGAATAAAAATCCATCAAGAATTTCTCAAGATAAGAAGTTCTAGATTCTAGATATAAGTTCTACCTACATTCTAGATATATGTTCTACCTACTGTATCATGATTAGATGATGTAGAAGCATGGAATTTTTTAAAATATTCTAGAAATCTATCATAATTGCGACGGCTCAATCGTTGCACTAGCAACCCTGTCATCACATACCTATCATAACTATGATGGATAAATATGATAGATAGTCATTATACCATGGCACTACTATTGCAATCCATCACACTTGCAATGACCTTTTTGATGGATGACCATTAGTTGTATAGTGAAGAAATTTCTAGTGTGATGGAGGAGTGAAAATGTTAGATGTCATAATTGCAATCGTGGCCTATTTCAATTATGACAATGTGAAGATGAACTCTTGGCCTTTCCTTCTTCTAAATTGTGACACCAAAAGTCATCACAATTGTGATGAACAAGATTGTTATCACAATTTAAAATTCCAAAAGTCTAACATCCATAAGATGGGAGCCAATTCTTGGTAGTGTTGCTTGGGCCAATTTAGGTCCAAATGTAGTAGTGCAAGAATGATACATTGCAAGTCAAAAATATCAAGTAAGACAAGCATGAATTCTCTAAACAATCTTCTAGTCCATGACATCCTCAAACGACTATTAGGGAGGGAACAATTAGTAAATAAATTTTCATAAATGACACACAAAGAAGGTAAATTTCATCATAGCTTAGCGAGTTTTCCTATTTAAGTGCATGCATGAATATCACATGCCCATTTATTCAATTTTTAAATTTGATAGTGAGAAATATCATAGCATCCTAGATTATAGGTAGGCTATTTTAAAAGTGTTGAGAAACACTTGATGTTAAGCAGGTAGTGTTGAGGAACACTATTTTGCATGAGTTTCCAAAGAAACCCTAATGCATAAGGAGACCCTTATAAGCTAAGTAGTTGTGCCCTTGAGATGAGGACAAGAGACAATTCCAATCTAGAAAGTGTGTTATGCAAAAAATGATACTGATAGACATAGGTGCAAGGGTCTCAAAAACATGTCCATTTCCAAGTTTTCACCACTTGGCATTTTTTATAGGACTTTTTTCAATGGTTTTTTGTATTTTTAAGATAAAATATTTTTTTAAAATCTTCCTTTCAATAAAAAAAAAATTATAATATGAATAAGATTTTGATATCTTTTTTTTCTTTTAAGAAAAAACTGTATTTTCAAACTTTTTAAATTAAGAAACAGTTTCTATTTTGATATGCTTTTAATATTTTTTCTAGTTATTATTTCTTTATGACTTATGATGTTATATTATTAAAAATAATTAATATTTTTCAAAACTCAAATTATTTAAAAATAATAATAATGTAATTTTTTTCAATCTTTTAAATTGAATGAAATAAATATTTTTAAATATATATAATAGATTATTTGATAAATTAAATAATATTATTTTAATAGATTTTATATTTGTATTTTTTTATTTAATGTATTAAAAAGATGATTAAATCTACACACTCCTAGTATATTCATTATAAAACTTATTAAATCTAATAGAATATAATATATGATATTGAAATAATGTTCATTTTAAGATATTATTATTTAGTTAGCTATATTGGTAGAAGAAACAAGAACAAATACCAAACCTACTTGTGGACCAAAACCTAATCATATAATCTCTTGGAGTCCGCCACATATATAGTGAATTTGGAATCATCCCTGCCTTGCCGATATGAAAAATGTACGAAACCATATATTCGATTGTAAGAGTGGAAATAGAATTGGAGTGTATTTTCGGACAATACAATTTGCAAATAACACCATTTCTTACGAGTATGTATTTGTTCTTGCACCATGAATTTGTAATCTTCTAGAGATTTATTCTTTACACGGGAGTTTGTAAATAGCCCTAGGGTTTTATTATTTACGCGGGAGTCTGTAAATAGCCCTAAGGGTTTTACTATTGTTGACTACTTTGTAAAGCCACTATCTTCTCTATTTTTTTTCTTTTAGCTATAAGTTTCTATAGTGCAATGCCTCATATAGATCTAAGCTAGTTGTGGGCTTTATCCCTTTTGGGTACATCATTATTTGGATATGTCATTATTTGGGTTTTCTATATGTTGGTTTTTCTGTCATATTTATTGCATATTTCCTTCTTCTACTTTAGCTATATAGATTATAAAAATGTGATTTTTTCTGCTCTTTTATTGTTGTTTTCTTTGTAGCCACCACTAGAGTATAGGGGTTTTCTATATTTTTTCGTATAAATTGGTTCATGCCCTTTTTTTTTCTTTTTTTCTTTTGTCATTTTCATTACATGCTACCAATTTTTATATACATTCTTCTAGTAGTGTGAGTATTACACAACTTTGAGGAAATAAGGGTTATACATCAATCCTAACAATGGCTTCTAATATATCATTCTTTGAGAATTACTACCACTACCATCATATTCACTACTATTCTAAAACATACCTATTGGAGCTTCTTGTTGTATGGCTTTGGATGTCTGTTGAAAAAATAGGGTTGAATTCATGCCACCTACATGGGTAAGGCTTGTTGAAGGCTTGAAAGAAGAAGAAAATGATAAAGCTTCACTTGTACTATGATGACCAATGCAATTTTTAGAGAACTTTATATTATTTACTCCACACAATGTTGATTTAATTATACTATCTCATCTTTCTTAATTTTTTAATATTCAATGATTTGATCTCTGTATTGCATACTTCAACCAAGCCATAGTTTTCATATGAAGAACAAATAATTAATCACTACTCTATAATACTATAGGAAACATTTAGATCTTTTGTTAACATTTAGATAACCTTAGTTCTAATTAGAACCTTCTTAGTGATTATCTGTAGCAAACTTCAATTACATCCAGAAAAAATATTTGCTAGCTAAAAGACCTCATTTATTTCATCTTCTGTTTAAATATCTCATTTGCAAATTCAAATGTCTCAAAGATAAGACAAAACTTTCCAAACACTATGTTTATTCTTGCACCAAATTTAATGGAAATATATTTTCTTCAGTTATTTATTCCCCAATCATAGTGTTTCTTTGAATCTTTAGAGAAGAAAACCAAAATAAACATACAACATTATTTTTCATACTTACTGGTAGCAAATTAGAGGCAAATCCTTTTTGCACAACAAAACTTGCCAAACACTATGTCTATGCTTCTACCAAACTCAATGGAAATATCTTTTCTTCAATTATTTATTCCCCAATAATAGTGCTTATTTCAATCTTCAGAGCAACAAACTAAAATAAACTTGCAACATCATTTTCATACTTATTGGTAGTAAATTAGAGACAAACCCTTTTAATGATATACTTGAAGTTGTATTATGCACGTGAGGGTAGGATTTTGAATGGCTTTGACAGTGCTTAGAATGACAAAATCTTGGCAAGGCAAGTGTACAAATTCCTTTACAACTTATCCAAGCATCTACCATATTAAAGGATAAAGATAGAGGAAACAATAAATAGTTTATGATAATTGAAGCTTTACTATCAACTTCAATTACCTTGAAAGAGATATTTCCCAACTTTTTGTAGCAGATTGATCCTTCTCGATGTCTGCTAGTCTACAAATCACCTGGCAGCTAAAAAACCTTCAAAATCATGCTCACTTGATGGATCTGTTACCATTACATTAAATAAAAATCTCAATTATTCAATGATTTCTAAAGAATGAGAAACTTTAAATAGGGAGAGTTGGTTGGTGTAACCAACACAATTGTACAACCACTCAACATCATTGTATAATTGCAATCTAACATAACAATGTAATAGATAACCACTGTAATAGTAAAAATGGTTCAGTTTGAAGGATACCTACACCTTTTAATTTTCTACTTGGTTTCATGTTTTCGACATTAGTAAACAAGAAGTTCATGTATTTTAAACACTAGTGTCAGCAATGATCTTATTATCATGAAGTTTTTTTCTAAACTACTCTTCCTACATGTTTGGTGCATGATTATGGCCTATTTTATTCTTGTCTTATCACTAGGAGGAGTAGAGAGATTAATTGTTGATGCAGCTATTGAACTTGCATCACATGGACATGAAGTTCATGTATTTACTGCACATCATGACTGTGGTCAATGTTTTGAGGAAACTATTGATGACAAGTACTATGATTCCAGTTCATATGTTTTTTTATGTTCGTCAATTTTCTTTTTGATAAGGAGTATTCTATAGGGACTCTTTTCCATAAAAGAAAAAAGTTTATAGTATGATCTAGAAGAATCTGAAAAAACAAAAATTGAAAACTACATAGCTATACAAAAATGGACACACCAATATAATTATTATATCAAACCATCACTGGAAAATACTAAGAAAGCCTGAAAAATGAAATACATTACTAACAAAAAGAAAACCTTATCAGCAGAAAGACATTGTCAATATTTATTTCAATCATAGATTTGGGGATTCAATTCCCACGTTGTTGATGTTTCTAGTTTTCATTAATTTTCAATCAGATAGATTTTGGATTGAAATTACATGGTCAACATGTGGAGGAAATGACTTATTTTTGAAGGAATATGATTCTAATAAAAGTAACCATAGCATAAATAGAAATTTGGAAATGGATGATCATAAAATTTGATGGGAAGATTTAAAAATCAGAAAACACATAGGGAAAAGCTTCACTTGGATTGTCAACCATGGTTCTTGGAATAATTTGGATATGCTAATAAAATATTTTTATGGAAAAGAAATGATAGGAGAAGATATTTGTAATTCCAATGTAGTATGGAGGAGATTTATTAGGTGTCAGATGTTGAATCAAGTGTGCTAGTCAATTAGTTACTTTGATAATTTTTTAAATATCATCTTAGTCTTTGAAGTGATTTATTCTATAGTTGTAAGGACTTGATTTAGTTGCCTATTCCTTTTCCTTGATTGCACCTTTCCATGTTTGTTAATAACTCTAATTACCTTTGCTATTTGTTATTGTTGTTTATTAATACTCTTTTCACTGCTTATTTTCACTTGATTGTTGACTTAATTCCTTAGATTTATTTATTCTTATTCATTGCTACATGACTTGAAATCCTTTTTGTTCATGATAAGAGTTTCTTATTGAGGTGGTGCTATGACAATCAATTTATTGTTGTAAGTTAAATAGGTCTGATTTGAGATCATTTTCCTCTTGAATGTTGATTTCTACTCTTTCAATGAGTGCTTATGCTAATTAGTCTGATCTAGATATTTGATTGCTAATATTAGTAGATTATTATCCTTCCTTTTCTTCTATGCTTTATCTTCGTCCAACATATCGATCAAAGATTTTATGTCCAAGAGCTTCAAATATTGGTAAAGAAAATATCTTAAGGTTATGCAATTAGAGAGAAGAAAAAATCTTTCTTCCTTTTTTTGTTTGGAGAATTGAGATAGAGAGTGGAATAGAAACTGATTCTTTCAGCAAGAATTTTTCAGAGTAAAGATGGCAAGAGTTCCTCTGTCTCTTGCAGAATTTGTTGGTAAAGTCATCACTTGCAAAGGTAAAATATCATCTTTCATTCTAAAATCTATATTTCTTGTCAATTTTCATGCCTTAAGATTCGTGGGTTTTCTAACAAATTAATCCTATTGCTATTCATTCTCTGGATTGTTTAGTTGTGGTAGCATGGAGGGATAGGGAGTTGTTGGTAATACAAGATGTTCAGGCTGAGACTTTTTAAATGGTCCCTAATATTCTTATTAGGCTAATAATGATTTAACCAAGGTTTCAAATATTGTCTTGTCAAATCTTACATTTCTTGAACCTTTTTTTCTCATTTTTTTTAATGAAGCCTATTTACACCTTCTAACCATGTTGAATAGAATTCAAGATTCTGTTCATACAAAGTATAAATATGATTTTAATGTTTTCTTTCTTGATTATATTTTCTATTATGCCACTTATAGTTCAATTGTTTTCAACAAAATTAATTGATCCAAAGGTTCAATAGATGTTATTCAACACATTCCTGTCTTGGCTATTGTAATGGGTTTGGACATGTTTAACAATGGAATTACAGGGACAAGAAATTTGGTTGCATTATCATTCTTGGAGTTGAAGCATGTTGGATTGATTTTTTTGGTAGTCTTTTGTTTTTTCTTCACAAAAATTTCCTCCCAAAAATTATTTTCTTAGGTCATGGTAGGAATTGGCATGGTTCAATGTGTCTTTTGTACATCCACCATACATGGATTTTGCATACTCTTGACATTGGTATTATTATGGTGATTATATTTTCTTATTACATCAAGTGAATCATTTTTTGCAATGCATGCAAGCTAGTCTCAATTATTGCAAAGACTATGAAAAGAAAAAATAGCTGGTGGAGACCTACAATAGGACATTACTTTATCATTCAAGTCTAGCTTTGAAAAAGGGATATTACATTGGATATGAGTTTTATGGTTATGATCAACCATTTCAGGATCCATCAATGTATGGTTTTGGGGATTATCCTATAATTGGAGCTATCAATAGGTGAAGCATAGTCATTGCCTACCAAACTTTACTAGTCTATTATTTCATTTTGCTATAGGTTTTTATAAGAAATTTTTCATAAACATATTATTTAGTTCATTGTTACATTTATGAATTGGCACCACTTTCCCTATTACTAGGAATAACTCAATTATAGATCATTGATAAAAAAATTTCTTTTTATGTGTCTTATTTTTATGAAATTCATATTTTTATGTTGTTTGTAGACTAAGGTTCAATATATGTCAACATCAGGTGTAATGAACACTTTTAGCACCCACTTTAGCATAAGGAAGAGGAAATATGTGATTCTTTGACACCTCCATATGTTAGAAAGTGAGTATTTCAATTGATTGTGTTCCATAGTTTTTAATAGATTTAATTTTTAATGGGGTTTGATGTGTTTATTCAATTGAAAGGTCTATTTTCTTGACAAATTGCATAATCATTTGTATATTTTTTAGAGAAGTTAGTACAAGAAACAATACTTGTGTGTGGCCAAAGTGCTCCAAATTATATTTTATAAGAGTCTATCACTACAATAATTTAGAGAAGTGTAATTGACATGAAATATAATTCTAAAATGCTTAAACAAAAGAATTTAAAATTTTTGAATTATTATTTATAAAGATTTAGATTATTATTTTTCATAATAACTAAAATTTGTGTTCTTTGAGAAGAGTATATCATCTTACAATCACCATGAACATGGTAGATCTAATGTTGGGAAGACAACTTTGTCATTTTTTTGCATTATTCTTTAAAGGGTACTAGCTCAATGGAAGAGCACCTGCTTTATAAGTAGGACGGTGGTTCAATTCCATCATGCCCTAGTATGACTAAATTAATAATTAAATAAGCTACCAAATAAACTACCAAATATATTACCAAATATACTACCATATATACTATCAAATATAATAACAAATAAAATACCAAATATGCTACCATATATAATGGCCAAAAAACTATCAAATATACTACCAAATCAACTACCAAATATACCATCATATATACTACCCAAAAAACTACCAAATGTACTACCAAAAAATTGCCAAATAAACTACCATATAAACTACCAAGTAACAACAATAAATGACTAAATCAATGACCTCATCAATGATTAAAATAATTTAGTCATAAATTTGGTTGGGAGATAAATGTTTGGAAATAAACTACCATTGGTCACGTGATCAAAATTAGTCACATATCTACAATTTTTAGTAGTTTATTTAGTAATATATTGTTGTTTTTGTACTAGTGTATGAGAACCAAGTTTTTCTTTATTATGATCAAGATCAAGGGGTCAACTATTTAGGATAGTGACATGATAGAGCAATATGGATATAGTTTTTGTTTTTTTAATAGAAATAAACAGTCAACCTTTTTCAAGTTAGATAGTGCTCCTATAGGAAAGATAAGCCATGATAATTCAAGATCATAGAAAGGTATGCTCAAATATGCTAATAGGATGATGGAAGGGAGATAATAGTAGGAAGAGTATATCAAGGATAAGAGTTCATGTCTTGACAAAACCAACCAAGCATGGATAGTGGTCCGCCTCACAATAGGTGTATAATAATCATGCTCAAGGCCATGCTTAAGAATAGTGTATTCAATCTAAGGATTATTTTTCCTCACCATGAGGTGCATTTAATCTTGTCAACCTAGGGACGTATACTTGAAATGGTCAGCATAGTATGTGCACTAGGTCTCTTAATGAGTCATTATGCTTATGCTACAGGAAAGTAAAATGAAAGGAAAGAAACTATACTAGTGCTGTAGAAAACTAACATACATAACTTGTTATTGGAACAAATACTGGAAATGTAATGAAATGTTAACATATATTACAACTTAGTTCATCTACTATAAGTGCTCTTACAGATGATGTAGGAACATTCACAAAGTATGATGCTATAGGAAGGAAGTTACAACTTTGCAAAACTAAGGATACTAAAAAAAAAAAATCTACAGTACTCTAATCTAATCCACCTCCCAAGTGGACCCCCTTGGTTGGCTTCTACTAATCTACTCACATAGAGTGTAAGCCAACAACTATTTCATTATGTTTTAGAAATTCATTACATGGGAACAATACATAGTACTATAAAAATAACTCATTGCAAGAATTAACAGTTTCTTGTCATAAACTTTCTTCTTCTAACCCTAACACAATTGGTCTGATCCCTATAAATAGAAGATCAACACTAATTCCAAAACAAAAAAGAAAACAACCTAGCTATAAATCTGCTAGAGAGAAAGAAGGAAAGATAATAGCTCAAGGCAGGAATAAAAGATAATGGCTTAAGTTAGGAATAATAAAGTCCAAACAACCACTTTGACATAATAATAAATGCAGAGAATATAACAAATCTTCATAGATCCTCCATACTTGTAGCTATTTCCTTTGGTACCATTATAACTTTTCCACCATACCTAAACCTCAATGTCTTTCTCCTTGAATGCTATTGACTATCTTCAATGTTCATCTTGAATCCTTCCAATCATCTTCATCTTCATTGCTAATAGGTTAGTTATAATGAAGAGATATGCAAATAAACATTATCAAATTAAATTCAAATATTAGGACACACATTCTAATGGTTATATGAAATATTTTATTATATATATAATATTGGAAAAAGATGACATACTATCTACCCATAGGTTAATCATTGGTTTGGGTAACCATAAGTTCAGAAATGTCTTGATAAAAATAAATCAGATTGTTAATAAAGTGTTTAAAACTATCATAAAATAGAGGCAATAATTACCCTCATCAAATAACAAGTAACTATAAGATCTAGAGGATTTCATGAGGGTACTTAAAATATTGGGCAAGATCAACATTGACACACACCTTGAAAGGTGTTGGAATGATGGAGGAATCATGGATGAAATATTTTGAGTTTTAGATGTATGAGGTAGTAGAACAATTTTGGAAGAAGATGAAGTGGAATACTTTGGAATCTTTTTATAAATATGTTTGGAAGAATATGGAGTGGAGGCATTTGGAAGCTTAAATGTCAAATTTGATTTATTTTCAATATTCATGTCATTCAAGAGAGAATTGGGAACCCATATAGCTTTATATTTTTCTTTTCCTTTGGATGCTTTAGAGCACATTTCTTCAATGATGGATTTAGGAGTGCATATTTTATTTCATTTAGCTCTTTGGGTAGTAGACCTTTGTGGGCTCTTGATTTTATTTTCTTTCTTAGCATTCACATGTTGATTAGATGGGACATAGTGATCCTCAATTTTGAATGGATTCTTATGTTTATTCTCACTTCCAATAGACTTGGGATTTTTGGATGAATAAGGTTGATCTGACTATTTTAGATGGATAGATGAATGAAAAATTTTCAAGGATGAGTGTCTTTGTTGATCTTGAGGTATGATAGGAGAGATAGGAATGGAAAATATAGGAAATGAAGGAACATACAACCCTAATATGGATGAAAGGTTTAAAGGTTCTAGCTTAGATGGATAAGGACCAAGGATAGATTTTGGAAGTGCACAGGGGTAGTGGATAAGGATATCAACATCTTTAGAGTGAAAAACATGACCAAGGCTATCAATGGACTCATGAGTAGCTTTGACAGGAGCAACATCTTTGATAGGAGCATTTGAATCTTGAGCATAGTTCTGAGGTGGATATAAAGAAGTAGAACATAAGGGGATGCTTTGATCTTAAAAAGTACCTTTATGTAGCATATAAAGAGAAATTTTCACATAATTTTTAGTAAGCTCAATGGAAATAGTGGAAGTGGTGTCTTCATCATACTTAGGAGGTGGGTAAGATATAATATATGGAGGGGTGACATCTCGAAGGAGATGAAAGGGTTCTTGATCTTTATCTTTCTTGACATTAATAACTTTATGCTTTTGAGAGTCCTCTTGGCATAAAGCCACTTCTAAGAATAGAGAAGAATGAAGACGGAATGGAGTAGAGCTCAGAGTAGACATAGTAGTGCATGAAGGTTGAGGATCTTTAGCCTTAGCATA
The DNA here is from genome assembly GCA_028749045.1 of Cupressus sempervirens. Lineage (NCBI taxonomy): Eukaryota > Viridiplantae > Streptophyta > Pinopsida > Cupressales > Cupressaceae > Cupressus > Cupressus sempervirens. The sequence continues at coordinate 402,534,964 of CM053792.1, read as the reverse complement.
ATTGAAAAGGTTTGTAACCGAGTGAAGATTAGCTTGATTTTCTTTTAGAGCTAGCCATTGAGGGTATGGATAGCCCATATGGAAAGCATTCAGCTCTTTGTTTGATGGATTCATGTTTATAGGATTTTAAGTGTTGGGAGGTGCATGAGTGTTGGAAGAAGTAGAGGTATCAAAGAAACCATCACTAGACATAGGTTAATCAACATGATCTTTCTCAAGAGAAGCAACCTCATCAAATGAGTCATTAGAGATATTAACAATCCCATCATCAATAAGCTCTTGGATTTTATGTTTAAACTTAATGCAATTTGAAGTACTATTCTCATTATGCCAATGATAAGCAAAATAGATATCGAAGAATGGGTTTCCATATGAGCTAGAATTAGGAAATGTGATGAGCTTGGTGCCAAGAAATGTTTGTAAAAGATCATCATAATAATATTACAAAGGAGAAAAATTTCTCTCAAAAGTATACCTAGGATCTTATTTTTATTTCTCAAGTGTATAACATGCATCCATATCTTCATCATTGTCTTGGTCAGAGACATGTCCATCATGAAAGCTTGACATAGGCTCAAACTCAAATGAGGTATCACTTGCTTGTTTTCTAAAGAGGACTTTAGATCTAGAAGATGAAGACATTTAATGTCTTGGAGTGGGATATCTAGACCTTGAATAAGATGACCCATGTGTATGTAAAGGTCTTAAGGCAGATTCATTTAATAATGCAATCTTATCATTTACCCTTTTCTCAAGTTTAGACTTCATTTCCATCATGTTCTTAGAGAGATGAAGGTAAGAAAGATCATTTATCTCCTCTAGTTATTTGTATTGAGCATATAGATCTTGAAATTCTTTAGTGGCATGGAAGATATCATGATCATAAAGATTTGGTTGAGGTTTGGTAGCACAAGGTTTGAATACCATAATAATATATCAATAATCAAGCATGAAGGAGACTAGAGGAAGCTAATAAGATTACACAAGATAACTTAATGTCCAAACTAGTTAGTTAGAGTGTTCACTTGTCAAATAGAGGTAGAAATGAATGAGTGACTTATCAAGAAAAGTGTCCAAGAATATTATGACACTAGCGACTCAAGTCAAGAGCTACGAAAGAATCCAAAATATCCAAGTATATAGATAAGAAAAAATAAGTGAACAAATCTTCCAATCAAGGAGTGTAGTCAAGATATCAAGGTAATTATTTCAGAAAAATAAATCTTTAGTATGCTAGCATAGACCATGAAGATGGAAAACAATAAGTGCACTAAGACCAAAGAGACACTTTAAGAATGTTCAGGCACTTGAGACATTGCAAAACAAAGTCAAATGATGAGACTCCCCTTAGCAAGAAACACAAGCAAATGTTTAGACCTAATTGATAAATTTGTTAGCATAAAAATTTCAATTTTCAAAAAAAATATGTGATGCATGGAGTAGTCTTAAAATAATCAAGAAAGGGACAAAGTAACCTTGCATGATACAACAATATGTCAGGTCTCAAAGGAAATCCCTATAATTATTGTCATGTGTATATTCATAATATTTCCATGGGTCTTTTCACATGTGAAGACACATTCTAAGGAAAACTACCTAAGGTCATAGTTCATTACTCAACAACTTGGTGCACAGTAAGTGCATGCCCTTTTGCCTCACACCAAGTGGTTTCCCACAAGAGATATTGGCTTTGTCATGGAGGTTGCATAAGCATAACCAAGGGGACATAGATGGTGAGCATAGAATCTTGGGATGGTCTAGGTAATCCATTAGGATCGATCCTTACACCAAAAAGTTGAGCAAAAAAATATGGTAGTTAATAACCTAGAGTGTTTAGAAAGGGATTTAGTTTATAATACTCCTCTTGCACCCAATTATGAGACACTTTGTGTTGTGGCAAGTAATGGAGCATGTGGCCACAAGAGCATCTTAAGCATTCTTGCTTAGCATTTTCTTCATGGTCCTAATCCCACAAATACTCACACTAAGAGAAGACTAGTACTATATCTACCAAGACTTGAGTTTATAGTCGGTTAGAATAGCCAAGTTTTCTTGTCCCCACTTGGGCCATTCCTCTTGATTTTTTAAAATAAATTCCTCTAAAGGATTCTAACAACAATATATTGGATCCACTCTTGAGAGTCAAGATTTCTGATTCACCATGAGGGTGAAGAGAATACTCTCCTTTTGTTTTCAAAATTCAAAAGTGAGTCAAGATTTATGAATCACTACAAGGGTGAAAAGCATACTTTCCTATTACTAAGGGATCCCAATTACAAGTTTGTGTGCCTAGAAAATAAAAAAAACTAGTAAGATGCCAAACATACGATAGAAGAAATACAAGCATATGTTTGGTTTTTATGCTTTAGGAAGCCCTGTAAACAAGAGTTAGTAGCCTTTGTGCATTTGAAGATTTGACATGCATTTTGTTCAAGGTAATTATGTAAGAGTTTTAAGGCAACAACCTATAAGAACAACTATTAGTCCACCACAATTTAGTCCAAAATAACATAAGAATTTGCTAGTAGACTTTTGTCAAACTATAATAGACTTGTAAAACTTGATAGATAGACAAAAATAGTTGAAAATTCTTCAAAACACTTGTACAACAAGTAGTTTCAACCTAGGAGATAGTTTTTCCTAGAAGGGTATCATAGATACTTTTTAGTATACACGTACAAAACTTTTCCTTCATGCAATAGATTTATCTATAGTCATGTGATACAACTTACTATAATGAGGAGATATAGTTTACTATTTTCATGTGATACTTTTACTAGAAAAGCATTACTTGATAGTATGGACAAATGTCATATGATACTGACAAAATATCGCCCGATATCTATGACTATAAAAATATACAAAAGGTTGAATAGAGAACAAAAAATGCAAGAAATGTATGTAGATTAGGAGAAAATCCATAGTGTTATGCCCCATGGTGGGTGCCTATTAGCATGAATTTTGATGATACTACTTTGGGGAGGTATCCTAAGCATTGGAGAGTATTGACTTGTTGCATTCATGACTATGTTTGTCATTGCAAATGTTAACATAGTGTGATTTCTATAAAGACTGCCTATGTAACAGACATAGATCTTAATGGCATAGATAATGTTTTGATTGTTTGGTGATATGAATTCATGGACATGTTCCACACTACGTCTTGATGAGGTGGTTAAGTGCATAGAGTCTAAGTCAAAGATGTATAGAAGTTGTACCTAATTTATAAAGAGTAGTTTTCAGATGGAGTATTGGGAAAGTAGTTCTTGATGCTTGTTTCCTATCATACATCTGAGATATGGTAAGAAGATGCACAATATAGCTTGATAAAGGATAGTCTTTTGGCAGTGTAAAGGATAGTCTTTTGGTAGTGTTAGGGACTGCACAAGCCCTAGTATCACACATGTGAAGTTTTGTATAGATTGTGAGTTGACAATGCTATTGTAATTGTAATTAATTAATTATCTTATTATAATTAATTGGGAAAGCCTCAAGGATAACTCAAGGAATTATTTTGAAGATATGGCATAAAGGAAAGATGTTATTTTTTATTTGTAGAGAGTATGTGTGATCATTGTATGAAGTGTAAAGTGTGAAAAGGAGTAGAGTGTTTGGTAAATGCATGTAAGTGATCCAAGGGAATATTGGATGTGATTTTTGTGATCTAGTTACAAGATCAAAAGGAGAAGAGGCCTGATTGATAGGAAAAAAGAAGAGGAAGGAAGTACATTTAATTTTTATTATTTAGTAGGAAATAATATAGAGATCATTTGGATAGTGAGTTCATTGATCTTTCCCTTGAAGCTATTTGGGCAGTGGGTCTAGATGTCTTCCTCAACTCCTAACAGGGACTCATATGTATTGAATGTATTCATAGACTACTAATAGGGTCCATCCTCTATCAAGGAATATTTATATTAGTACATCAACTTGTGGGTACCATCCCCACTGAAATTTTCCCTTTGATCAAGGGTTTCCCTAATTAACATATCTAGTGTTATTGTGTATGAGTATCTTGCTATGGTTTTTTATTATATTGCTCATATGATTAAATTTTAATAAGGTTGATAATTGTGATAATAGTTGGATAATTGATTAACCCCACCCTCACTACCACCCCCCCCCCGCCAAGTTATATTGGTGGACTATATATTTGAGAGTAATTAGTATTAGAGCTTGAAGTCCTTGAAGAATAAGCTTAATAGCTTAGGGAGATTGATGGAAAATATTTTCTTAATGGATAGTCCTAGATTTGATGTGGTCAACTATGATAGTTGGAAGGAGAAGATGAAGACTCATCTATTGTGCATGGGTCTAGGTTATTAGATCTTGACAAAGAGTGAGAAGAAAATTGTGAAAGAAGAACAACTTGAACAAGTAACTAAAGTGGAGAGAGATGTGTTCATATGTATTATGAGAGCTAGAGAAGCTCTACTATCAGTAGTTCTAGAGAATGAATATAGTTGTGTAAAGTCAGTTCAAACATCTCATGAAATTTGGAAAGCATTAGAATCTATTTTTGATGGTGATACACATGCAAAAAGAATGAGATTATAGAATCAAATATGTGCATTTCAAGATGCTAAAATGATATAAGATGAATCTATAATAATCAATATTGGTAGAATATTAGAAATTGTTACAAGAATTTGGTCTCTTGGTGGAACCAAGGAAGAAGATGAAGTAGTATGGAAGATCTTGAAAATTTTAATGCCAACATTCAAGAAAGTGGCTTAGATCATTCAAATATTGATGCCTTGCATTAAGGATTTCACTAAGGAAACCCTTCTTGGAAGATTAAAATCTATAGAAATAGATTTGAGATAGTTTGAAGATCTAACTAGAGTTAAAAAACCTTTCAGTACCTTGAACATTGGATCAAATTTAACAAGGAGTACAATCACATGTGAAGATTCTTCTCCTAGAAAAATACTTGATGAAGACAAGAAGATTGAGAAAGGTATGGCCCTTCTTGTGAGAAGAGAAATATATGCTAAGAAATTTTTTATATGTTGGACTTGTGATGAATTCGTTCATTATGCATCTAAATATTCTAAAAGAGAGAAATAGTATAAGGGTAAGTTCAAGCCTAGAAGAGATAGAAATTATTTCTATGCAAATGATGATGAAGAATCTAATGAGAAAGGTCAAAGTGAAAGTGATGATGAATTGGGATTTTTGGCTATTAAGGGAGATGATCTTGATAGAGAAATTAGAGAAGAAAGAGATCTAGTTTCCCAAGTTGAGAAGAAATCTAATTGGATAATTGACAGTGGTTGTTTACATCACATGACTAGTGATATGCATGAGTTTGTTAAGTTTAGGAATCACGATGGAGGAATTGTTAGATTTGGTAACAATATAGCCTATCATATAGAAAGAATTGTATCCATTACTCTTGATGGTAAAACTAATAGTGATGATGTTTATTTTGTTGATAGATCGATGCATAATTTCTTGAGTGTTTGATAGTTGGTGGACAAGGGTTATCAATTGCAATTCATTGATAAGACTTGCATTATCAAAGATAGAGATGGTAAGCTAATTGGAATAGATACAAGATCCAAAGGTAATGTATTTTAGTTGAATCCTAGTGAAATGACATGTTTGTTAGCTAAAGTGAACAATAGTTGGTTGTGGTATAGAAGATTTTGTCATATAAAATTTGATAATATTGTAAAGGTTAGTAGTATATTTGTAGTTAGAGACATGCCTAAGATTACAAATCCTACTAATTTTGTTTGCAAAGAATGTATTTTGGTTAAACAAAAGAAAGTATCATTTCCTAGCAAGAAGTTCACTACCATAGAGAAGCTAGAGATCACTCATAAAAATCTTAGTGGTCCTTTAAGGACAAGAGGATTCTATGTTGAAAGGTACTTTACAATATTTGGTGATGATTTCGCTAGAATGATGTGGGTAGCATTTCTTAAAGAGAAATCTGAGGCTTTTGAGATGCTTAAGGTATTTAAGAATAGAGTTGAGAATGAATCTAGTATAAAGATAAAATGTTTGAGATTAGATAGAGGAGGAGAGTTCACCTCTAGGAAGTTTAACATATTCTATGAAGATAATGGAATCAAAAGATATCTATCATCACCTAGAACACTTGAGAAAAATAGGATTGCTGAAAAAAAAAAGTCACTATCAAAGGCAACAAGAGAAATGTTGTTTGAGAATGATGTTTCTAAGATATTTTGGAGAGAAGAAGTCAATATTGTAGTATACACTTTGAATAGAGTATAGACAAAAAAGGTATGAAAATGACACCTTATGAACTATCACTTGTTCATTTGCCATCAGTTAAGTAATTCAAAATATTCGGGAGCAAATATTATATAAAGAGAGATGATGACATTGGTAAATTAGATCCAAAAAGTGATGAAGGTATGTTTCTAGACTATTCATTGAAAAGCAAAGCATGCAAACATTTTCACTATAGAAATAAGAAAATACTTGAATGCAAAAATGTAAGGATTGATGAAAAGTTTAGAACTAAGGAAAAGATGGTAGATTATAATTCAAATGAAGAAGAAGATAATTCTGAAATTGTTAGAAAAAATGTATAAGTTTTCTTTGAGACTAACAATGATTTACAGAATGATGTGTTAATTGTTGAGCAAAGAGGTGACGAGAGATCTAAACCTAGAGATGAGATAAGAGTTGAGATGTCAAACCCTACCCCTAATAGGAATCTGACAAAGAATAACCCTCCTGAGAAGATAATGAGAAGATAATTGGAAGCAAATACAAAGGTGTGATGAGAAGAAACAAATTAAATGAAGAGATATGTTTGATTTCTCAAGTTGAACCCAAGAGTGTAGATGAAGCATGCAAAGATGATCATTGGATTCAAGAAATGAAGGAAGAACTAGATCATATTTTGAAGAATGTTACATGGGAGTTATTTCCCAAACCTAACGACAAGAATGTGATAGGAACCAAATGTGTATTCAAATACAAGATGAATGAGCAGGGTGAAGTTGTGAGGAACAAGGTTAGACTTGTATGCAAGGGATATTCACAAAAAGAAGGCCTAGAATATGAGGAGACATATGAACCTATAGCCGAAATGGAAGTAGTAAGGATGTTCTTGTCTTATGTAGCAAGTAAGAAGTTCAAGGTCTATTAGATGAATGTTAAATCAACCTTTCTGAATCGAGAATTTGAAGAAGAGGTATCTATTGAGTAGCTTGAAGGTTTTCCTTTATAAAAAGACAAATACATTTAATTTAGATTAAAGAAAGCTCTATATGGTCTAAAGAAAACACCCAGAACCTAGTGTATGCACCCTAAAATGACTACCTAGACTATGGGCCCGCATTATTCAATTTATCAAATTTCCTGAATCAATGGATTGCAATATTTTATTAAATCAATTCAAACCAATTTCTTTGATCAAATTATAATTAATTCAATTATTTCAACATTTCCTAAAGTTTGATCATTTTATCCGAAGTCTTATTTTATTAAAAGAAAACCTCTCTTTTAATTAAATAATTAATCCATAGTTAATTATTTAAGAGAAAAATTCCTCTTTTAATTCAATTAAATATTTCTTATTTAATTAAAAGAACTTGTTTCCTTTTAATTAAATAAAATCCCATGCAAAAAAGGAAATTAAATAAATAAAAATTAAACCCACTTGAAAAAGAAAATAAATTAAATAAAACTAAATAAATAAATCCTTTTTCTCTACACTTGAATGCACACATCTCTAAGTGGGATTCCTCTTTTTCCTCTTTCCACTTTCTTCTCAAACACTTCTCTTTTCTCATTGGTGGAATTTTGTCTCACATGGATCAAAATCTATTATCCCATACTAGTTGTGAGAAGCATTTCACCTCCACATTTTCCTTTATAAGGAGCCCTCTCCTTCTCATTTTGATATAGAGAAATAGAGAGATATATAGAAAAAATAGCTCATTGGTATAGTATTTCTATGCTTCAGGTTTAGAGAGTGATTTTGTTAAAGAAGTTTGACCCTTAGGGTTTGGACATTGGAGCTTCATTGCAAATTCTCTCTTCTTGTCTTATTATATCTTGAATCCATGGCTTCCATCATTAGGTTTCATCCTTGCATTTCATATTATCTTAAAGCCATATTTGTTTTCATAGATTAATACTACATTTTTATTTCCTTTGTTAGATTATATTTCCTTTTCTTGCATTTCTTTGCATTGTTATAATTTTGATTAGTTTGCATCCTTATTTACATTCATATTTTGATCCTTGAATCTCTCATTTTATAGTGTACTTGCATGGGCACAAACTAAGTGAAATTAAGGGCTTCAATCACATACCCTTACACTCCATGAATAGAGAGCAATAAGATACCATTTGAGACCTTATTCTTGAGAAATCTTGGATATAATGACTCATAGAAGTGTGATCACATTTTAGGTATACATATTTGGTGCCCACTGTGAGGCAACCCACCTTTACTTGCTAGTTTTAGATTTTTTGGAGTTAACCTCCTTGTGCAGATTTGTTTGTAGACAAAAAAAACCCTAGATTTGAAAGATTCGATCATATCTCCTAAATGGCTTGGTGTTTTGGTCTGAATATTTTTTTTCAAGGTGGCAACATATTAGACAAACTTAAATGCAATTTTAAGATTTTTCCAAGGTATTTGCAATTTTTTATAATTTTTTCATGATTTTTCATGAAAAACATTTTAGGGTGCAAATTAATGCATTTTTAAAAATCTCTCTGAATTATAAACATATTTGGTTCTTTGTATTTTGATTTTAGAGTTAATATTAGCACTCAATAGTTGAATTTGCAAAAATTGGTCTATTTTGACAAAATGGCTCTCTAGGACACAAATGAAAAGATCTTTTGAAAATTTTAACGTTTTTGGAAATCCCTCTGATTTTTTATAGGGTTCCCTTTTTTGCATTTAAGGTTTTGAATCTGAATTCATATCATATAGGTCCAATCTTGTTGACTAGGTCAAAAAATAATATTCAAAAATGGGCATTTAATGAATAGCTTGAAATTAATTTTCATATGGATCAATGCATGATGTGTGCTTTCATTTGGGTTATTTTTTAGTTATTATTACCCTTTAAAATTAGATTTTCAAATCTAACCCTAATTTTACATAAGTTGGATATATATTGCATATCTTGTGTTGGCTTGTTTTGCTTGTTGCTTTGTTCATTGCGAGTGAGCATTTAAGTGTAAACAAAAGGTACAATAGAGAAAAGACACGTTGCAAGGATTACCAAGGTTTTTTTGGATCTCTATGACAATTGGATTTGGAAGTAAAATGAACATGTGTTTGGCTTGAGTGCTTTTGCATGCTTTCATAGATTCATACGTCATTTGGTGCTCTAAAATTGGATCTAGATTCATTTTCATGCATATGTGTTTCACATAGTAATTAGGCCCTATGAACACTATTTGTAGAGTTCTTGAGGGAATTTTCTTCATTCACTTTTCTTATAGTTGAAACTCTTCTTGATGATAGATCCCCTTGTAGGTAGGGATGGATATTTGTTATTATCTCACTATTTTGCTTGGATTTGTCCTCAACATCCATTAGTACTTTCTCTTTTGAGATTGGTGGTGTTTGTTGTTGGATTTTTCAAAAAATTGGTGAGGTGATTTTGAATTAACATGTCAAAGAATCTTGTTTTCTATGTTTGGATAGGGTGAAGAGGCTAGAGGAGTATGTCGTATTCCCTTTTGGGCACATTAAAAATGTGAAACTCTTGAATCTAAACCAAGTCCCCATGTGGTACAACTTTGTGAGTCTTCCTTGATTGGGTCAACCAAATATATAGAACCTCAAGCAATAATAGCCATTTTTATGTGGTAGTAGCAATTACTATATAAATGTCCTTATGGGGGAAATCCTCACAAGTGTAGTCTTTTTTTGGGTTGTTAGATCTCCTAAGTATCTTTGATTGATTAAATTCTTAGAATATGTCCAAACCTTGGTGCATCAGGATTAGATTTTACCTACTCTAGATTGTAAAAGCTATAAATTTGAACATTACTAAGGACCATAGTGCTACCAAATTTTCTATTCTAGGACTATGTGCATGATTGGAAAATATTTTGAGAACATACACAATGGTGGTTTTAGGCATTAGACTGGTACTATGACACTATTCTTGTTTATTCGCAAGGTTTCTTTGCCCCTTACTCATTGTTTGAAGATGTTTTCTTAAAATTCCTAATTTTTGTCTTCTATGCCTAGTTTATGATTCAAAATTTATCACACCTAGTTGGATATTTAAAACAAATAAAATCTAAGTTCTTGAATCGAGACTTTATGATCAAACTACTTTGCTATCCTATTATTTCTAGTCTCCCTAGGTTGATTCAGTTTAGATTAAGCTACTTACCCCATTGTTAGAAACGTGTTTGCACTTTGGGTTATTATGCTTTGACCCCTTGAATTAGTAATCTTTGATTTCACAAGTGACCTTGTTTGGAGTCCATGAGTAAGAGACCATCCTTGTTGAGAAAGATATACCTTTGGATTCTTTGATATTATGCTTGGAGAGTCTAAGCAATTTCTTGTCCATCCACTTTCATAAAAAAACAATTTTAATTATTTATAATTTGGGTAAATCATCCTCCTAGTCCACATATGCTAGGGTATTCGCCCAACATTGTGGGCACCTTTGTGGTACTGTTGGTTTATGCCTATTGTAAAATTTTATCTCATCACATCTCATTTGAACAAGTAAGTGCTTTTAATATCTTAGTTTGGTATCAATGTTTCTTAGGGTTACCCTATCACCTAGTACCTTTTACTTCATGTTAGTTACAACAAGATATCAAGTAGATCAAGGAAAGAAACCTCAAGTCATCTTTAAACAATTACCTTTAGTTCAAAATCATCAATTATGTAAGGAAAAAGAACCTATGTTCATTCAATCACATGAGAATATTCTAGAAGCTTTGATTTGACCCTAGTAGTGACCTTATTGAGTTGATTACACCCTTAGCATCACCTCACATAGATATGGATATGGATTTTACAATGGCTCCACAAAAGAAGAATCAAAGTGGTGAATTCTATGTTGACCTCTTGAGTGGTGGTCTTGCTCATGAAAATAAACCAACCTCACCCCATATTGAGTATAGATATTTGGGTGCATACCAAAGGGCTGAGAAAGGTAGGCATTATGCATATCAAGAAGAGAAATCCGAATATGATGATCAAATTAGTGAGCCTTCTAGTGCTCATGTGAATGCAACATCTACTACTAACTAGTTTAGATAGTTAAGACCATGTACATCACTCATGACATCTTTAGGTTATGCGAGTGGTAAACTCAAAGTACTTGAGTGTGAGAGAAAAGCCCTTCTAGAAGAACAAGCTAAGAAGGAAGAACAATTTAGATGTGTAGAGGAAGAAACACAAGTTATTATGGAGATGGAAAGGAAATTTGATTAGGAAGCACAAATCTCTTCCATCGACCAACACCTCTTATAGTTTCAATACAACCTTCACAATAAGCTTATCATGGTTCATGACATGGAGGTGGTAACTCAAACTTTGACTCTAATAGCTTATCATTTCTAGCTATGCAACTAGACCCACATATTTAGCAATGTATGGAAGCACGTATGGACCAAAATAGAGATGCATGCTTTCAATGTTTAATTGAAAAGGGTGCTAAGGTCCCTTACAACTTTGATGTAGACAAAAGGATTCAAAAGCATGATCCCTCTATGAAAGAAGAAATTGACCAATTGAAGAAACAACTGAAGCAAATATTGACACTTAAGAGTTCTTTTTCAATTGATTCAATTTGTCCTAATCCATTTGATAAGAGTGTTGACATGATAGATTTTCTTAGAAAATTTGAGATCCCACAATATGAAAAATATGATCGAAATGGTGATCTAAATGATCATGTGCTTCAGTTCTATACTATGAGTTTTGAGTTTCATCATGAGGAACCATATCTTATGAGATTATTTCCAAGGAGTCTTAAGGGTCAAGTAATGGAATGGTTTACCAATATAACTCCTCCTATTAAGATGTTCCTTGAGTTAATTTAGAGATTTTTTCAATATTTGCATACAATCTTTCATGATCTATCTCACTATTGGACTTATGTCATACCAAGAAAAATCAAGGAGAATCCTTTGTTAATCTCTTCCAAAGATGGATATGACAGTGCTCTCGCTATTCTAGACTATTACTAAGAAAGAAAAAATTGAAATCCTCATTACTAACATGGTTCTTGAGATGAAGTACAAAGTTAAGAAGATGAGTTTTGAGTCCTTTTATACCATGGTTGAAGTTGCATTTAGAATTGAGGATGTTTTGAGAGAGAAAGGTATTTTGACAAAAAAATGGAAACACCAACAACAATGGTCAGAATAACAAAAATAACAAGGATAAAGGAAAGAACACATATTGGAATAAGAATAAAAAAGTGGTTAATGATGGAATTGTGGATTACTCTAAGCATAATGACCAAATTTTTCTCCATTTGGCCAGTGCTAACCAATAAAGTAACAATCCAAGATATCAAGAATGGCCTAAAGGAGAGAAACATAACTTTACACAATTGGGTGAGTCATATGGAGAGATATCCATGAAGCTCCTTTCTCATAATCTTATGTGCCCTTATGATACCACAAAGTTCTACATACTTGAAGTTAGGTAATGGTGGTGGTATGAGAAGGCCTATTGCAAGCTTCATAATGACATTGGACACAATATTGAAAACTATGGGAGATTTAAGCATATTGTTCAAGATCTTGTTGAGAATGCAAAAATTGAAGTAGTGGTGATCACATAGCATTCAAAGAGCATTTCTCCAAGTATGAGAAATGGTAATCTTCCCAACCTAAGAATGGCAAGGCTGCAATCAATTACACTTATGAAAATGCAAAAAATGTTGTCAATATGCTTGAGGTTGTAGAAGAAAGTGTCAACATGTTGGAAGATAAAGATCCTAGTGGTTATGATTTAAACTTGAGCTCTCTATCCTTGGTGAAAAACTTATTTTTATGCTAGGGGTTGCTCACTCTAGAGAGTCATCTCAAGGTCCCTTGTCATTAGAGGACCCAATTCAAATCAGTCAAGTAAACCTAAGCAAGTGTCTTCTCAAAGTTTCAATGTTGTTATGTAAAGTCAAGGTCTCCTTGTCATCAAACGACCTTGTTCAAACCAACCAAGTAATCCAAAATAAGTGCAATCCAAGTATGTTCCTTCAAGATTAGTGGTCAATCCTAGGTTGAGTTATAATTTTTTTGATCAATTTCAAAGAACCCCCACTCAAATTTTGATCTTTGAGCTTTTAGAGTTATCTCTGAGATACAAACAAATCCTTAAGGATGCTTTGTGCATGGAAAATGTCTCCAAAAATTTAGATGTTGATCAATTCTAGAACATGGTTAGTCATATTGCTAACCCTCATTACCTTTCCTTTTTGAAGGAAGATGATAAATCTTTGAGCCATCTGCACAATCTTGCCCCTTATATTGAGGTCATGATCCATAGGACCCATGTTAGGCATGTGCTGATAGATGGGGGTGTTGGGCTTACTATTTTTTCTTTGAGTCTTTTAAAGACATTAGGTTATTCTGAACAAGTTATTGATACCAGAAAGAAGATTATTATCAAAGCCTATGATGAGGTAGAGAGAATTTCAAAGGGGTTAGCCATCCTTCCTATTAGGGTTGGTCCTATTGCAAAAGATATTTTATTCCAAATATTTGATGTTGGACTCCTTGCATACAATATTCTACTTGGTAGACCATGGATTCATGATATGCAAGTAGTGTTGTATACCTATCATCAATGTGTTAAGTTCCCTTATAATGAAACAAGGATTTGTATACCTAGGGATTGTTGGTGTTTTGAAAAACTACTAAACAACAAAATGCTCAATACCAAAATAACATCACTTACACAATCTAAGGACTAGCCAATACCTGTTAACAATTATATGTGCAAACCATTTGGACCCAACTTCAACAAAACCAAGGGTGGTTTTCTACTCTTTAGGCTCTGCAAAACCAGGGGGGGTATACCTAGGGATGATTCAAGACTAGGAAACATTGTATGAGGATTATTTTAGTTTCATTCCGATACTCATCTCAAATCCTCAAATACATGCATAATTCATGACAATTTGATAAACACATCCCATATAATAGATCTGGCCAAAATTCTTCTATAGGTCTACATGTGTTCTCAACAATAGTAGCTAACTGAAGCTAAAACATTCCATGCAAACAAGTACTAGCCAATTTGAATATTTATAGGAAATAAAAGTAAAATTGATTATAATTCTACATTTGAAAACCATTTATGAAACATTTCTCTTCTAGCTAAATCAATTTGACTAGTGCCTAATCCATTAGGGTTTAGAGTCTACTACAAATCCTTAGATATGATTTGTTGCCATACAAAAAATATTATCAGCAATTCTTATCAAAATTCATCATTCAAAAATCCTTCTTACTACTGTAGCAACCTTATCAAATTCATCAAAGCTTTTACTTAATCCATTGAACTAATAGCAGTGATGAATAGATATACAACCTAATAGGATTGCATTCAATTGCACAAGCCTTTACTCATACAAGATCAAGATAACCAAGTAATCAAAAGGAGACAAAATTCAGAAAGAACTGATATGGGGATAGCTCAAAATTTGTATTCATTTCTTTGAAAATTGTATACATTTGTAGTAAACTTAGAATGGCCTTAAGAACACAGAGATCATTCTATATTCATGTATTCTCAAGAACTAACAGAGAAAATACATCACAAACTTGCTCAAATATTGGATCGAGAACAAACTAAGTATATCACCTAGAAACAATAGAGATTGGGCCCTTCTCTAGCCCTAGAATCTCACTTATATAGTGTGAGATGCAAAAAGCTTCAAGCTAAGAGAAATTGACAAGTTTCCTTCTAAAAGTTTTACAAACACCCATCACAAGAAGACAAAACTACGAATAATAGAAAGATTGGTACATCGAACATTCCTTTGTGGGTCCACTTCTATTATTCCCTTTGGAAAGAAAAAAATATTATGACTAGATTCCTTTAGCACTTTGGTTCCTTAGGATAGATGGCCATCAAATGTGATAGTGATGAGTCATCTCCTGCTACCTGAGGATCCTGTTTATCTTTATCATCAGTGATAGAGGTGGCTTCTACTTTTGTACCCTCTTCTTTATCATCATCCTCCACCTCATCATCTCCTTCTGTCTATTCTGTAGACATAGAGTCTTCCTTCCACTTATTATAGGTAGTGTCTTTCGGCCAGTCAAAATTTAGAACTTCTCTTTGTACAGTTACTAAAGAATTTACATTTGCCTCTATATCAACAAAATCTATTTTGATGGAGTTATAGAATATTTGTACTTTTACCAACTCCTCATTTTTCATTGCCCATAAAAAATGGCCCATTTCATTTATAGCCTTATTCATTCTTTCACAGAAGACTTCATCTAGCTCCCTCTTCCATTCTTCCTTTTCCTTTATTTTATCAATTATTTTTAGAGCACAAGGGAATAAATCAATTTTTTCTACAAAATACTTGGAAAAAAAAAAAGTTAATCTTCTATAGAAAGAATCTTACTTATTATCAAAACCCTGAAATTTATTTAGTAAATCAAAAATTCCTTCTATCTGATGATATGTTAGCTGAATAACAAATATACACATAGTAGTGATATCTAAATTTCTCTCTGTCCACTTCTGTACAATGGGTTTGAATATAGCTTCATTTTGCTTCAGTTCATCCCTGATAGCTAAAATGCTCGCTAATTGATAAAAAAATGTATGCCATTCTATCTTGTCTATTAAATACATCATACCTTGCCTCAATTTTTCTTCATATTGATTATTAAGTTCTAAATGCATTGCATATAACTTATTTTTCTCCTCTTCAAAATCCTCTACAATATAGAACTAAGGCCTTTCTAGAGTATTAGGTATCTCAATAATTGGTGTTGATTTAAAGGGCTCAACAGGTGGCCATGGGGGATATGCAATCCTAAGTTTACTAGTCTCTCCTATTTTTCTCTTCCCAAGAATATTCTCCATTTGAGTTACTTTATTTTATAATGATTGTATTTGCATACCCCTCTCCTCATATGCTTTCAAAACTTCTTCAAACCTGGCATTGATTTGGGCAAATTTTTCTTCCTCTTGGCCAAACACCATGCTACCAAATTTTAGCATCTCTGATGCCATCCCAATTATTTGTTTACTACCTACCTTTCTAGCCCTGAACACTATTAGTGCACCAGCATGCTCTATAGTGGGAATTTCATGCATTCTGGTATTGTCCCTTTTTTCAATGGGCCATATAACAAGGGCTTGGTGCTCATCACTAAATTTGACTACTCTTTGAGCCTGTAGTATTTCTTTAGCAATCCTTAGTTGAACATCCCTTTGTTTCCTTACTAAATAAAAAAGAATGGCATTTTCTATATCCCATTCTGACAGAAGGAGGACTCCTGACTATCTAACTATTTTCCTCCCACCTTCAAGAGTAAATTGAGCAAAATCATTCAAAAATTTAAACTTCACCTCTTCCTTAATATCTGAATCAGGTTTGTCAGGCTATTTTTCTTTTATCTTCTCACAGGTTTTCTCAAAATTTCCCATGTTTAATCTCCACAAAAATTGAGCAAAAGCCCTAGACTTTACAAAATTCTCATCATTAATAAACCTTTCAGAAGCTTGGGCAACTATCAGATCAATTTTCTTACCTTGGTAATCAGCAATGGTTAAGTCCAAGGAAGGTGTAGGAGGTTCTTGTGGCTCTCCAATCTCCAAGCCTGTAGAAGTAACAATTGCATCCCCTTCTCCACCCATTTGTCTAAGGTTCTCCCTTAAAGATGCTTCATCATTGATCCAGATTGGGGACTGGCTTTGGGAGTATTGTTCTACCTGAGAAGAAGAATATCCATGTTCTAATTTCTGCCTTTTTGGAGAGCTGGCTGCAAATGGACTTCCTGGTCTTGGCCTCATATGAAGGGGTGTCTATTGCACACTTTGAACCATTACATAACCTTCCCTTCTCTATAAAGTATACTGGCCAAGAGCCACCACATTTTTGCTACTTATCCTTATTTGTACCTCTGTAGCCTTGTCTAGATATGTCTCAACATATATGGCTTTCTTCTCATTCATGGTTTGGATTATTATAGCAAAATTATTCATTAATGCTTTCATTTTAGCTCCCCAGTATTTCTTATCTTTCAATGGGTCATATTGGGGGTCAAAAGCATTAATGAATTCTAAAGTCTTACTGAATACTATCCATTTTTCTTTCCTCAATTCTTGTTCTTCCAAAGTGAAAACATTTCTAATTATATCCTCTAGATAATAAACTTGTTTTACCATGCGAGAAGCTTTCACCCTCTCTCTTAAGAGGTCATAGAATCCTTCAGGATCAATAAAACTGGCATGAGATTCTGCCATGTTATATCTATCTAAAAACAAATTAAGGTGCTTCCACCCTTTCCTAACAAAAACAAAATCATGCACTACAGTAACAATTGGAAAGAAGGTACCCTTCTTAGAAAATTTCCTCTCATCTATAGTGCATATCTGCCATAGGAGCTCAACTATCCCTATCTTCAAGGGCACATGGAAATGTAGAACATGAGGCTTTCCCAAAAAGCCATATACTCTTATTACTATTGAGACATTGTAAGGGATTGTATCCCCCCAGTTATGACTAACTAATAGCCCTTTTGCATGGTCCTTGGGTCTGACCAATTCTAACAATGCTTGTGGAATTTTGGGGCTATCCCCTTTCAAAAGCAGTCTAAGCTTTGATGCAAAGCATCTATCAAATCTCACATAACTGGCATCTATAGCTTCTGAAGTCATATCTACACTCCACAGCTACACTGGATTCCTCTCTCCATCCTTAGTTGTTTCCAGCTCCATACCCTTGTAGAAGAAGGTAAATCCCTTGTACAAGCATACATGCATGAGAAATGAATACCAATAGAATGGTTTGTCCACTTTTCCCCATGCTATTCCCACCAGGCCATTGTGAATTTCTTTCACAAGGAAAGTAGCCAAATCTAGGATAGTGCTCATCCCAAATTAAAGAGTTTGAGCCCTGATAAGGACAATAGAGCCTAGGATTTGATCAGCTTCATCCATCCCAAAAATCTTGCAAAGAGAAAAATATAATGCTTGAGCTCTAAGGTTGAAATACCTTCTTAGCAATGGCTCTAGGGTACTGGCTGTAATCACAGGCAAAGTGCCAATTTTAGCAGCATGCTCTTATAGTGGCCCTATTCTTAGGTAAATCCTTTGTGCATCATACCTTGCTTGAAGGTCATCCATGTTAATAGTTTCATGTATAGCATGGTTAGGATTGAGGTTCAAAACCTCACTAATTAATTCAGGGCAAACCCTAAAGAGATTCACTCCAACATTGTTCTTTACCCACCCTATAATCAAATCATATTTCTTTGCCAAATACATCAATAAATTACTATCAAAGAAAACCATGGGGACTATTAATTTACCAATGTCAAACTCCCATACATTGCTCATAGGAGTGTCCAATTTTTACTCTAAAAACCATTTCTTAAACAACTCTAGGCTCCCCATGGAAACCTGGGCATCTCTTACCTAATTCGCTCTATCATAAAAACCTTCCACTACAGCTACTCTTGGGTGTTTTGGAATGAGTTCCCTCCCCTTAGTTATTTCATGTATCGACAAGGGGAATTGTTCAAGAAAATTTTTGTACACATAATGCTTCAAATAATCCGTTTGTCTGGTGAACTCTTTTTAAGGAGGCATTTTGAATAAAACATTAAAAATTTCATAACAACAGATACTTGAATTTCTTAAAGAGTCACAGAGTACTTACTCGCTAGAATTAGCACTTCTACACTGTGTGATTTCATCTACAATTTTACTGGATCACTAGCCAAAAAATTTTGTGCCCTGGGTCTGAGAATTTTGTATGCCCTAATGTTCTTTCTGTGCTTTGGTGATTCTTTAATGGTGAGATCGTGAGTTCTTTTCATACATTGAAATCACACAAATGAAATTTGAATCATATATACTCTCAGTAATTGTTACCTCCAAATTGCAACCAAATTTGAACCCTATCCATAGATTTTCACAAGATTGGATGGCTTTGATTTAAAAGGAAACCAGCTTTATGGATTTAAAAAGAAGGCTATGTGTCACAATACCACTTGCCCACATTTCTTAAATTTCTTGCACCTTAGAAGTGTGGGGGAGTGCCACTTGTTGATCAAGACAAGATCAACAATCAGATCAATTCATATTTGAACAAAGTCTAGTTAGCTATACTGACCAATAGGAAACCTTCATATGAGTTTGTGCCTTCTGAAAACATTCCAGACCAAAGGGTCCCATATCTTCTTCTAAGCAAGTAGGTTCTTGATGTCATCTTTTCCACATGTCAAGCTGGCGCATTCTCGCTTTTCTTATCTGACGAGCATCTTCAAAATATGAGCTTGTGCCAATTAGTAATCTTCAGAAGATCAACGGTGGTAACGCCAAAAATCTGTAAACCTTACAATATGAGAAAAGTGACGTTACCATGGAAACATGTCTACATGGTGCATTCTTGATTTGTTTAAACTTCCCTCAAGTTCTTTATGTGGGAAAGCATCCTTTGTTGATCAAGACAGGATCAACGGTGTGAAAAATTTTTGCACTTTATGGTCAATCATCCACTTGGACCAATGAAATGACCCTACTCAACCCCCGTGCTCTGACCCACCTAACTATGGCATTAATTGCTGAGGTTTTTGTGCCCATAGCATAAGTACTTCCAACTAAGCACAAGTGGCAGACCACATGGCGTAACTCAGTGTTCTTTCATAATATGGCCCCACTATGACACACATCACAAAGGCACATACCTGCATTCCTTATTTGACTAGCAGCTTCATAATGCAAGATTGCACTAATCCTCAATCTTTGAAAGATCTATGGCTGATGAGACTTCACTTCCATCTAGTAGATAAACTTCTTCAGTGGCACATCTGGTAGTAAATGTTAGTGATCACTTTACAATATGTCACACTGTAGCATATAGTTAAAATTTCATGACCCCACCTTGCCACATGTCCAAGAACCACTTGCCCACATTACTTATCTCTCATGCAACTTCAAAAAATAGGCATGTGCCAACCTTTGATCTTTGACAGATCAACGGTTATAGAATCAGGCATTTTAAATACCACATTGGCTATAATAATGAATAAAGTATCTCCATCAATTTCAACTCATCTAACATTTTCCATGGAAGACATCTCATCATCATCTTTGAGAACAATAGGCCCATCTTGTCAGACTGTGCCACTTGTCCCATTTTCACTTCCCTGCATTATTTAATTCATGAGCATCTCCTTTTTGTGGGAAAGCACTAGCCCTTGATTCAAATGAAATCAATGGTTGATACTTCTTGGTGATAAAGGCATATCTCTGTTAGTAACTTAACCAATGATATCATAGGAAATCCAGAATGTGCACGAAAAGTACTGACGAACCTGCAAAAGGTCTAACTAGCTCTGACAACCATGAACCTTTTTTGGCACACTGAGGTTGAAATATCAGTAGGTACTATGTGTCAAAAAGGTGCTTGCCTACAAAATTTAAAGACCTTGCAGCTCCATATTGCAAGCAAGCCTCAACCCTTGATCTTAAGAGGATCTACGATGCTTGAAAGATATCACAACTTGGACCTTTTTTCAAATAAAATAATGCAATTTAGGAAAACTTTATAAAGTTTATCAAAAGATTAATAAAGGCATCTTTGCACGAATAAATCTTTAGGATAAAAATGTCCTGCCAAAATTTATTTGAAACAATACTTTCTAAAGTTCTCAAAGGCTAGGGCCAAACAAGGCAAGGCGCAAAGTTATTTGGTGAATTTTTTGCCTAGGGTTTTTTAACCAAATTTCAAATTACTTGGAGTGCACATTTAGGGTTTTTTTTACTGCTAAATACAACAAAACAAGGGTGGTGAAAAACTAGGCCAATAGGGATAATACTTAATCTATTAACTCGATTTCAAAAAGTACTAATGTTTACCTCAATAGAGAAGCAGATGATTTTGATGCAACTTTAGATGAATATAAAGACAATTTCAAATCCATAGACCTTGGCATGAGGGGATATCAAGTCAAATCCTTTGTAGCATTACTAGTTTCACCTAGGCCTTACAGTAAACCTTCACAAGAGATGAAACCTTCCTCTTTAGCTTTGACATTATTTGACACATTTGTATAGTTCTCACTACCTATTCATGATGTAGGAGCATCATGGGTTGCCTTGTTATCCTACTCATTTTGTTCACCTAGCAGTTCCTTCATGTGCCTAGTAGTCCTTCATGTGCCTAACAGTTTCTTCATGTGCCTAGCAATCCTTCATGTGCCTATCAATCCCTTCATATGCCTAGCAGTCCTTCATGTGCCTACCAATTCCTTCTTGTGCCTAGCAGTTCTTCATGTGCCTAGCAATTCCTTCATGTGCCTAGTATTTCGTCATGTGCCTAGTAACCCTATTTTCTTCATGTGCCTAGTAACCCTATTTTCCTTCATGTGTCGAGTTACTATAGCATTCCTTCATGTGCTGAGTTATCTAGTGTATCCTAAGTGATTCTTCATGTGCTGAGTTACTCAGTGTATGTTGAGTGTTTCTTCATGTGCCGAGTTACTTAGTGTATGCCAAGTGTTTCTTCATGTGTCAAGTTACCCAGGGTATGTCGACTGTCAATATTTGGATGTGATTTTACGAGCTGACTTGTGGGATTTATTTCATTCATGACATTTATGTTAACATCTTTTCTTGGGATGATTCCAGACTGTTGTTGGGTCAGCCTTCCTCTTATGTAATGTTCTAGAATATTCTATAAGCCATTTTGGCAAGTATAAAAAGAGAGTTTAGGCTTAGAGTTAAGTAATTTTTTGAAGAGAAGAAGTTTTGGAGAAGTTATGGAGAAGCTTTTGAGAAGAAGATGTGAGAGCAGAATTGAAAGTGCAAATTTGCAGTTGAATCTTTGAATGTGAATGTATTCCTTATAGCTAGGCATGTAAGAAGATATTTTGATGAATCAATAAAAGTAATTCACTCTTCTTCCTCCTTTGGTTTCTATTCTTTGTGTTTATTTTCATTGTGTTAACTCTTGTAGGGTGGTTTGGATAGTTGGGTGAGCCTTTGGGCCCTAGTAATTCTTACCTTTGCCTACATTAGTTGGTATCAGAGATTGAGGTTCATCCTTGTGGAGATTGGATCATGTAGAATCCTGATTTGGATTTGGTTGTAGGGTGGTCGATCTATGGATTTGACCTATAACTTGTAGAGGATTATGATCTTGTAGGAACTTGATTTGTGAAGATGATTCGTGGTAGAAGAAATAATGTTGATAATGCTACATTAGATTAGTTGAGACAAATTGCAGCCAAATTAGATGCTATGGAGATATCCTAGAGGAGAGGAGCACATCTTGATGATGTAAGTGATGATGAATTAGTAGCACCAAACCATAATCTAGAACTTAAAGAAGATCAAGATGAGGAAAGATTGTTGTGAGTATTATCTAGGGAAAATTCAAAACCTATTGTAGAAGTTGTTCCTTATGATGGAAAATTGGATACCAATGCTATGTTGGATTGGATCTCTGATATGGAGAAGTTCTTTGAGTATGAAAACACTCATGATAATAGAAAGGTGAAGATTGTAGTCACTAGGTTTGAAAGGTCATGCATCACTATGCTGGGAGCACTTGCAAACTAATAGAAAAAGGTGAGGAAAGGAGAAGATTAGAACCTAGCCAAAGATGGTGAACAAGGTAAAGAACAAATTCCTTCTTGTTGATTACCAAGTTAGCTTGTTGAGAAAGATGCAAAATTTGAAACAAAAGGACATGACTATAAAAGAATGTACTAAGGAATTCTATAGATTAGACATCATATCTAGACATGTGGATGATGATGTTGAGAAAATTGCAAGGTACATTAATGGATTGAGATCTAGATTACAAGATGAAATAAGTTTTATGAAGCTTGAAAGTGTAGAAGAAGCATATCAATATGCCTTGAAAGCTAAGGAGATCTTGACAAAGAAGCATGAACAAAGACAAAGAGGTAGAGATGGTAGATTCTAGAGAGGCAAAGGTAGATCTTATGAAGAAAGTGGTAGATTTGACAATTCTGTGCAGGATAAAGGAAAATTTGAATGGAAGAATGATGACAAAGGCAAGACAAAATCAAGGAGGCACTAATTCTTACTGAGGAAGAGGTAATTCTTATTCTAGAGGTGGATTTCATGGCAATTGTTTTAGATGTGGCAAAGTAGGGCATAGATTCTTTGAATGTAGATCCTCTGAAGGTGGGCAGAATAATAGAAATGTTATGATTCAAGAAGACATGGAGAGTTCACCAAGTGGATCTGAGGCTGAAAAAATATTGATGGTCAGAAGAACCTTATGTAATAAGGGAAGTGATGAGGAACATGTTTTAGGGAGAAGTCTTTTCAAGACAATATGTAAGATGGCTAGAAAATGCTACAAATTGATCATTGACAGTGGAAGTTCTACAAATCTAGCATCAAAAGAGTTGGGTACCAAGCTATAGTTGGAGAGGCTGAAACATCCCAAACCTTATCATGTTTCATGGATCAAAGATGAGCATAAGATATTGGTAAGTGAGCAATGCCTTGTGAAATTCAAAATTGGACATTATGTTGATGAAGTTTTGTGTGATATTATGCCCATGGATTGTTGTCATATTTTGTTGGGTAGACCTTGGCAATATGATAGATATGCTATACATGATGGAAGATTGAATAAATATACTCTTTGGGTAAATGGGAAGAAACAAACATTGTTGCCTTTGATTGAAAGTCCAGATGAGGTTAATTGTACTGCTATAAAAATTTGCATGGTTAATGGGAAACAATTTGAAAAGGAAATGAAAAAGAATCAAGTCTATTTTTTCTATAATTCCAAGAAAACCAAGTTTTGTCAATGGAGACCGAGTACAAGAAAATAGTGTTAATCGAGTGCTAGTCAGTGGTGACCAAATGACAGATGGTAGTATTGACCGAGTGCTAGAAGAAATTGTAGAGTTACTGAATGAGTATAAAAAAATTATTGCTGATGATATTCTTGATGGTTTACCTCTAGTAAGAAGTATAAGTCATTGTATGGATCTGATCCCTAGAGTTAGTTTGCTAAACAAAGCACCATATAGATTAACACTTGTAGAGAATGAAGAACTTAATAGACAAGTGCATGAATTGTTGCAGAAAGGTTTGATTAGAGAAATCTTGAGTCCATGTGTTGTACCTATTTTGTTAGCACCAAAAAAGAATGGAGAATGTGTATTGATTCCAGAGCCATTAACAAGATAACAATGAAATATAGGTTTCCTATGCCAAGGATGGATGACATGATGGATTGTTTAGGTGGAGCAAAGTATTTCACCAAGATTGATTTGAAGACTGGCTATCATCAGATTAGAATCAGAGAAGGTGATGAATGGAATATTGCTTTCAAGACAAAAGATGGTTTGTATAAATGGTTGGTTATGCCTTTTGGTTTGACTAATGCACCCAGTACTTTCATGAGGTTGATGAATGAAGTTCTGAAAAGGTTTTTGGGTAAGTTTGTGATTGTTTATTTGGATGATATTCAATAAGACTAAGGAAGAACATATTGAACATATTAGATAAGTATTACAGAGGTTGAAAGAGGAAAAGTTGTTGATTAATCTAAAAAAGTGTTCTTTTATGCAAGAGGAGATTGTGTATCTAGGATTTGTGATCTCAGCTGATGGTTTGAAGATGGATCTTGAGAAGGTTAAAGCAATTTTGGAATGGCCTACACCTAAGAATGTGAGTGAGGTAAGATAATTTCATGGTTTGGCTAGTTTTTACAGAAAGTTTATAAAGAATTTTAGTGCTATTTGTAATGCTATGACTGAAACAATGAGGGGAGATAAAAATGAATTTAGGTGGACACATGGAGCTGATAAGAGTTTTGAGACTTTGAAACAAAAGGTTGCTGAATTACTTGTATTGGCTTTACCTGATTTCAACAAAGTATTTCAAGTTGAATGTGATGCAAGTGGTAATGCAATAGGAGTTATATTAAGTCAAGAAGGTAAGCCTGTATTTTCTTTAGTGAAAAGTTGAATGATGCTAAAAAGAAATATTATATGTATGATCAAGAGTTCTATGCTATTGTTCAGGCATTGAAGAAGTGGAGACATTATTTGATGCCTAAGGAGTTTTTTTTGTATACTAATCATAAATCTTTACAATACTTGGGAAGTCGACATAAATTGAATCAAAGACATATGAAGTGGGTTAAGTATTTACAGAGTTTTACATTTGTGATCAAGCATAAGAGTGGAGTTACTAATAAATTTTTTGATGCATTCAGTAGAAGACATTCTTTGTTGACTGAAATGAAGGTTGAAGTTTTTGGTTTTGATGAGATGAAAGAGTTATATGATGTTGATCCTAATTTTTTTGAAGCATGGAGAGAGTGTAGAGCACCAAATCTGAAAAATCACATAAGTAAGTATGATGAGTATTTCAATCAAGAAGGTATTTTGTTCAAAGGTATTCAGTTGTGTATTCCTAGAAGTTCTATGAGGTTAAATTTGATTAAGGAAAAGCATAGTGGTGGATTAGCTGGACATTTTGGAATTGATAAGACATTGAGTTTTCTGAAAGAGAAATATTATTGGTCACAAATGTATAAGGATGTTCAAAAATTTGTAAAGAGTTGTGGAGTTTGTCGAGTTGCAAAGGGAGTGAGTCAAAATACTGGTTTGTATACACCTATTACTGTTCTTGAGAAACCTTGGACTGACATTAGTATGGATTTTGTTCTTGGATTGCCTAAAATAGTGAAGGGGCATGATTTTATATTTGTTGTAGTGGAATTTTTTTTTAAGATGGCTCATTTTATACCATGTAAGGAGACATTAGATGCTAAGAATGTTGCTGAACTTTTCTTTAAATAGATTGTGAGATTGCATGGATTACCAAGAAGCATTATTTCAAATAGAGACAGTAAGTTTGTTGGTTATTTTTGGAAGACTTTGTGGAAGAAGATGGGTACTAAATTGAAGTTTAGGTCTACATTCCATCCACAAACAGATAGATAGACAGAGGTTTTGAATATAAGCTTGGGTAATTTGTTGAGATGTTTAGTTGGGAATAAGCTGAGTAATTGGGAGATGGTATTGGCACAAGCTAAATTTGCATTTAACAATTCTGTGAATAGGAGTATAGGGAAGACACCTTTTGAGATTGTTATCGGAATGAATCCTAGAGGTATATCAAATTTCATAGATGTTGTTGGTGAAGAAAAGAAAAGTGTTGTAGGAGAAGAATTTGCTGATTTTATGGAGTCTTTGCATAAGGAAGTGAAGTTAAGGTTGGAACAAAGCAATTAGAAGTATAAGGAGAATGTTGATAAGTCTAGAAGACACCATGATTTTCAAGTTGGTGATGAGGTGATGGTTCATCTAAAGAAAGGAAGATTCCCAGTTGGAAAATATAGCAAGCTAAAGATGAAGAAATTTGGACCTTGTAAGATCTTGAAGAAGTTTGATAGTGGTAATTCTTATGAAGTTGAGTTACCTAATGACATGGATATATCTCCTATATTTAATATTGCTGATTTGTATAAGTATCATGAGTTAGAGGATGAAGTTTTGATACTAGATGATTATCCTAAGAAACAAATTGAGGAAGTTGAACAGATATTAGATCAGAGAGTTGGCAAGAGTACAAGAGGAAAATATTACTATGAATATTTGGTGAAGTGGAAGAACAGACCTATTGAAGATGTTTCATTGATTTCTCAATTTGAGTTGGACATCTCAACGATTCAAGAGAATCATTTCTTTCAACCCTGATTGTCTGATGTAGGAGCATCTTGGGTTGCCTTGTTATCCTACTCATTTTGTTCACCTAGCAGTTCCTTCATGTGCCTAGCAGTACTTCATGTTCCTAGTAGTTCCTTCATGTGCCTAGCAGTCTTTCATGTGCCTAGCAATTCCTTCATGTGCCTAGTAGTCCTTCATGTGCCTAGTAGTTCCTTCATGTGCCTAGCAATTCCTTAATGTGCCTAGAAGTTCTTCATGTGCCTAGCAATTCCTTCATGTGCCTAGCAATCCTATTTTCTTCATGTGCCTAGCAATTCTATTTTATTCATGTGCTTGGTAACCTTGTTTTCTTCGTGTGCCTAGTAACCTTGTTTTTTTTATGTGCCTAGTAACCCTGTTTTCCTTCATGTGCCAAGTTACTATAGCATTCTTTCATGTGCTAAGTTACCTAGTGTATGCTGAGTGATTCTTCATGTGCCAAGTTACTTAGTGTATGTCAAGTGTTTCTTCATGTGCCAAGTTACTTAGTGTATGTTGAGTGTTTCTTCATGTGTAAATTTACCTAGGGTATGTTGAGTGTCAGTATTTGGATGTGATTTTGCGAGCTTACTTGCAAAATTTATTTCATTCGTGACATTTATTTTAAGATCTTTTCTTGGGATGAGTCCAAACTATTGTTGGGTTGGCCTTCCTCTGATGTAATGTTCTAGAATATTCTATAAGCCATTTTGGCAAGTATAAATAGAGAGTTTAGGCTTAGAGTTAAGTAAGTTTTTGAAAAGAAGAAGTTTCAGAGAAGGTATGGAGAAGCTTTTGGGAAGAAGATGAGAGAGTAGAACTGAAAGTGCAAATTCGTAGTTGGATCTTTGAATGTGAATGTATTCCTTATAGTTGGGCATGTAAGAAGATATCTTGGTGAATCAATAAAAGTAATTCACTCTTCTTCCTCCTTTGGTTGTTGTTCTTTGTGTCCATTTCTATTGTGTTAACTCTTGCAAGGTGGTTTAGATAGCTAGGTGAACCTTTGGGCCCTAGTAATTCTTACCTTTGCCTATATCAATTCAAGATGAGAAAAAAGATGTGGCTGTTAGAGATTGGATTTATAGAGAAGAGAAGTATATGCACAATGATAATGTCACTCTATCTCCTAAAAATTATAGAAGAGGGTATACTTTTGTCAAGAAGATGGGCTATCCTAGACATGGCCCTCTTAGTAATTGATTAGATGGTAGAGCTAAACCCCTTGATCATGGTCTTTTTAGATGCAATTCTAAGAAGCTAGTTGGCCTAGGATATGAAAATCACAATAATGTTGCTCCTCTCCTTGATAAGTCAGATAGTGAAAAAGAATAAGAGTACATACCTAATTTGGAAAACCAATAAGATATGTGTGAAGATTTGGTCCCTTCTACTAATCTCCTTTGAGAACAACTAGATAGTCTAGTATCTCATGAGATAGCTACCAATTTAGAACAAGAGAGTGTGACCCTTGATGATATTGAGACTTCTACATCCAAATATCTGAAGCCTTCATGGTGTAAGCATCCTAGTTGAGATTTAGAAATAGATTCTAATGAGTATGAATGGAACTGCCTCTCCAAAGCCTTCTATAGTTGATATGGACATTAAAATTGTTAATACATATAGTTCTCAACCTG
Organism: Cupressus sempervirens; assembly: GCA_028749045.1. Classification (NCBI taxonomy): domain Eukaryota; kingdom Viridiplantae; phylum Streptophyta; class Pinopsida; order Cupressales; family Cupressaceae; genus Cupressus; species Cupressus sempervirens. The sequence continues at coordinate 402,506,441 of CM053792.1, read as the reverse complement.
ATTTAGTCGATAATTCATGTGTAAGATTAGATGATTTGAACTCACATTTTACCTTAGTGGATGATTCTTCGCATGCTAGGACAAATCTTGATTTGGGTAGTTTAGGAAGTTACTTGGTAGACTCTAGCTCTTTGGTCACCAAAGATATCATTCATATTCATAACATTGAACCCATCATTTATTTACCCCTTGTTCATCATGATTTGATTGATTAGTCCCAATGCAATCACAAACTTGAGCTTTTAATGTTTCAAAATGATTGTGAGATAGCTCGCTATTTGAATTCCATTGAACTTGTATTCTCTTCCACTATTGAATTGACTACCAGCATGATAGAACTAGACATCAAGTACCTTATTCAAAAAATAAAGAGAAAATAAAATAAATATAATAGGAGTTTTGATGCTAAAGACAACTATGTGGTAGTGTTAGAACCAAAAAATGTTAAAAGAAAGGATGTATCTAATGGTGAAAACTTCTCTAAGGTGCCTGATGATGAGGTACTTGATCATCTCCCTAGTTATTTTCAAGATAGATCTTCAATTCTTATTGAACCAACACAAGCAGTCAACTTGGGTACAGATGAAGCTCCACAAGTGGTACATTTGGCTCAGTCTTTGTCATTACAAGAAAAAGAATCCTACACTAAGTTCTTATGAGAAAAGAAGATCAAATTTGCATGGACTTATTCAAATATGCTAGGGTTGGACATTAATCTTATTATGCATCACTTATCCATAGCTCTAGATATTAAACCAGTTAAGAAAAAATTGAGAAAGATGCATCCTCACATAGCTCTCCTAGTCAAGGAAGCATTAGAGAAACTCCTTGGTGAAAAATTCATAAGAGCTATTGACTATGCTGAATGGATATCAAACATTGTTCTAGTTTCAAAACATGAAAAAACCATTCGAGTTTGAATAGATTTTAGAGATGTTAATAAAGCATGCCCAAAGGATGATTTTGCACTTCCTAATATAGACATGATAGTGGACATGGCTATGGGTTATGAGATTTATTTCTCAATGAATGGTTTTTCCAGATATAATCAAATTAAGACAGCTCCTAAAGATGAAGAAAAGATTGCATTCCCTTGTGCATGGTGTACCTATTGTTAGAATGTTATGCCTTTTGGATTTAAAAATGTATCTTTTGGACTGAAGTTTATTCTTGGAAATTGTTGAATCCATGTCTTTATCCTTCTTAATGATTGTTTCTAGAGAATTAGGACTAAGAGCTTTTATCCATCCATAAATAGCACCATCAACCTCATGTATGTTATATAAGTGGCCACTATTGATAACTCTAAAATCAGCAATGTAGGTGTCCATTAAACAACATTGTTTAAACTAAGCCAACTTCTTAAAATGATTTTTAGGGTCAAATTTTTCAATAAGCCTCTTAGTGAACTCTTCATAAGAGGTACTCTAATCATGTCCCATTATGATCATTTTGTGGTGCCATCAATCATGAGCAATAAAAACCAAGTGAATAGTAGCATATTTAAATGGCCTCATCTTCTAGCATGCAAATAAACCAGAAATAGATATATTTTTAGAACCCATGTTCTTGTCATTGTCTTCCTAGACACATCATAGTAGAAGAGGATCAATTTTCCAACCTTTTTCTGAAAGTCATTTTCATATTGTCTTTAACTCTATAAATTAATCAGAGGTCCTTAGAATCTCTTAAAGATGTCTTAGGCTGGACCTACACTTGATTGTCTTGTTTCAAGATTGCATGAAGTGATCTTGCAAACCATTTTATGTATGTTCATTTTTAGCTTGTGGTTGGACTCTAGGAGAAATATAGGCATGAGAAGCCTACTATTAGTTATTCTAGCATGCTTATTTGTAGTGCTATTATTTATTGAATTGGTCCCCTTGGCCATTACTACTATTATCCCCCAATGAGCCACCATATCCACCAATAGTGAAATGTATTGATTTGTTTCAAGCATTCATTGATTTGTTTATGTTGTTCCCTAACCAACATATTTACAATGTTCATTGTAGGATCTTCTTCTATGTCTATCATTCATATTCACTTCTCTCTATTCTATGACTAGTAAAGGAACTTGTACTTTGGAAATTGTTTTCCCTTCTAGAACTTCTGGGGACTACCACTTTCTCTATTTCTACAAATATCTCTACTCTCTTTTTCTCAAAACAAACATAATAAAGTATGATAACCAACTCTTATACCACTAAAGTAACACTATTGGCCTATGCCCAAAATTCAATCCTTTCCCTCTACATGTGTGTGTGTGTGTGTGTGTGTATATATATATATGTATGTATGTATGTATGTATGTATGCAGTATGTGCATGTATGAATGAAATCAAACCTATACCAAAGGTGAAAAAATTATTGAACCCATGTACCAAAACTAGAACCCAAAGTGGCAACTTAGATGAAAATTTAAGCATAATTTAAATACTCCATTTGAGTTGCAAAAAGCAACATTGAGGCTTCAAAATACAAAATTAACCACCAAGATGTAACTAAAGTAAAAGGATGATGACAAGTGCCAACATTCAAACTTACTAAAAATTAACATGCTCTCCACAAAGTTTGTCGATCACCCCAAAGCTCAAGAAGTTTGTTGACCAACCAAGACTGGCAACGAAAATGATGTCCATAGTCTATACAATACTTTCTCTCTAATTTTCCAAACCCATTGAAAAGGTTTTTATCATTCTTTTAAAGGTTCCCCCATTGGTTTCATAATTGCTCCAAATAGTTAGAGTATTGCAAACATGAATTTGCAAAATATTGCAGAAAAGTTACTCTCGGCAAGAAAATGTTGCCATGACAACATTTTAGCAACCTTATCCCAAATTGGAATTAGACCTATAAACTTGTTCCAAAGACCAAGTCGGAATGTAATATCCTTTAAAGGACCTCAAGTAACATATCCAAGGCCATGGTAACCTTAGTATACCATTTTACCCTTTCTAGAACCTAAGTCACCTAGTTGATGACACTTTGCATTTTCTAGAAACTTGGCCATTTTGGGTTTTGCCAACTCTCCTAAACACACCTAGTGACCAAATAGGACCTCTTATTAGACTAGTGATGTGGCTAATCATCATTACAAGCCAAAAAATTATGAATCCCTAGATTTCATACTAGCTTACCTAGGTGCACTTACACCACCTATTTATATTGGTTGTGTTTGCATTGTTAGCCTTTTTTTATGTTTTCAACAAGAAATTCCAATGGACTATTATTATGATTCTTCTAGTGTTTACCAACTATTATTCAAGAGAAACACAAATTTACAACAAAATATATACTATATTTCCAATCATACAAAAGATAATGTAGTTAGTTCCAAATATGAATTGTCCATATTGATATCCATATTGATAAAATCATTTTAATTTTGTTGATCTTCTCCCAACTCCATGTAATCCATAAATGTTTCAAATTTTGATATATTATCAAGACATGGTTCAAATTTTTAAATTAGTCTAATTACCCTTAATGGTTCTTTCCTTGTTGCAATTTCTAGAAGAGTGGTTTACCATTTGTTCCTCAGACAATAGCTCATTGTATAAAGTGATGTGTGTTTAGAAAACATGTGATTCAAATATAGACAACACATCACATTTTTGTTGCTATTATTTATCTCATAATCCACCACAAGGGATTGTCATATCACCCATTTTCATTGTTGCTGATTTGAAATTATACAAAGGGGAGAAAAATATCATAGATTCTTGTGATAGAATCAAGGAAAATACTAAGGTAGATTGGATAAAGGATCTTCCACCAAACAAACCATTAAATTTGGAATGTATTTTAGATACAAAGATAGTCAAGAAGACTAGAAACAAGACATTCAAAGAGTATTTGGTGAAATGGAAAGGTTTGCCTAAAGTAGAATCAACATGGATGACTGACGAAGACATCATCAAGCATGGAAAAAACCTTCAATAGTTAGCAACTCAAGGGACTTGATTTTCTCAAATGAGGGGAGTATGGTGTAGGCTCCCTAGGTCTTGATTAAGTTAGTTTAACACTGAGGAGAAGAGTGTAAAGGTCAATAAGTTTCCATGTTGACACAAGTTAGTTTAGATTTTCTTTTTATGCACTTTTGACATCTAGATTGTATGATTTCTAAGGTTTCTAGCAAATTCAAGGGGTGGTCAACAAGTGGTAAACATAAGAGTTGACAAAAATGATCAATTTTATGTTGCATAAACTTTATTCCATATTTTGGGTATAGTTAGATGATATTGGTAAAGTTCTCGCGTTATGTTTTTGAAAAAAATCAATGTCAATTTGGAAAAAATTGCATAAATAGTTGTTAAGCAACTTTTCTTGCAAAATATGGAAGCTCAATAGTGAGAGCTTTATTTGATGAGATTTTTGATAGTTGAAGTTAAAAAGACAAGGGAAGCATTTAAATATTTTCTTATCTCCAACCTTAAAAGATTAATGACACCATGTATATATTTGGGAATGAAAAATGAAATGTTTTTATAGCAACTCTATGCACAATCATCAATATTATTTCTAAACTTGGATTATTGTGTTAGTAAGTGATGCAGAATCATCCAGAGGTGTAAGGGCAATCTTGTGTCACCCAAAAAAATGTACTTAGATTTAGTTTCTGTTTCATGTGTTTTCATTTCTAGATACCCATTTGGATCAAATAAAGGTTCCAACTCTCACAGTTCCACTATCAGTGTTCTAGGATAGAGTATTTGAACACCTTGGGATACATGTAAATGTCAAAAAAATAGGAGTATGTAATTGAGCCATCACATTGGTGAACTAGAAGGTGTAAATTGGTCAGATGATTTTAATTATTATTTAGAGCATTCTAGAAAAATAATTAGGTCAAAAGGCCCCACGGTTTGAAAGTTATTGCAATTTTTTGGTTTCTAGAGACCTCCTAAGAATGCTTCAAAGTCAGGTTAGGGGCATTAAATGACCTCAAACAAGACCAAAAAATGGGGGATGAGTGAATCTAGTCCATAGGGCTATAGAGCTCTTCAAGAGCTTTTCAAAAATGTAAACAGTTGGTCAATCGGAGCTACGGTTCAAAAGTTATCCCACCCAGAAGTTCAGTTACCATTTTTGAAATCTTCTAATTTTGTGCCGACTTCTAATGCAATTTATAGAGCCTTCTATTTGGTTGGTGGATGCCAACTAGCAATTTCTAGAATTTATTCCTAATCCTTAACCCTTCGAGGTCTATTTAAGAACATTTCTGGCATTTTAAAAGACAGTTCAGAGTGGAGTTTGAGAGGAGGTATCGAAAGGAGAAATTATCTCCAGATTTATGCTATTGTAAGCCCATAGGGCATGTTTTGAAGTCTATTTTCTCTGTACTAAATGTATTAGCATATTTTCAGAGTTAATAAAATTTTCCTTTCCTATTGTTTCCATTCTGTGCTTGGGTTGTGTCCCCATCAAGTGGTATCAGAGCCAGGTTTTCCTGAGTGTGTAGACAGAGCGCCGACTGTGAGGCAATTTGCACCAGGACTGTGTGGTTGTGGGTTTGAGTTAAGAAGATGCCTCCACAAAGAGAGCATGGTGGAAGGTCTAAATCTATTAATCCTAAGGAGGTTAGAGCCCTCCAAAGGTAGGTACAAGCATTGCAGGAGGAGCTCCGTAGAGGAACAAATGTTACTGCAGGTGACGAAAGTGAGGATGACAATGAAGAAGAATAAATTGGACTAGAAAGAGAATTTGATGGGGAAGTTCTGAATCAGGTAGAGGAAAGCCTTTTTAGGGCCATTACTAAGTTTGGAAAAAGACCTACAATTGATGTGGGTGTATTTTCAGGAAATTTGAAACCAGATGAGTTGATCAATTGGATCAATGAACTGGAAGGATACTTTGAGTATAAGGATATGAGGGATCCAGATAGGGTTAAGTTTGCAAAGGCAAAACTGAAAGGCCATGCAAAAATTTGGTGGCAAGAGGTTCAATTGGAAAGAAATAGAAGAGGAAAGGAGAAGATCACAAGGTGGGATCGCATGGTGGACAAACTAAAGAGATAGTTCATTCCTATTGACTATGAGCTTGATTTGTTTAAGAAGATGCATGGGTTGAAGCAAGCAGGAAAATCAGTCCAAGAATATATAGATGAGTTTTATCAACTTTTGATTAGAGCAGGGCATGCAGAAGCAAATAAGGAGAAGGTTGCTCGTTATATCAATGGGTTGCGACCTAGCATCCAGGAGGAATTAAGTCTGGTAAGAATGACAAGTGTTGAAGAGGCATACTAGTTTGCACTGTGAGTTGAAGAGAAGCTAAATAAAAGGTTTGAAGGGAGACAAAGAGGGTGCAGTCAAGGAGGAAGGGGTAGTGGTAGGTCATCTGGAGGCCAAAATGAAACTCAAAAGAAAAATGAAGATGTGGGTACTAGCAGGAACCAAAGGAACGAGGGTTTCAACTGCTCCTGTGATCAAGACTTTGGAAATCAGAGAGGAAGAGGTAGAGGACATGGACAAGGAAGAGGAGGCTTTCGTGGTACCTATTTCCATTGCAATGAAGAAGGTCATCGTGCCTTTGAATGCCCTCAATGACAAGGAAGGACAGATAGGAGAGCTGAGGGTCAAGCTAGGGTTGCTCATGTGGATGAGGATGCATAATCATCACATTCAAAGGATGCAAAAAGAGGAGAGACTTTAGTAAATTAAAGGGTCCTACTAAGTGGTGACATTGAACCAGGACAAAGGAGGAGTTTATTCTGTACTAGGTGCAAGTGTGAGGATAAATGTTGTGATGTGATCATTGATGGTGGTAGCACACATAACTTGGTATCAGAGGAGATTGTCTCTAAGCTAGAGCTCAAGAGGGAGAAACACCCCCAGCCCTATCGAATTGCTTGGGTGAAGGATGATCATAAGGTCCTGGTGAGTGAACAATGTTTAGTGAAATTCAAAATTGGGAGTTACCATGATGTAGTTCTCTATGATATTATTCCAATGGATGTTTGCCATCTATTTTTGGGAAGACCATGGTAGTTTGATAGGCATGTAGTACATGATGGTCATGCAAACACATACTCTCTAACAAAGGATGGAGTTTGCCACAAACTAAAGCCCATGAAAAGGGAAGGTGAAAAGGTATGTAGCAGTGCTAGGATTTGTCTTGTTGATGGAAGGAAGTTTTTAGATGGCATGAAACATCAATGTATGTGCTATGCTTTGATTCCTAGGAAAGATAAAGAAGGTAGTAGTGAAATACCACTTGAAGTTTTGGATTTACTAGATGAGTTTGGAGATGTCATCTCTGATAATGTTCCAGAAGGATTGCCACTAGTAAGGCAAATCACCCATCAAATAGATTTAATCCCAAGAGCTAGTTTGCCTAACAAGGCTGCTCACAGGATGACTCCTACTGAAACTGAGGAGCTAAACAGACAGGTGCAGGAGCTATTGAGGAAGGGCTTGATTCGGGAGAGCCTGAGTCCATGTGCAGTACCTGCAGTACTAGCACCAAAGAAGGATCGAGAGTGGAGGATGTGTACAGACTCTCAAGCTATAAATAGGATAACCATCAAGTACCGGTGTCATTTGCCAAGGATGGATGATCTTATGGACTGCTTGAGTGGACCTCAGTACTTCACAAAAATAGATCTCAAGAGTGGCTATCATTAGATACAGATAGGAGAAGGAGATGAGTGGAAAACAGCCTTCAAGACCAAGGAGGGTCTTTATGAGTGGTTAGTCATGCCCTTTGGATTGACAAAAGCCCCAAGCACCTTCATGCGACTCATGAATGAGGTACTTAAGAAGTTCTTGGGAAAATTTGCTATTGTTTATTTGGATGATATTTTAATTTTCAGCAAGACTTTGGAAGAAGATTTATTGCATATTCGTAGTGTTCTTGAGAGGTTGAGGGAAGAGAAATTATTAATTAATCTGAAGAAGTGTGCCTTTGCTAAAAAGGAATTAGTCTACTCGGGGTTTGTTATATCACCTGAAAGTCTCAAAATGGATCCAGAGAAGGTAAAAGCCATCTTGGAATGGCCTACTCCAAGTTCTGCTACTGAGGTAAGAACATTTCATGGTCTAGTTAGTTTCATACCCCTTCAACAACATACCATCATGGGTTTCATGGGAATGAGTCTATAAGGCCAAACAACATTTTTAAGCCTAAAAGGCCTAAGAACCAAGGCTTGGTAGAAAAGAGTTGAAAACTCGTGATCTTAAACCAATATTAGATATTTAGATATGTTTTTACACATACTAGGATACTCTATAAATAGTTTTGGTGTTTTTGTCAAAGTTTGTTAAGTTTAGAGTAAATTTGGAAAAAATAGGGCTAGTAGGAATGAGCCCCTTTTAGGCCTCCTAGTGAAACTTTTGAATTTGAAATATTGGGAAGGGCTAGACCCATCAGTTAGCCAATAAACCTAGAAGGTTAGAGAATGAGATGTTAAGGTGTATGGTGACTTAAGATCCTGGAGTATGTAGGTGAAAAGAGGTGACTCAATTACACAGTAGTTATTGAATTTAGGAGAAGAATTAATCATTGAAAAAAATATAATGAATATTTTTATTTGTAAACATGAATAATAGAGCTTCAAACATATTAGAAAATTTAAGGGAAAACACCATAGGATGTTAGGAGAGTATCCTCAAAAATTAATTGTAATAGCGTCAAACAAGCAACTAATTCAATCTGACCCCTTAGCCACCAAGAAACCAACTCAATTATTGCCTATCGGATGGATGGGGCTCATATTCCTACATCCCTATTGTGATTCCTTGCCCTTTTCTAATAAGATTTTTGTTTGATGAGTGATTATGAGTTATAACTCCTTGGTGGATTGTCAAGTAAATCAAATAAATAGATCAATAATTCATATAAGATATCAAGTAATGGACTTAATCATTTCACACACCAATTATTCTTTTAGTCAAACTTTGAACTTTTGACCAATATTTTTGACCTTTCAACTTTTATTGAACTTCCAAATTTTGATCAATTGCATAAAATACAATTTTAGTTCAATTGCTTCTTGAACTTTTATTTTATGCAATTGAATTTTAAAAGAAGTATTATATTAAAGAAGGAAGTGAATTATTAATTCTATTAGAGATTTGTGGATTTAGTCAAATTACTCTAACCAATGCACTCAAATGTATAAGTGGCATGTTGGCCTTAAACATTTGAACTCTATCCTTTACCTTATCACAATTAATCTCTATGATATATATGATTAAGAATCAGTGAATTAGTAATCACCAATTGAGTATATGTATTTAATAACAATCATATTATTAAATACATATACATGAATGATTTTACTGAAATAAATAATAATCATATCAGTGCTCAAGTGCATCAATAATTAATATCGATGTATATGGTGTATTGAAACATATATAATCAATCATGATTGTGATAATGATATCACTGAGTAAGGATAATCAAATAGTTGTTAATGGTAACAAATGATAAGTTCATAAATGACATGTCTCACATACATACATGTCTCTATGTGAGATTTGGCTCCACATTACCTTATTTATTGAAGTCATTCCAATACTTAGAAAGTGCACAAATAATTTTAAGTGTAGAGTAAAACAAGTATACATCCATTTAACTAATTATATATCAGCAACATTAAAGTCACAATAGATCAATATTGTTTAACTTATCTTGTTGAGATTATTATGAATTGAAAACAATAGTCATTGAAGGTTATAGAGCTGTATAAGGTTTGATATATATCCCATTGCTTAATACCTATTCTTTCAACCAAAATAACCATTGTATATTAGTATGATTCAATATCTTAAACATAAGCCAATATCTTATGAATTGCTTCTAAGCTACACTTCCAACAATGATAAGTTGTGTTGAAAGTTGTGAGCTTCTTATCTAAGAAGTCTTAACTTTGAATCTATTCAAACTTAACATATTATAATAATTAATATAAGCTTTGTTAATAGTGAGGGCACCTAGGATACTTTGAAAATCAAACATATTTAAACCCTTTCTAATAATAATCTACTTAGTCAAATTTAGCATCTTGGGTGTAACCTAATTTTCTTCCATAGCCAATAGGGCTTGCAACTTGTTCATTTCTATACAATTCCTTTTCCTTCATGGAAATATTGAAAAAATATTTTCCAACTTCTTGCATTTGAGAAGTGAAAGAGTGTGGGATTCCATGACTGATGATTTGGAGGTAACCCTAGTTTTGTATAGCTCTAGAAATTGATGCAATGGTCTCTTGTTAAAGATGTCGAGAGTCCAAGTCATGCCAATAAATGAATGGAATCTAGGTTTGTGTGTGGTTTGGAGGGGAGCTATTTTGATCCTAGTCTATGATAATGTTTGAGCTCTTGGTAGACTACCTAGTTCATCCATTATCGATACATTCAGTCTTCTCAAATAGAGAGAGTTAGTGTGTATAATCATAATCTTATATCTTATCAATGAGGTAAAAAAAAATTCTTCTAATTCTTTCTAATATTTATAGGATATATAGAAATTTAAATCCTATTATATTAATGAGGGAGTAATCTTTTTCTTGAACTCTTTTTGAACAGATTTAGAAGACTTCTAGAAACTTAAATCTCATCAAAGGGAGTTTGTTCTTTCTCCAAAATTTTGTTGGATATATTTAAAGGATGCCTAGAAAATTAATTCTTTCTATATTACGGAGGAGTAAGTTTTTTCTTCAAACTCCCTTTCAGAAAATTTAGAGGATATCTAGAAACTTAAATCTCTAAACTCTTCTTAAGTAGATCTATATCTAGAAAACTTTATCTTATCAAATGGGGATTTTTTTTTATTTTTTGAATTCTCCTTTGTAATATTTAGGATTTGTGATGGCTGGATAAACACTGACTTTAATTGATATCAGTAAGGAAATATTATGTTAATGATAATCATAATTTTTGTAGCTTACTATTTATACACAAGATAGTAAAAAGATAGATCTTCAAAGTCTAAGAAGAATAAAATCAAAGGATAAATTCTACAAAATGTTAGACAGTTTATCTATTACCAATAGAAGGTCAATTTTAACCATTGTATTTTCTAGAGCTCCAACTAAGGGTAGCACCACATTCTTCTTTATAATTCTCTTTAGTATGTGGCTAAGCATGAAGGAAAGAATGATGAACTATAGTCAAGAGAACTTTCTAGCAACTATCTTAACTCAATGATATAAGAAGAATGGTATACTAAAAACAAAGATAAAAATCTTATTGTATAGAATCTCTATAAGAGAATTGGAATGTATATAATCATTCACATGAGACAAGAAAAAACAATGTAGATTTACTATGGAAGATGAGAACTATGATACCTAATTATATAATTAAAAAGATTCTAGGTTTATTTTGAACATTGAAAATTGTGCATTTCATGAGCATATTTACCTAGGATTTTGTATTGGAAATTTCTCTTGTCAAAGGGAAATTTTGTGGAAATTTTGCCTTCTCAAAGGGAAAGTTTGTCAGTCTAAAATCATTATCACATGTAAGACATTATTTTGCATTTATCATGACACCAAAGAATCTCAAAAAAATTGAGAAACTAAAAAAATTTCACTCTAGAAAAGTAAAATAAAATTATAGTACCATGATTGAAATACTAGTTGGTGAAGAGTCACCATCAAATGTTAATAGATGACAACAATTAGATGTTAATATGAGACAGGTGTCCTGAAATAAAGAGCTCATTGCCAACTTTTTAGATAGATTTTTGATCTATTGTGAAGGATTGTTTATAGTTTTTGCAATTAGGGAATTGATTTTCTGTGGGTGTTTTCCATTCTTTTAGCAATCATGACAGTGTAACATGGCCTATCATAATGTAATGAATGAATTTTCTAGGAAAGCTCTTGAAATATCAAGTACAACAAAAATGTGGGAAAATAAAGTATTTCTAAGATATTTCTAGTCATAGAGTCCATCTTGTACCTCATATGCTTTATCACACTGGAAATGATAGGGGAAGATAAGATATGTTAAGCATATAAGAAAAATATTAGCAAAATATTGAAAGGATCAAAAGAAGGAACTTAGATAAAAGGATCATTCAAGCAGAATGTGAATCCCACATCCAAGTAACACAATCACAAAAAATATATTACTCATTTTTAGAATCAAAGTAAATAGAGAAGAAACCTCCAAAAAAAGAGTAAATCTTCATTTTACCCTGAACTATAAAGATTGACCTTATTAATCTAGCCTCTTTCACTCTCTTCTTTCCTCCAATAGTACACTCATTGGTAAAAAATACATTTGAACATCTATACATTTTGGATTAAGTGTTTGAGCTTGGATTACTCTTGGATTGACATATAAGCATTTTATTGCCTTAGGGTTTCATATTTTCAATCTTATTCATATCTTGAGCATTAAAGATGCCAAATATGGTAGATAATAACATACAATAACAATATCCAACCAATTTAGCTCTAAATTTTAATCTTGAAAAATTGTGTTTGTGCTCTATGTTGACATGATTGTGTACATGTTTTTCTATTGAATTTTTGCTTAAATAAAACTCTAATTTTCTTATGACTACACTGCTTCTTTAATTGAATATCCTGACTAAACAACTTATTTAATCTTGAAATGAATCAATCTAGGAATACATCAAATTTTATTGTGATTAGAAGGGTGAGGATTTATCAAGTGCCTTGATGGTCTATAATCTAGTAATATTGTTTGTATTTTTATCATGTTTTGCACTAACATTATTTTGGACTTCACAAAAGACCTGTATAGAGCCCGAACATGGGTTTGACATCACAGGTAATCATCATCATTTACATTATTCATTTTTTCCTCTACTCATTAATAAAAGACATTTATTATATATGCATCATAATTTTTCTTGGTGATATGTCCACAAGGGGCTTGACCAAAGAAACCCCATTTACAATATAGTGGCTGAGATATTGAAGGTTGGGAGGCAACCACCATATTCAATAAGGAAACCCACATTATCACAAGGGTGGCTTTAGTAAAATATCATGGAATTCAAGTTATTTTAGATTGAAAAGAAGATTACTAATTATATGTATTATTAGTAGGATTTCAATGTAACAAAGTAAATAACCTATTAACTATTCATATTGAGGTTCACATATCATCTAAATTATTTTATCTAACTATATTACTATTGATGAAAGAACATCCAACAATGCGTACATTCAATAATGCGTAACTTGAATATCTTTGAAGTTAGTGGATAGTGTTATGAAAGAGGCTTCATACATTACACTTAGTTGGATTTTGTAGGAATACTTTTAGAAATGGGAGCACAATAAAATAGAAAGATTATTGTGGCATTATTAACAAGGAAACCAATTACAAATGGCATAATCTCATTTTGATGAAATCCTTACTAAATACATGCTTTCAAATAAAATTAATTATTGATTTGATCGAACCCTTGCTAATAGATTACGTGAGAAGAATTTTTAAAGATTTATACCACTTAGTGATAGAAACTCAAAACCTATTAAATGTTTGCAATGGAACTAAAACTTGTAAAACATTTTCAATGGCAACTAGATCAACCTACAAACCATATGAGAAATGCAACTATAAATAGAAAAGGCACCTAAGGAAAATCAAAATATAATAAACAACAAAGATATGAAAGGAAACTTGATGGAAAATGGTTGCTTGTTACTGAAAATGGCACCTGTGCTCGATGAAATCATTCCTTGTTGGACATTAGTTCACTGATCAATCCCTCCTGGTGATCAACTATTTATTGCGCTAATAAGTAAGCCAGTTGATAAAAATTATAGGGATTAGTAGGATAAACTGTATAACAAAAACACAAACTATGGAATGAGCTGAATAGGGGCCTAGAAATGAATTAAATCAATTAGCCCAAAGAAATTTGTAATGGTATAGGGTGGCCCTATATGTTGTGGAGATGTTTTTTCAATGATATTAAAATCCTTTAAGACAAGAAATGGTTTTCATAAGAAAAAATCCACAACTTGCAAATAGAAATTAGAAATTTAATGAATGTTCAAAAGGCTATAGTAATTAATACTTAGCTTGCAGCAGTAGTTTGCAAAATACTCAAAAGCTCATTTGTGACCTTTAAAATTAGGTAAAAGATATATTGTTGTCATGAACACCTAGATATTTGTGTTTTCATTCTAGGTGTTGACAAACCTCTATATACCAAAAGTTGTCTAATTTGCTTGCATATCATTAGGTAGCCTACAAACACAATGGCATTCTTGTCATAATGAGGAATTTTATGAAACAATTTCAGCCAAAATAGGGAAACCCAATTTGTACATATAAAGGCTTTACACATAACCTCTACATACAATACACTAGAATGTAGAGCTCACTAAAATAGCAACTTCTCCCACATGTGAAAAGAAATTTTATGTATTGTTATTTTTAGCTAATGTTATTAAACCCAATTTGGTCAAAATATGACAAAATAAGGTAAAATAACAAAACAAAACAAAACAAAAAAGATTTCATAGGACAATTTGGCTTTGGTCAAAAAACTAGGTCTAAAATTTAGTTATAATGCACTAGTGTTGTAATATTTGTTGTCCTCATCTCTTCTACTTTTATACTTGTTTCCACCTATGTTATTCTTCTCTAGACATCTAGCAACAATATGACTAAGCATAGTGAAATTGAAAAACATGATAGGTAGCCTACCTTTGTATTTTCCTTTACCTCTATGGAATCTCCTTACTAGTAGTGCTTCATGTTGTTCTAATCTTCTTCATCTGTGTCACTACCATGTGAAACATATTTTACCTTCTTCTTCTTCATTTGATTAGGTTCCTTCAATGAAATCTTATCTTTAAAAGTAGATTCAACATTATTATATTTGAAGTTATCAAAATTAGATAGCTCAAAGGTAGTGAGCTTACCTACTAGACCTTCAAGAGTCTGATTAAAACCTGGTATACATCTTAGTTCTTGTATTGTAGAAAATCTAATAGCATAGATGGGAAACAATGTTCTCAAAAAATTTCTTAGTATAGTCTCATCATCTATCTTACCAGTATATTCTCTTATGGCATTAACAACATCTTTTATCCTAGAGCAATATTGAGCAACATTCTCACCTTCTTGCATTCTCATATCAATGAACTTACCTCTAAGACTTTCAGATTTGGCTCTCAATAAATTTGCATCATCTCCATAGATGATGTAAAGAGCATCCCACATCTTCTTTGCATTATCAAAATCCTTGATGTCATCAAACTTGACAAAACTTAGGGTAGAGGCAATCTCCAACATTGTTTGGTTGTGTTCTCTCTTCTTTTTCACATCTTCAGCAATTAGGGCTCTAGTAAGATCAACATGCTTAGTATCAATGGTAGATTATGCATGATCTCCAAGACATGCTATGTATATCTTCATCAGACTTTTCCATGAAAGAAGGTTATCTCTATTAAACTTGGGTACCTCTATTTTTGACATCTTGATCTTTTGCTTCTATTACCTTCAAACTACTCCTCTTAAGTATATGGCTCTGATACTAATTGTTGGAATTCTTTAGAGGGTGAAAGTATAGATCTATATCACATTTGGGGTTAACTTTGAAATTCTAGTTAGATTGGATCTGGGTAAATGGGTTCCTAGGGGACCAAATCTAGCTAGAACCATGTAAGTGTCGACTATGTGTGAAGTGGCTTGTACAACTCGACATGGGTCTAGCGAAAAGGGATTCGATCAGACTTGGTCCAACCAAAAGGGATCTGACAGAAAATCTATAAATTATATAACCTGCAAAAAGACAAATCTACCTATCATTTTCATCATATGAGCTTCCGAGGACTACGGAGAAGAAAGAACTACAAGAGACATTTAGTCAAATCAGGTGCGTCAGCAATTCCCCCTAATTTTTTAATCTGTTTTATATTTTATTTTATGTTTTCTTAGGTAGAAATATAGTTTTTAATGTAGATTATTTTAAAGAATTCATTTTTTTATATTATTATATGTTAATATTTTTAAGTACTCTAATATTAGATGAAGTTTAGAAAATGTATTGAAATTTTGGGAAACTTAGAAATTATTAGAGAAATTGTAAAATATTCTTTTATAGAAAATAATACAAAACTACATAGAAAATTTAGATTCAATTAGTTTATAACAGTTCAAAAAATTTGAAACTTTATAAAATATTAGAAAAGTTAGATTTTTTTTTGGATCAGTAAGATGCTGAAGCCAAGATTCATTATTATGTTTATTAAGTAGGAGTAGATTCGAACCTAAGACCTCTTTGATAAGATGCTTACAATGTACCATTGTGTTATAGGCTCTTGCCTAGAAAATTTAGAAAATAGTAGATCTTTTTGAAAATATTTTAAAATTTAGAAAATACTACAACAATTAGAATGTTTTGAAACTTTAGAAGACAATAGAAAAAAATATTATATATATAGAAAATTAGTTAGATGTAAATTAGACAATTTAAATATTTTTAATGACAAATCATTAGAAATTGTTATAAAGGTAAAGATTTAGAAACAACTATGAACTACTAACTCAAATCATTAGATTGAACTAAATTAGAGTTTACCTCTTACCATGAACACAAGTAAATTCTAATCAAAAACTTAACATTGAACCTGAAGAAGTTGGCATGCTAGAAAGGAAATCTTTTAAGTCAGGCAAGTAAATTAACTCTCCTCAAAGCTTATCATCAAAGTATACCAACTTATTCTTTGAGCCTTTTTAGAATTCCACCAAAATTTGCTAATACTATTGATAAAATTTAGAGGAATTTTTTATGGATTGGTATTGAGGAAAAAAAGAGACTACCTTTAATTTCTTGGGACCAAGTCTATAAACCTATTAGAGAAGGTGGACTATGAATTAGGATAGTTAGAAGTATGAATAGAGCTCTTTTGGCCAAACAAGGATACATAACTTATCATGATGAGAAAGAATGGTGTACTATATGGAAACATAAGTACCTTTTCATTGTAAATTCTTTAGCTGATTTCTTTTCTTCTCTTGATATTCATTATCCTTTTGCAATATGGGGAGCAGTTCAGAGGACTAAGAATACTCTTGGAAAAGGGTGTTCTTGGAAATTTTTAAAAGGGCAAAAGGTGAGATTTTGGGAAGATGTTTGGTTAATGGATCATCCTCTACTAGAAGACTTTCAAGATACTACTCAAGTCGACATATGTAAGGAAAGGTATGGCACTTTAGTGAGTCATTATTGGCATAACAATTCTTGGGTGAAATTTACTAATATTGATCAAGGCTTCAATAACATATAATTAAATTTCAATTCTTTTTCTCTATATCCTACTTATGAGGATGAGATGATATGCAATGCTGATCCTAGAGGCCAATTTAAAGTTTCTACTCTCTTTACTTCTAGGGAGAAGGGCATTCAACCCTTTTGGTCTCAAGCATGGATTAAGGATCTTAAACCTAAAATAAACATTTTCTATTCGACTATGCTTCAAAGTAAAATCCTTACCCAGGATAATTTGCAAAAAAAGAGGTATTAATGTGGTAAATAGATGTACTTTATGTAAAAATGGTTTTGAAGATAGAGACCATTTGTTCTTGAATTGTTCTTATAGTCAACAATTATGGATTGAGATTCATAACTACTGGAATATAACTTGGGGTAATCAAAATAGTGTTGAACTTTGTTTTAAAAGTTGGAAGTGTCCTTCTAAGGATCGTGATGTTGAACTTCTATGGAAAATAACTCTTCCCCATCTCTAGTGGGGCATCTGGAAAGAAAGAAAGAATATAATCTTTAGAAATAAAGATGTGCCAGGATGGGTGCTTGGACAAAATATTGTTAGAGCAATCAAGGAAAATTTTAAATCTCAAAGGAAAACTAATCAAACTTTTCAAATTAACAACCCCTTGCAATCACAAGGTCCTAATTTGAAAATTGATAACTCAAGATTGGCTACAAGATGGAATACTCCTCCTAATGGATGGATTAAAGGGAACTTTGATGGAGCCGCAAAGGGAAGTCTAGGAAGAGTAGGATGTGGAGGGATCTTAAGAGATCATGTAGGAAATATAATTGATGCCATTGCAGTTCCTATAGGTCATTCTAATAGTCACATTGCTGAAGCTATTCCTGCTCTATATACTATGAAGTTAGTAGCTGATGTGGGTTGCCCTAAACTATGGTTGGAAGGTGACTCATTAAATATTATTAATGTGCTTAATAACAAAAAACCAATTACATGGTTGATTGAGACAATGGTCATGGAGATTAAATCTCTTATTAATAAATTTGAAAAAGTCATAATATCACATATCGAGAGGCTAATGGGGTAGCTAACTAGGTTGGCAACCATGCAGTCTAGATGGGATATAAGATGACGTGGATTAGTGAACCAAACAAGCACATTTATCTTAAAGATCTTATTAATTATGATTCTACTCATGCAAAGGTGGGAAAGATTTCCCAAGATTAGCAATTTAATGATTTTTGGTAGTGGGCCTATGGCTATCAGTATTATTTCCTCGAGGAAGTACATTTATGTGATTACAATGTAGGCTTTGCATGTATCTACTCTAAAGCAGGTTTTATTTGATGTGATGAAAATTAGGTATCTATTTAACTTGTTTTCTTTCCGCTTTTACCTGCTTCTAGTTTTAGGCATTCTCTATAATTCTCTGTAAATGGGAGGGGAGTCACGTAAACAAGAACCAAAAGATTGCAATGACTAGAAGGCTCAGTAGGATCTTTGGAAAAACATTTAGAAGGGAAAGGTGACTAGTTACTTGGAACATCTTCACGGGCTTCAACCGCATGTCACCATGGCCTTTTTTATAAACTGGACTAAGGACAAGGTCTCTTTATATGGTGTTACTATGAAATTGATGGAGGACTTCATAGCTGAGATCATAGGTCTACCATGCAAGGAATTAAGTTCAATAAACAAACCAACATTTCAAATGCTAATTTCAAAAAATTTCCTAAGATGGATGTTGAGGAGAAAAATTTGGAAAAAATAGAGATTTCTATGATTTGGACTAGATAAAGGGAATTTGGTAGAATGCGCTCTCTTGTACCTATGAGTATTTCATCCTAGATGGCAGAAATAAAAGAGTGCATAAATTTCATTTCGTCTTCCTTAATCACTTTAGGCATAAGGATAGACTTTCTTTTTCTTTCTAATTGTGTTTCTCTTTGCTTCAAAGTCTGTATGCTCATAGGAAGGAGTCACATTCTATTTTGCATGAAGGGTTGATTCTCCTCATTGAGGGTTATTGTAAAAACAAGTCCATTGTTTCATCTCCTTCATTACATAAAATAAGGGTTCTATCACTGATTCTCATTCTAAAAGAGGAAGAATAAAGAGAATATTAAGGGAAAAAAGAGGATTCTTAGACATAAAACCTCGCATTCTCAAAAGCATATGGTGGAAGAGGACACTGAGTTTGAGAACCCTGAAAGTAAAGAGGATGATATCCCAGAGGAAGAGGAAGAGGAAGATACAGATGTTGGTGACTTTAGTTCCAACCCAAAAGGTTACTCAGAGAGAAAAGGAAAAAGTGGGAAAGAGGACAAGGAAGAAAATAGTGAAGAAAACATAGAACAGGGTAATTCTAGTGAGGAGGGAAATCAGAGTGATATTGGTGCTAGTGAAAAAGAGATGGAAAAGGCTATAGAAGACCCTACTACTATAAGGGAGGAGAATTAGACTGTCAAGTCTACTTCACCTACCAGAGAGGTTGTGGAATAGGACAAGAATGAGGACATTGTTGCTATAAGGGAGAAGGAATAGATAGATAAGACTACTTCACCTACTAGAGAGGATGTGGAACAAGACAAGAGTGATTCTCCATAGAGGGAAACTAAGCTTTTCTTTTTGCATTCTACTAAGCTCAAAGTTGATTCCATGCTTCAAGTTGATTCTTGGATATATAATGAAATAATGGGTCTGAGAAAGAGAATGGTAATTATGCAACAAAACTAGGATATTCACTATGCCAAAATTAGATAGATGAAAGTGCAAGTGAGAAACATCCCAAACAAACTCAAGGATTATGAAAAAAACCTTCAGATGCTTATCAAGGAAAGTGGTAATAAAATGGAACAGGTGACTTCCAGTATCTACACTGCTACTACTAGTCTTAGAAAATGCACAAATGAAGAGATTATATCACTAGGGGGTCTAAGCAAGAGAACTAGGCAGAGTTCTAAGAAGTAGGCTCAGGAGGCTTTTGGTGTTTTAGTTGCTAATTCCATTCAAGACATTGTAGATATTGGAAAAGAGGTTGCCAATATGATTAAAGAGCTACAGTAGCAACTTTCATTGCATTTTGATCTTTGGTTTTTGTCCCTGTTTTGGTCTTATTTACTGGTAATGGTAATTGGTTTTTGTTTTTGGTCCTATTAACTAGTTTTTATCTAGTCTTTAAACTAGGTTCCAGGTCCTTGTAAAACCTAGGTACTTTTATTGGACACTTTTTGTGGTTTCAAGTTCCTGTAAAACTTGGTTTTGATACTATTTTTTTTAGTAGGTTTCAGGTCCTTGTAAAACCTGGTAGACTTTAATGCTTTATCTTTTCTACTTTTGTTAAAGGGTTTTGGGGCCCCTTCAAAACCTATTTTTACCATAATCTAAAACATTGAACCTTAAGAAGGAAACAATATTAACATTAAATGTAATTAAATCACAACATTAAACCTAATCAAATTTGAACTAAAACCCTCACATTGAATCATGTTAGACTCTACCTCCTATATTGAACTTTAAATCCAAAAATGTTGACCTAAACTGCTCTCTAAACCCTAAATTGCTCTCTAAACCCTAAACCACTCTCTAACCATATAATCTAAAAACCTCTCTCTCTCTCTCTCTCTCTAAACCACTCTCTAAACCACGGATGATTTTAACAAACCCTTCCAGAGAAAAATATGTAAAATGCTAGTGAATTCAACCTTAAATATGTAGGAAAATTTTCTAATTGAGGGAGATTTTTTCATTCGAGGTAATAGAGAAATTTATTTTCTATTGGCAAAATTTTCCTTTCCATATCAAAATTTAATAATAACTCTAGGGAATTTATTTTTTTATTTTTTTGTATGCAATTGAATGTAAGCAATTTTTTGTTGGTCATAAACATTTTCATAATGTAAGAGCCAAATTACTTATTTAATATAATACAAAATATTAATATAGTTGGCTAATATGTTAGTTTCCAAAGAGATATTATTTAATTATTTGGTGAGTTTATAAAGTCACAAGTTGTCCATGGCCCACATGCCAAGTGTACATAGCATAGTGTACTTGTAGTATACTAATCCATTAAGTTTCAATTAATAATGTGTCCTTTTTTATTGCCAACTTGTTCGTCATCACTTTTAATGTTATTATTTTTATGGTGAAAGGAATTAATTTGGACCATTGATGTAATACAAATCAATGGCTTTAGCTCTATTTCAAGCCTAATTTTAAGTGACATACCATAAAGTCTAAATCTTCCTAAAATTAGTACATGTGTCCCAAAGACCAAAACATAAAATAGTTGGCTAAATGAGGATAGTTGGAGACATGCATCAGTAAAATGGTAGGAGATTTTGAACCCAAGGGAAGTTTTTGTTTTATTTTAAGTGTGAAATAACATTTTCCAATAAGAAAACATTAGGGAAAGGTTGGCAAAAATTTTAAAATAATTGTGTTCTAAATCTAGATTACATTGGTGATTAGACTGGGATTTGGGACCAATTATGTGTAAACTAATGAGCGATTAGCCTGGGATTTGGATCGAAATTATTTAATATCAAAACAACATGGTTGACCCCATATGTAGGTTTTACTTGCTAAATTGTGATTTCCCAAATAGATAGAATAGCCAATTGGTGAAGGTTCGACACTAAAAAAATCATTGCTCTAAACCCCATAATTTGTGACATAACTTCATCTCTTCCACTCCTAAACCCCATCTTTATAAATCCTAAACCACTCTCTAACTCCTAAACCTGATTTCTCTAAACCCTAAATTGGTCTCTAAACCCTAAACTACTCTCTAACCCCTAAACCTTCTCTCTCTAAATGCTAATCACTATGTAACTCCTAAACCTCATCTTTGTAAATACTAAACTTCTCTCTAACCCCATTTAATCCCTAACCTAACTTCATCTCTCCCACCTCATCTATCTCTCTCTTACATAACTTCATATTATATATATATATATATATATATATATATCATAACCTCATCTATCCCAACCCTAACCCATAATCACTAACATAACTTCATCTCTCCCCTATAATTAAGATTTTTTATTTCAATAGTTTATCAACCAAGTCATATGGGTGACCTTGCATGAGTGGGTTTTTGTGTCATCGTGATCTAGCCAAATGGGATATGACTAGATTTGGTATGACCAAATTAGATCTGACTGAAACTATCTAGGTGTCATCCAATGTCGCACGTTCTTTCATGTTTTTTGCAATTTTTAAGAACTTAACACTTTAGAGGCCAATTTCAAAATCATAATTAGGTTTCAAAAATAATAATAAATACCACTGAACAGAGCTTGTACTCATAATTATGCCAATACAATTTTTTTGATAGGTGACCCAACTTCGATTATAATAAATGGAAAATAATGCAAATAGGTATTTCAACATTGAGGATGATACATATTGATAAAAATATAAAAATTAGTAGATGATAATGAATTTTTTTTTTAAATGGTAGATTGTTCTATAGGAGAGAGTCCTCTTCAATAATATATAACATTTGTAATTATTAACATAGATTTACTAGGGAAAAGATGATGGGAAGGAAAAAATTGTTAAATTATGAAAAGTTTAACTTTGAATAGCTATAATAGACAAAATATACAATATTTTTGAAAATTTCTTTTTAATAGTTCTAGGTACACATGTCATCAACAACATAGTTCAAATTTAGATGAAAATATGTTTATTTGCAATTTTTTTTTTTTTTTTTGTGGTCGGAACTATAACCCCTAATTTGCTCAATTTTGAACATTGTTAAAAAAGGTCATTGAAAATTATAAAAACATACTATTTTTTATTTTTTAATTTTTTTTAAAAAAATAACGTACATAAAGTTTATCTTTTTATACACATTTCATCAGTTTACACCAAATGAAAATTCAAAATAGAAATATTACTTTTACATTGTTGAAGTTTAACACTTTTTTTGATGTTAGCCTTTTCATTTGTAAAAGGGTGACACATACTTTTACTATAGAATAAATAAGAGATGGCTGGGGGGGCAGGTTGAATTAGTTATTCAAGCTCTAGATGTACAAATAAAACCTTTCATAACTTAGTGAACCCATATTCATCATGCATGCATCCATTAAATCATATAACCACTTAAACTTGTAGGATACTATCAAATCAACTTTGCAGAAATGTAAGCATGAAACATAATAGATTCAATAACATATTTAACACAATCATTTTACATAGAAACCCAACTTTACAAAAACTACCAGTAACATGCTACTCATTCTCACTCTTCTAAAGCAATTCCTTGTGAAAGGCTAACCTTGTTAAAGGTTACAATACACATTGTTAGATGTGACCTAGTTAGACAATTTCAATGACCTTGCAAGGAGTGAAACTTGTTAGAGGAATTTAGATCATTCACTTGGAATGTCACCCAACTAAAGGATTTACAAATGACTGTTAGGTCAACCTTAATCTAGAGGATTTACCCTAGACTGGTACAATGATTAGAATGTAACAGTAAAGCTTGATCTGATAACAATTTAAAACTCACTTTGCATATCATAGATCTCTATTTTAGTCTTCCATTCTTCTTGGCTTTACCAAAATTTAGCTCTAATAGCTTGTTCACCCTTCAAGTATCCATACCCTTAAGCATTCTTTCTTTTCTTTCCAATAGTAGTCCCTTTTGTTTGGTCATTAATGAAGCAATACCTTAGACTCCTTGTCTTCCTTCAGTTCTCGTACAAGACAACCTTTGCTTCTGACCAGCCATCTCTATATATAGAAAATTATGATATTTTCCCATTCATCCTCTATAGTCCATTTTAGGGTTAGGTAGGATTAGGTAGGATTCAATGAATCTAACCATATTTTGATTTATTCTCTTCTAGAAACTTCTCCTTCAAACCTCTTTGAATTGCTTAAAAAATGGTTTACCATGAATTCT
Source organism: Cupressus sempervirens (assembly GCA_028749045.1). Taxonomy (NCBI): domain Eukaryota; kingdom Viridiplantae; phylum Streptophyta; class Pinopsida; order Cupressales; family Cupressaceae; genus Cupressus; species Cupressus sempervirens. The sequence continues at coordinate 402,482,334 of CM053792.1, read as the reverse complement.
ATTGTAAGGTCACTACTAGTATGTACTTATCAAATATGAATCCTCTATTAAAACTGTTATAGGATATTAAATCAAATATGAAGTAATGTTTTATGTTGTGAATGTCCTAATGAAAATTGAGATTAGTTGATACATCCATATTTTAATACTCAGTGATTCAAGAACTACTAAATTATCTCAAGTGTTTAAACATTACAATTTCACTAACAATGATACGAAGTATTTTCACTTGATGGCGAGAATGTTGATTTTGGTATCATGATGATTAGATTATACATATTCAGATGATTTAGTATGCCCTATTGGTGATATTATGATATTTAGGTATATGCATGCCTAACAATGATTACTCTAGTACTTAATCTGAAATAATGAATAAGTTATGTTATATTGGCTATGTGATTTTTGATGATTAAATGTAAGTAGAAATGAATTAAATAGTTAATTATATGAAAGATTCATGTTTTCATTTATGTAACTATCCAGATAAGTTTTGGATATATGTATGTGATTTCTTGAGCTACTGATGTGTGTAATGAGTGTTTAGGATATTTTAGCTGGGAAATCTAATGGAGAAACAAAATTGAACCCTATGTACCATTTATGGAAATTAGGGTTGAATCTAATGAAAGATGAAAACCCCATTGTTCATAGTTTATTTGTATCATGGTTTGGATGAATGTATCATTCTGTAATCAATAAGTTTTAATGTTTCATAACAGTGGTTTTATAGTGTCGCTTGACACTCGTGAATTTGTATATGCATTTCAGCTTGATAGTTAGGGTTAACTAAGTAACCTAAAGAGCTAAGCTAGACTAGGTTAGCTACTTTTCTACTAATCCATTTGTAATCAAGATTAAGTACCCTAATCAAGATTAGTGAGTAATCTACATTTTTGAAGGGTCTTAGGAAATCAAAAAATTTATAGCATTTTGTTAGGTCCGTAATTAGTCTTGGAGGCCTAAAATCATGAAAAATAAATTCCTAAGGGGTATGGGTATGGGTTGGGGACATTTTCCACCCCCTAGCCCCTTTTCTTGACTTTTATGGTCACCAAAATATCTCATTTTTTCTTTATTGCAAAAATTGAATGTTTACATCATGAGTTGGATAACTTTAACTCCACCTTGAGGTTAGCCTTATGACTAGTTGAGTTAGAAGACTCTAGAACTTTTAGGCAAGTGTGGGTGTTAATACATTTTTGGAGTTGGTTGAGTTAGTGTCATATTTAGAGGCAAATTTGAGAGGGTTTGAGTGTTCACCCAACCTCTGGTTTTAGAGACCAATTCAAGATTGAAGGAGAAGGAGAAGGAAGGAAAAGCTCATCTCAAATTTGTCCAATTGCTATAACCTTATTGTGAAGGTAGGAACCCTTCAACTCTTTTGGTTTATGATGTGTTTCATACTTAAGTCAATTTTTTTGGTTATGTATGTTCATGTGTGTGTTGAATATGTTTGGGAGGGATTGAAATGAGATTCTTAAATGTTTTTCCTTTGTATTTTTTCTTTGATTTTTGAAGATATTGTATGGGTTGTATTGGCATTACTCACCCTCGAATAGGGTAGAAGTGGCCATGTACGAGAGAAGGTCTTTAGTTGGACTCCAATAGTGCAGAGCCTCTTCTCAAGACAAGAAGAGGGAAAGAGAGTAGGGTGTTATTGGAACCTACTTGTCAACACAAACCATGTTTTGAGTTTTGAAGTTTGAGAAGTGAAAGATCAAAAGTCCTTGTGATATCAACCTCGAAAGGGCATCTATGAAAGAATGGAAGTTCTTGAGATTTTAGCCCTGAAAGGGCATATGTTATGGTGTTTTGGCCAACATCTCCTATTGGAAAAATCCACCTTCTCCCTAGTCCGGTTCAATGATGAACCTATTATGCAAACTTGGATGGGAGTAAATGATTGATTGTGTCTTTATGTTAAAATTGTTTGTCATCCAGTCAGCATCATCCTCTTCATGCTTATCATGATGTGTTGCAGATGTTGTAATAGTTTCCCTGTTATGAACCAAGTAGAAAATTTAGAGTTGTATTTAAATTCAATGTGTTGAGAGATTTCTCCTCGGGATAATGATTTCATTGTAAAAATGTGATTGTTAAACTTATTGTGGATATGATTATGATCTCAATTTTTCTTCCCTAGTTCTTTCCTGACAGAGTCCTTGAATCAAATGATTGAATTAAAAATAAAAATAAGAAAAGGAGTACAATTCTTCCATATGATTTTCTTCTTGTAATTTAGTTATATGTATATGTATATTAAAAAAAATGGATAAAATGATGTTTCACCTTTCTGCGATATTCTTATGTTTCAAAATTGTATTCATTTGATTGAGGTTAATTAGATGACATGGTAACATATATTAAGTTATGTAATTTAAGTTTAAAATATGATAAGAAAATTTTCATTTCATTTATACTTAAATTTCATAATTATACTTGAGTGTGAGGAAGCTAAGTAATTCTATTCAAATACTTATGTATTACATTTAATCCTATTATCACTTTAAAAGAAAAATAAAAAATTGTTGGTGTGTTTTTGCCCCAAATTTTGGGGATGAAATTTTGGTATTAGAGCCTAGTTTCATGACACTGAGCCAATAATGGGTCAATGTTAAGTGTGGACATTTAAAATTTATTATACAAAGTAGGGATTTCCCCTTGCAAAAATTTAATAAGCAAATGTATTCTTTCTAAACTTTGAAACTGATAATTAGACCTAAGTAAAACTTTGAACAAGTATTAACAATTTAAAATGGTCAACCATAGTACATAAATTAATCTTAAGGACTTGAAAACAACTAATTTGATGTTATGATGGGTACTTCAAGGATATTTCGTGATTATTAGGAAGAAAAATACTCCTATGTTATTGTATCAACATCAACATTTAACTCTATGTTATAATCAACATAGAAAGGATAAATGTCCCCTTTGGTTAACTAAATAGATTTAATAATTCAATACTTAGAAAAATAAGGGACTTGAAAAAAAAATTCCCCTTGCTATGAAAATATAGTTTGTATTCAAAATTCAGCACCTCTAAAAGCTCTTTTCCTTTTGTATGGGGAAAAAATTAATCCCCTTAGAGAGAGCATATTCTTTGAAGATTCTATTTCAAATTCATTTTATTTATTAAATTAATAAGTGAAAAAGTGCATTGCATAAACATAAATACATAAAACACCTAACTACTCTATGTCATGTCCCCTTTTCAAATAATTAAAAATAATAATCTTTTTTAAGGTAGGTAGGCCCAAAAAGGTGAAGTTTCAGAAAAAGGGGATAATCTTTGGAAGCTAATGGACTAATAAATGAAAATTATTATTACAATATGTTTTATTAATAACTCTTGGATTTGAGTTAGGGTTATGCCCTCTTTTAAGGAGTTTGGAGGCATTTTGGGTTGATTCCAGAACTTGATTTTTGCTCATTTCTTTGTTATTCTTCAGAGGCTGCCAAACCTATGGAGAAGGAGACCCAAGAATGGGAGTTTGTAAGTTTCCAAGAAGGATAAGGATGGGAGTTTGAAGCCACTCCATGTGCATGCTCATGTGGAGTTTTCCTTTGTGCTGAACAGTGCAGATTTGTGGTTTTTTCGGGTGTGTTTTTTGTAAGAGATTGGTGTTTCCGGTTGAGTATTTCATATCAGTTTGATTTGATGATGTATTTCAGACTTTTGGATATTAAATAGAGTTGAATATATTTATTTGGTCCTGATTATACTTCTATGATAGATTATTAGTATTTTTGTGGTGTTTCTGGGCTATTCTATGTTGTTTTCGAGAGCCTGATGAGCATTGTTTTTATCCTCCATTTGGGAGCTGTTGTGTAAATGTTATACAGATCTGAAAATGTCATTTTGTAGGTTGTTATGCTGCTGAAATTTCTATAAAAATTTCCACTTTCAGATTTACTAATAATATGTGAATCTGTGAAGTTTTTGGCACTATTTTCAGCATACCCGATTTGGGGTTTATTGAGAAATTGGTGGATCTTTGAAAGATTGGTTGTTTGATCTTAAAGATCTGCTTAGAGGCTTGAAATATCATAAAAAATCAGAAAAGAGACATTTTAGTGGTATCAGAGCTATGATCTTGCTAGCCTGAGGGTTTGTAGAAGTTTGCATGTCAGTTTTGACAACTACCCAAATCTTGCATGTCAATTTAATTTATAGTTGCATGCTAATTTTAATCATTTGTATGTTAGTTCTTGGTGAATTTTGTGGTTGCATGTTGCTTCTAATTAGTTGCATGTCAAAATCTATGGTTGCATGCTACTTCTAATCATTTGCATGTTAGTTCTTAGTGAATTTGGTGGTTGCATGTTGCTTCTAATCAGCTGCATGTCAAAATCTATGGTTGCATGCTACTTCTAATCAATTGCATGTTAGTTCTTGGTGTTTGAAGAAGTTATAATCTATTGGGGTTACACTATACTTTATCTAAAATGGATAGGTATAGTATAGAGTCTCAGAGGACACGATCTTGGACAATTGATATCTAGAGTCAGAACAGTAGAAACGATGGTTATTTAGACATTCAAGATAAACTTAGGAAAATAAGCCATGACATGTCTGAACAGTTGGTTGAGCACCATCGTATGATGAATGACATGTTGTCCAACCTAGCTAAGGTGGATAATTTGATTGGATTTCTATTTGGCAAATTTTCTCACAGGGCAGATGGCACAATTACCAAGAACTTGCATGAGGAGTTTGAGAAACTAGCTTATAGCCAGGCAGAGGTCTCAGATTCTACTTTGCCACAAGAGGTAGTGGGTTTAGATAATGATTATGAGGATGTTGTTGTGCATGATGGTAAGATACCTGGTAGAGATGAATAGACATTGAGCATTCATGACTTTGTTGAGAAAGAGTACCAGGCCCAGTTAGATGCTTCGTCACATGAGGTTGAGGCAGGTAGTACTTCAAATGATTTGTCTAGCCAGCTAAAGGTGAACAAAGATAGTGTTGTGACTTCATTATCTCATCATGATAGGATGCGAGATATGATAGAGGATCACATTCGAATGATTCAGTTTCAGGGTAGACATAAGGGATTTCAAGAAAAGTCTTCTTGTGTTGACTTACAAGTGATTAGGAAAGGAATGAGAACGATGAAGTTGAGTTATTTACATCTTCTATCAGATTGTGACCATCTTCTTAGCCTTGTTAGAGACTATTCAGATGCCTTGAGGAGGAAGGAGGAGGAAGTTGATAGGCTTTCTCATGAGCTTGAGGACACTCAAGTTTCTTTGGTGAATACTCCATTGGTGTTACAAGACTGGGAGAGACATGGGGATAAGCATGGCATGGAGTTGAGTTTAGTTTCATCTTGCACTCCTGATACTCAGCTTTCTATGAATGGTAGATCATATGTGGTCTTTGATAATGTTGCGAGTTCATCTTGCATTCACATCCAGGATATGGGGACAATGTCAGATAGGTATGTGGAGTTAGTTGGTATTGGTCATATTATTCAAGTGAGGAGTTTGCTTAAGTTACCAGCTGATTATAGTTTACGGATATGGACTCAAGATTTTTATATTGGTGTTTGGGATTCAGTTGATTGGAAATCTTTGACACTTTTTGGTAGCAGTGATTGTTTGGGTGCTATCATGGATTTGATTAGTAGATTGCATGGTGTTTTCTTTTCTTGTGCTAGCAGCTTGTCTGATGTTGGTATTGGTTTCTATACACCAGTGTTGGGCTTTTTTCATATATCCAGTCGACCATACTTGCTGGAATGTGTTGATGATCTTTTATATTTGGTAGTGTGTATAGATGAGTCCCAGGATCATATTGGCATTGATGACATCTAGGAGGATGCAGTGGGTAGTTTTGAAGACTTAGTTTCCTTGGGTACAAAGGAGTTGGACAGTAGTGCTACAATTTTTGATACTCAGTTTGTTGATATGAGCTTTAGAGTTGATTCACAGGATATGGATGGTAATACTCTAGAGACTAGTAACTTTGAGGATACTCCTTTAGATAGTGCATCAGAGGAAGTTTGTAGGAGACAGTCAAGCCAGTGCCATCATGTGTCTAATCAATTGAGAGTTAGTGAGCGAGACATTGCTATCGGTTGCCAACATTTCAATGTTGCTCGTTAATTGTTAGCAGTTTATGGATGGGGTTCTCCTACTAATGATGAGTAGGGAGGTCATTATCTTTACTTGACAAAGTTCCACTCTTTATGGGAGGCTATCTGGATTCTGAGACAGGATTATATGCAGTTGGTAGCCAACAGAGATTATCTTATGGAGTGGGGCAGTACAACATATGATGCATTTTTGGCCAAGGAAGATGAGGTGAGTGAGCTTACTGAGCAACTTGAGGTGACTTTTGAGATTCTTGAGAGTGCACAGTTGGCTTTCAAGGAGTCACAGTTTCATTTGGCTAAGGTGACTATGGAGTTAGAGCAAATACAATCTTTACTAGATTTTGTACAGTCACAAGCTGTGGTGTCTGATGATCTGAGGATGTCCATGGTTGAGATTGTCAAAGATAGTGGAGATGGGGATGCATCCATCCTTGATACTAACATTGGTATATCGGGTTCATCCCCACTAGAGTCAGGTTCAGTTGAGTTGGGTGCTGCAGCAGATTGTTGTGGTATGCCTGACATGGTGGTGACCTCTAACACTAATGGCACGAAGACTAGAGATGTTGTATCAAAGACCATGTGTGATGTTGGTGAGCCGATAGTTGGCATGGTTCTTGCTAGTAATACTACTCCCTTGGTGATGTCTTTAGAGGTAGTAGTCAGTTCCAACTTGGTTAGTGATTGATTGCAGTTAGTTACATCTAGATTGCAGTCTAAGCCATTGACTGAGATTGGCACGTTCTATTAGCATTACATTGTGAGGTATGCTCATCAATTTACCTTTGATGACCATGTTGATGAGATGATGATATAGAGATGTACTTTGGTTCCTAGTGCTTATCATCAGTTATGGGATAGTTTGATGCCTCGGGCTGAGAGTTCTGATGGGCATGACATGGCAATAGGTTTTGCAGTTGACAGCTTGATAATAAATGACTTAGAGCAGGAGTTTCAGAGTGATGCTTCAGCGGGTGTTGTTATTGATTCTACTCCTTTGGCTATGACATCTCCTGACTTAGTTGGTGATCAGTCACAGTGGGTTGTATCACTTGTTCATGGTGAGCTATTGACTAAGGTTGGTTTTCTTTATCAACATTATATTGCAGGGTATGTACATTAGTTAGCATTTGATCCTTGTGTTGAGGAGTTGATGGCAAGCAAATTTGGTTTGGGTTCCATTTCTTACTATTTATCTTGTGATGGCTTTTCACCATTAGGGGTGCATGGGAGTTATGGTTATGAGACAGTGGCCAGTGATCTACAGAGTTGTGTTGACTACAAGAGTTGTACAGTGTGTGGATTCTCCATACTTGGTATAGTTTCATTCGAGAGCATTCACCATTGTTGCAGAGTTGGACTGTACATTCCGTATAGGCCAGTGGGATGCATTAATGGTATTTACTATGTTGGTAGTTTGATTTGTCCACTTTACTTGGGTTTTGATGTTCTAAGAGTTTGTGTCTCATGGGTTTATGACTGTGGAAGTTGTGACTTTGGAGTTTGGTTGAGTAGTAATTGTCAGTTTGATTATGGATTCATCTTGGTTATATTGCAAAGGATATTGCAAGAGCCTGTGTTAATTGACAATAGTATAGTTCATGACTACATTTGGGATCCAGGTGGATTGATTGGTTTATTTTTTATCCATTGCTTGAGGAAAAAAAATATTTGGAAGGGGAGGACTTGTCATGTCCCCTTTTCAAATAATTAAAAATAATAATCTTTTCTAAGGTAGGCAGGCCCAAAAAGGTGAAGTTTCAAAAAAAGGGTATAATCTTTGGAAGCTAATGGAATAATAAATGAAAATTATTATTACAATATGTTTCATTAAACCCTTTTGGATGTGAGTTAGGGTTATGCCCTCTTTTAAGGAGTTTGGAGGCATTTTGGGCTGATTCCAGAACTTGATTTTTGCTCATTTCTTTGTTATTCTTCAGAGGTTGCCAAACCTATGGAGAAGGAGACCCAAGAATGGGAGTTTGCAGCTTTCCAAGAAGGATAAGGATGAGAGTTTGAAGTCATTCCATGTGCATGCTCATGCAGAGTTTTCCTTTGCGTTGAACAGTGCAGATTTGTGGTTTTTTCGGGTGTGGTTTTTGTAAGAGTTTGGTGTTTCTGGTTGAGTATTTCATATCAGTTTGGGTTGCTTTTGTATTTCAGAATTTTGGATGTTAAATAGAGCTGAATATATTTATTTGGTCATGATTATACTTCTATGATAGATTATTAGTATTTTTGTGGTGTTTTCGGGCTATTCTATGTTGTTTTCGGGAGCCCGATGAGCATTGTTTTTATCCTCCGTTTGGGAGCTATTGTGTAAATGTTATACAGATCTGAAAATTTCATTTTTTAGGCTGTTATTCTGCTGAAATTTCTATAAAAATTTCCACTTTCAGATTTACTAATAATATGTGAAGCTGTGAAGTTTTTGGCACTATTTTTGGCATACCCGATTTGGGGTTTATTGAGAAATTGGTGGATCTTTGCAAAATTGGTTGTTTGATCTTAAAGATCTTCTTAGAGGCTTGAAATATCATACAAAATTAGAAAAGGGACATTTCACTCTACCTCATCCTAAAAAAGAAAAAAGAAAAAACCAACCACTAAACTTTAAATATTAACTTCACCATCCTTCCTATTGGTCCCTATCTACATGTTCCCCCATGCCAAGTTGAGCGCTAAATGGGAAGTGGACTTGCATAAAGTTGTTTTTCAAAAAAAGGAGTCAAATCATGTCTCAATGTGCCTTGGATGTTTGTTTTAAAAAAAAATAACTTCCATCACGTCCCATGCTAGCACACCACCTTATCCATCCCTTGGGCCACATGTAGAAGAGATGTGGGATGGAATGCCTCCCACTTGGGAAGGTAGCATTAAATGAAATAGGGTTCAATTCAATCTAAACCCACTCCACCCTTGTGTCTCTGCATGTCCCTCCTTTACATGTCATTAAACCTGCATTAAAATGCATGAACTAACATGAGTTTGGGGAGAATGGGTTAAGGTAGTGATTTGTGGCAGCTTAGTCAAAGAACTTAATTATGTTGCACTTTAAACCATTCACCTTCCTTATGTTTCATTAAAAAAAAAAAAAACCTTGTTAGAATTTCTTAGTTTGGGGAAACACTTAGATCATGTGAATAGAGTGCCCAATGGGGGATGATGTCAGCTTGGCAAGTGGCCAAGTAGGGTATGGGTATTACTAGTTAGTGGTGGGAAGTTGGGTGGATGTTTAGGAAATTAGTAGTTAGGATATGTTAGTTGTTAAAAAATGTTAATTGGTATTTTATTTTTTAAGGAATGTAGTAAAGTTTTAAATTATTATTATGTTAAGGTGTTGAGTGAGTTGTGTTAGATGCTAGGTTAGGGGTAAGGCTAGTAAGTTAATAAAGTTAGAATTACAGATAGATTTATTGCTAATGGTTTATTTTGTGGGGTTTAATTTGTATGCTTATATTGGTTAATAAGTTACTATTAGAATATGTTAATGTGAAGTTAATTAGAGTTGAGTGTTAGGTGGGGTAGTATAAAGTGACTAGTATTAGTTAGCTTTGAATTTATTTAATTAGATAATGTTAGATTTTAGTTTAGTAAGTAATTTTAGATGTTAGGAAGTTAGTTAGTTGTATTATTTGTTTTATTATTTAGTAAAAGTTTATGTGAGTTGTGAGAAATGTTGTTTAGTTAGTTATGACATATTTTTAAGCTTTAATTTTAAATTTTGGTGTTACAATATTTTAGTTGTTAGGTAATTATTATAAGTATAGTTTAATTTTTGAATTTATTTTATTATTAGTCAATAATAAGTAGTGTAATGATTTGTTATTAAGTTAGATGTTAGAATATTTATGTTAGGATGTGTTTAGGTTACAAATTTGTTGATAGAATTAGTAAATTAATTTAGTTTTAATATTAATGCTATATTAAGTTAAGGGCATCAATATTTTATTAGCAATCCTTTTGAATGGGATTTTAATGGTTAATAGGTAAAATAGTTAAGGTGTATGGATTCTAGGTCTAATTAAAACTAATGTTTGTACCATGTAAGAGTATCTTTGTTTTAAGTCAAATTTTATGAAATATTTAGATATGCTTACATTTAGAATAAGATTATGGTTTTAAGTTTGTATAGTAATGAATTATTATATGATGTCTTGAGGTTAGACATTCTAAAGAGTTTTGGATAAACTTTTATAAATATAAGTAATTGAAGGTGTGAGATTTAAGTTATAAATTGAAAATCAGAAGTCAATTAACATTTTGAGAATGTTATGTCTATATCAAAGTATATTATGATCTCATAAAGAATTTGAAAATTATTATGAACACAATCACCTTGAGGGAAAACTAAATTAAGAACCTTAAAACATTTTCCAATCATGTGAGTGGGAACAAGTAAATAACCTAATGATTAGAGAAATAGTGTTTCACAATGTCTTTAGTAGAAGGTAAATTTTGTCTAACCTGATCACTCATGGAAGTATTGTAGCTCATATCAAACATGCAAGTGATCAAGTAAAATAGTATTATTTTAGACATTTCAAACATAAGTAAAAGAAACATATGATCTTCATAATCAAATTTTGTACTTTTAGGTTAAAATATTGAATAGATAAAATGAATGGTGAGTAAATAGGAAGGTAACACTTGAAGAGTATATAACATTACCAAGTTATTGGTATACCTCTAACCTATTAAGAATTTAAAATATATTGTTCCAAGTAATCCTCGGAAAGAAAACAAGAGCTAATTTAGAATCTGTAAGTAACATTTGGGAACCTCGAATGATAGGATTACTAATGTGAGAAGCTATTCAACAAGAGAGAGTTAGTGAGGAACGTACAAAGAAAGAGAGTATCTCAACCTACTATGAGGAATAGAACCCTAATCAAGGAATAAATCTCTCTAATTTAAATGGTGGAAGTGTTATTGGAAACTATTGAGTTAGGGTTATGTGAGTCTATTAATGCTTGCAGGCTTATTGTATAAGCACAAGTGATAACAAATTTAACTATCAAGAAAATTCTTGGAGACTCTGGATTGAAATTATTGGATCCATTATAACCCTACAAATTAGAGAAAGTGAAGTCACGATGAGGTCACCTACCTAACACAAACTAAAGGTTTAGGTATTAGAGTTAAGAAATAAGTGGATTATAAGCCATGAGTTATGATAAGACCAATAATGATGCCTATATCAACACAAGGAGATAGTTGCAAGAGTGAATAAGTGAACTTTGACATTGGATAAGTAAACATTGATGACATCCTAATATTGGTTTTATACCTAAATAGCTACAAAACTACAACCTAAGGATGAATTTATAAGTCATTATGACTAGGAGACATGGAATATGGAATTAGATAAGAACAATAGCATTCAATACATTATTAGATGATAATTATAACTTGCGTAAATGATGGAATAACACGGGCAATGATGTATATCTGTATACACGATCATACCAAATTTGGTGAGAATGATAACATAACTTCAATTGGTATATTGTGGTAAATTTTGACCTAAGAAAGGTTATGTATAGGAGCCCTAACATATAATTTTAGTGAATTAAGGATAAGAGATTTGATATTGTAACTACAACTCAGAGTACAACTCTTATGACACTGATGTTTCCCACATGTTTAGATTCTTTGAAAGGAAACCAATATAAAAAAAGAGGATGAAAGAGGGGACTCATTTTAGTATCCTTGCATTTGCACCTTTGAGTGAGTTCTAATCAGGGAAAAACCCATTAGTATAGTAAACCCTAACCGTAGGGCGATGTCGACAAAGTGAGCTATGTAGTTAGTATGTGGGATCAATCATAGGTTGAGAGACATGGTTTTTAGACCACCATCCAATTTTAATTCAAGATACCTACGATGTATTTGGAAGACCTAAGATCCCTCATTTTCCTCAGTGACCCTAGTATGGTTGCATTATGTCAGTAATGTAAATTTTGTAAGTAATTGGATTTATTTCCTTATATGTCTGATTTTAGATTTTTGTATTTTAATGTTCTTCATTTTTGCTAATAGTGTGATGTGGGGTTGTTTAGCCAACTGTATTATTAATGATCCTATTTTGCCTCTTTCTTACATCCTTATTCTTCATTAAAAATTTCCTATAGTGTCCACTCTTTATTTCTTTTATTTCAAACTTTTGTGTTGGATGTTTCATCCTTGATGTCAAATTTAAATTTTTTTTGAGGCACTGTCTTCTAAATTTTGTTGGAAAAAGTGACATATGATGGGCTTACCAAAAAGGGATTCCTAACAATTAAGTGGATGTATAACTTTAGGGTATGGGGTTATTAGTGAGAGTATTCATGTCCCAACCTTTCCCAAGACTTTGAGAATAGGGCTAGTGATATCCGTGGACTATTATGAGCAATGGATTGCACCTCAATATAAAACTTGTTAATGTTATGAGATAACCTAATGGAATTCTAGATGAAAAAAGGTGTATGTGTAACAATGGACTACTTAGTATCCTATCAAGAAAATCAGTATGTCATAGAAAATCTAAAGGAAAAGTGATTAACCCTACATTAAGAGCCAAGTTGCATTATAAGAAAACCTCATTTGAGGGAGTCTCATATAGATGTTACCTCGATGAGTGGGTGTGTGGAATATGGAATATCTATGATCTTATTATTATTAGAGACTTTATCAGTATGTTATTCTAGATTTGAATGTTGTTTATATGTGACCAATATGTATTTAAGAAGTGTTTGACCCTAGAAAACATAACCATGTTAGAGTTATGGAGTAAGCATCACATTTAGTAATGGTAATTAGGTAAATATGTTACTTCCCTTGACTATGTATGTGCATAATTGATCATTATTTTTACAACAGTAAATTTTGGTATAAGTCTAGACAATGTCTACCATTAGATGAACATTTTAGTTGTGTGAATTCTAGGAGGAAGTCAAGAGCTAGTGGGGGAGGATGTAAGGTCCCTACTCATATGTACTTATCAAATATGAATTCTCTATTAAAACTGTTATAGGAGATTGAATCATATATGAAGTAATGTTTTATGTTGTGAATGTCCTAATGAAAATTGAGATCAGTTGATACATCCATATTTTAATAATCAGTGATTCAAGAACTACTACATTATCTCGAGTGTTTAAACATTAAAATTTCACTAACAATGATACAAGGTATTTTCACCTGATGATGAGGATGTTGATTTTGGTACCATGATGATTAGGTTATATGTATTCAGATGGTTTAGTGTGCACTATTGGTGATGTTATGATGTTTAGGTATATGCATGCCTAATGATGATTATTCTAGTACTTAATCTAAATTAATGAATAAGTTATGTTATATTGATTATGTGATTTTTGATGATTAAATGTAAGTAGAAATGAAGTAAATAGTTAATTATATGAAAGATTCAAGTTTTCATTTATGTAACTATCTAGATAAGTTTTGAATATATGTATGTGATTTCTTGAGCTATTGATGTGTGCAATGAGTTTGCAAGATATTTTAGCCGAGAAATCTAACAAAGAAATGAAACTAAACTCTATGTACCATTTTTGGAAACTAGAGTTGAATCTAATGAAAGATGCAGACTCCTTGGTTTGTGTTTTATTTGTATCATGGTTTGGATGAATGTATCATTCTATAATCAATAAGTGTTAATGTTTTGTAATAGTGATTTTATAGTGTCACTTGACCCTCATCAATTTGCATATGCATTTTAGCTTGATAGTTAGGGTTAACTAAGTAACCTAAAGAGCTAAGCTAGACTAAGTTAGCTACCTTTCTACTAATCAGTTTGTAATCAAGATTAAGTACCCTAATTAGGATTACTGAGTAATTTGCATTTTTAAAGGATGTTAATCTACATTTTTAAAGGATGTTAGGAAGTCCAAAATTTTATAGCATTTTGTTAGGTCCATAATTAGTCTTGGAGGCCTAAAATCATGAAAAATAAATTCCTAAGGATATGGGTATGGGTTGGGGACATTTCCGCCCACTAGCCCCTTCTATTGACTTTTATGGTCACCAAAATATCCTATTTTTTCTTTATTGCAAAAATTTAATGTTTTCATCATGAGTTGGATAACTTTAACTCTACCTTGAGGTTAGCCTTATGACTAATTGAGCTAGAAGACTCTAGAACTTTTACACAAGTGGGAGAGTCATTGCATTTTTGGAGTTGGTTGAGTTAGTGTATTATTTAGAGGCAAATTTGAGAAGGTTTGAGTGTTCACCCAACCTCTAGTTTTAGAGAGCAATTTAGTATTGAAGGAGAAGGAGAAGGAAGGAAGAGCTCATCTCAAATTTGTTCAATTTCCATAACCTTATTGTGAAGGTAGGAACCCTTCAACTCTTTTGGTTCATGCTATGCTTCATGCTTAGGTCTTTTTTTTTGCATTTGTATGTTCCTCCATGTGTTGAATATGTTTGGGAGGGATTGAAATGGGTTTCTTAAATGTTTTTCCTTTGTATTTTTGCTTTGATTTTTGGAGAGATTGTATGGGTTGTACTGGCATTATTCACCCTCAGATAGGGTAGAAGTGGCCATGTACAGGAGGAGACCTTTAGTTGGACTCCAACAGTGTAGAGTCTCTTCTCAGGACAAGAAGAGGGAAAGAGAGTGGCGTGTTATGGGCCGCTACTCATCAACACAAACCATATTTTGAGTTTTTGAATTTGAGAAATGATAGATCAAAAGTCCTTGTGATATCAACCTCAAAAGGGCATCTCTGGAAGAACAAAAGTTCTTGAGATTTTAGCCCCAAAAGGGCATATGTTATGGTGTTGTGGCCAACATCTCCTATCTGAAAAATCCACCTTCTCCCTAGTCTAGTTCAATGATGAACTTATTGTGCAAACCTAGATGGGAGTAAATGATTGATAGTGTCTTCATGTTAAAATTGTTTGTCACCTAGTCAGTGTTGTCCTCTCCATGATTACAATGATTTGTTTTAAATATCATAACAGTTTCCCTATTGTGGAACCAAGCAAAAACTTCAAATGATTCTATTGTAAAAATGTGATTGTTGAACTTATTATGGATATGACTATAATCTAAGGCTTTCTTCCCTAGTTCTTTCTCGAGGGAGTCCTTGAATCAGATGATTGAATTAAAAATAAAAATAAGAAACGATGTATGATTCTTCTATATAATTTTCTTCTTACAATTTAGTTATATGTATGTGTGTATCCAAAAAAATGGATAAAATGATGTTTCACCTTTCTGTAGTATTCTTATGTTTCAAAACTATATTTATTTGATTGAGGTTAATTAGATAACATGGTAATATATATTAGGTGATGAAATTTACATTTAAAATATGATAATAAAATTTGCATTTGATTTGTACTTAAATTTCATAATTATACTTGAGTATGAGGAAGCTAAGTAATTCTAATCGAATACTTATGTATTACATTTAATCCTATTATCACTTTAAAAGAAAAATAAAAAAATCGTTGGTGTGTTTTTGCCCCAAATTTTCGGCATGACATCTATGCTACCAACTCATCATTATTGTCTTCCACATGCTTCACAAAATTGAAGAAAAATAATAATTGGCTCAGATTTATCAAATCCTAGATTTAATATGAATACTAGTACTCGACATTAATATGTTGTCACTCAGGTTCCATACTATTCTTCTACTCGTCATCAACTAGATGACTCAACAAAAACTAACATTTACTAGTACTCAATATCAACTAAACTTTACTTAGCTTACACTATATCACTCAAGGTATACTAAAATTTGACTTTTCTTAGGTCCAAAAAAATTTCTACTTGGTTTGCACTAACATTTATTGGCACCTACTATCCACTTAGTCAAGCTTGGCAATCTCAATTCTTATTACTTATTCTTCTAGACTTTGTCAGTGTATCCATCCTTTGCAACCTTAAGTAGACAATTAATGAACTATAACATCACTATCTTAACTAACCTTTGTACTCTTTTTTTATACCATAACTCAACTTTCCTCTAGGTGCTATTGTTATATGTTTTGATCAAAACCTCCTCATCAATCAAACAAATGATAGTACTCAAATCATCTAAGCAGTTATCTTACTAGTAACACAGTTATCTTACTAGTAACTAGTAAGTTTGAGATCAGTGACAAAATAATGATTGAAAAGCATTCTCATACTTGTAACAATCTATTTTCGACACATGAATCCTCCAAGAAACCAAGATCCCAAATTTGTCTAGTAATGACATCCAAATTCTCTTGAGTGAGCCTCTTCATGGAATGAAGGTTCCCATAACAATCTTTATTCCATCTCTTAAGCTAACTTTTGACATATTGAAGTTTCTAAAAATAGAAAAGATAGCAGTGCCAAAAGTAGGGGCATCATCCCTCCAACAACTAGAAATAAGATCATGAAGAGAGGAATCTCAAAGCCGCATGAGCTGAAACTTAAAAGGAGGACTCTTAGGAATAATAACCCCAGTAGCAAAAAATTTAATTAGCCAATGATTCAAACCCCTCCAGTTTGGAATTTCAAAAGAGAGAGTAAGGGTACCACTAACCCAAAAAAAAAGAAACTAGAAATCTATCAAGATGTTCCAAGGTAGAATCACCTCCAATCCTTCTATTATTCCAAGAAAAGAGACCATTAGTGGGATTAATATTAGAAACATGCCTGATATCTATGTTTTGATGAAAAATATTAGATTAAGGGCCTCCCCAAGACAACCCACCAGAGTTCTCTTGTAGACTTTTAAAAAATTTGAAATCTTGTGCTAACACCCAAGGATGGTAACGATGAAAATTTCTAACATGTCAAATATGTGTACAAAGATTTACCATTCCCACAAAATTGAAAGGCACATACACATTAGTATGAGGATCACCTCACAATAATTGATAAAAGAAGCTACCATAGATAGAGTTGAATAAGAAGACACCCAACTAAGGGAAGAAATTTTTTGAGGGTTCCAAAAGATAGCCAAACCAACAACCATCTCCATAGTACCAACACACTAGCATTTTCCATGAGGCCAAATACTAAATAAAAATTAGTCTGTAGTATCTACTAAAAGATTAGTCTTCTAGTCACAAAAAATGGTAGGAGAATGATTAATCACCAAATCTTGAATAGCCTTTTGAATAGGGATGCTATTCAACCCCCTAACATTCTATGAGAGGATGATCATCAATTAGTAAGATAGGGGAAATGAGCATCCAAGGGTTTCAAAGCCTCATACTTTGTCAACATATCTCCTATAAATCCAAGTTTCTCTTGGTCTTTTTTATGCCCATTCTTTATGGGAAGAGTAAATGAAATCCTCTTAAAAGGTCTTTGCAAAAAACCCAAAGGGAGGAAAGATCCCTTAGCCTTATCAGATGCTAGCACATCTTGACCTAATTCTGCTAGAATAACAACATTATCTAGAGGGAACACGTGACTCATGAAATCTCCATATGCAAGACTAATTGGGAGCTCATTTGGCTAATGAACCACAACTTGAGAGGCTTTAGAGGAATCATGAGGTAGATCTTCCCTATTGCCAACTAGATTAGTTGAGATATTAGGAGGAACATCCTCCTCTAAAACTATACTTTCTAGCACCTTAAATCAATTAAAACTAGAATCTAACTACTAGTCTTTGAAGGGAATTTTTTGACCATGACCCTTAGCTCAGGGGTGAACAAGAATAAAGCCATCTTTATCTAGACGGGTATCATTCAATTTAGTCTTTTCCTTTCTTGCAATATCTTCTTGTGCATGCCCCTTAGCTATGTTATCCAAGTGAATTTTACCTTTTCTTGTAGTGTTTGATTGACCACTATCATTTTTAGTAGCAGTGCTAAATGTCCCTTAGAAGTTGAGATTCAAGGGCATTGATGCTAGAAATGACCATACTCATTGTAGACACCTAAAAATCCTTTAAAAAATAAAGTATTTTTATTTTTTGAAAAAAAATCTCCGATGACATCATCATTTATTAATTAATTTTTATGCCATTAAATCCCTTTATCTTAATTAAAAATATTTAATTAAGGAATCCCTCCCAAAAATGTTTAAATCTTATTTAAACATTATTTCCTTATTTATTAATTATTTAATTAATAAATTGACCAAAAATCTTAAAATAAATAAAAAATTTATTTTTTGCCCAAAACTTGGCCAATTTCCTTATGACCAATAACCTCTTCCAAAATCTTCTAATCCTTCTTTAATTTCAATTAAAGGCTAATCCCATCATTTCCTACCCCTAATCCCAACTCAAAATATTTAATCAAGATTAAATATTAATCCTCATGTTTATTAAAAATATTTTAATAAATATCTCCTCAACCCAAACCCTTGAAATAAATAAAACTTTATTTATTTCATAAAATCCTCATCCTAAGAAGTTCTAGGCTCTTCTAGAAAGTCTTCATCCTCATCCTAAGAAATTCTAGACTATTCTAGAAAGTCTTTATCCTCATCCAAAGTCTAGACTCTTCTAGAAGATGTCTTTAAACCTAATCCTAATCCCCTCCTAACCTTGTCACATTCCCTAAACATGGGTTAAAACTTACTAACCCAAGCCAAAGTTAACAAATATCTCCTCCTTCACCCACACTCATTAAATGCCATCCACTTGCCTATCCCTAAGCTAATCCTAAACCATCCTAATCCATCCTCTAATCATTTACACAAGCCTAAGCAAGCTTAAAACCCTCCTAATCAAGCCCAAGTTGAAATTGCTCTCATCTCCCTCAAAATATCTCAACCATAAAACTTTATGAAGTCCACTAGGCCATAAATGACTCTTACAAGCCCTTTTATTGCTCTTACAAGTCATTATGAGGGTCTTTATGAAGATTTTATCTCTTGAGCCTCCTTTGTTGACTCATCCTTCCCCTTTCCTCCATCCTCTCACCATGTGACATGTGTCACTCCTTGATTGGCTGTAAGGAAGCATAATCCATGTGCTCTCTTCTCATGCAATCTGAGCCCTCCATGAGATTTTTCCCATCCTTGCATCTTAGCCCTCAATCCCTCAAGCCTCTTGCCTATAAATTGGATCCTTCCCCTTTGCAAAATAACACAATCCATGAAGTAAAGTCATAATTCCATTTTGAGAAGCCATTTTACATCAAAACCATACACTCACACCCAAATTCCAACTCCATTTGAAGCACTTTTTGAAGCATAAAGCTTTGAGCATACATCCTATCTATTTAGACAAAGCTACTCAACAAGAGAGCTTCTCATTGAGAGAGCCCATTAATGGCTCATATTCTCAATTGAGAGCTCATCTTAGTCTATCTTGAAGTTTATGAATTTTGTTTAGTTTGTAGAAGCTTTATTTAAATTTGGTTTCTATTAGCATACTAACATTGCTCATATACATTCATGACATATCACACATTTAAAAGGAAGGGATTCATAATCTAATTGCTACACCTAGGAAGAAGACCTAAGACAAATTTCTATAGAATCTAGTACTAGGTTATATAGATCATTTTCAATACAAATTCTTGCATAAGAGAGAACATTTCTATTGAAAGATTGATGTGCAATCACAACTAGAATTCTATGAAAAGCATCAATTAGATGAAGAATGTCTTCTCATCAGAATTTAAGAGGAAGACATGGCTAAGAAACCCACACTGGCACATTTGAGGGGAGATCCTTGACAAAATTAAATCCTAAATGCTAGGGTTCAACAAATAATCTTGCATGATTGTAAAAATTAGGACCACCTTCAAAAACACTATCCTAATCAAACATGCAAGAGAAAAAACCAAAGAAATAACTATTCCCTACTAACATGATCTCTATATCTCCTTCCACCTATAGTAAATGATGAATCCATAACTCAAGATCCAATAAGGATATCCAAATACCAAGAAATTTACATATCAATGTATGCTTAGTCCATTATTTAGTGTCCTCCATAACTACCTTCAAAGGAATAACTAGAATAGGGTGATCATGGCTTTGTGAGAAAACCATTGACTTTTTAAAGCTTGGAGCTCTCCCCAACATAAAATAAGTCAGATCCCATTGCATAAATTTTTGGAAAAGAAACATGTGTGTACGGAAAAGAGCCATTCATATTCAATAAAGAACCATGTGTACCACTAGCACAGAAGAAATTTTGGACTCGTGATTCGCATTGGATTTCCTATCCATGTTGTTTGGAAGAGTCACAACTATCATAGTTACATTGGTACCATCAGATTCCATAGTTTTGCAAAATGCCTACTTGGCTTATCTATCAATACACCCTACTTAACTAAAAAAAATTCATAACTACCTTGTTCATTGGCTTTTTTCATCAAGTTATTCAAGGTATAAATATTTATTCATTTTACAATCTTCTCCTTTGAATAGAGTGAAGCTCAATAACTCTCATTATATATTGATCTTATCATATGTTTAGATTATCATAATTTTAAAACTTTTATTTCCATGTGATTTCTTTAAATATTTTACTATCATCTATATTATATTGTTAAACTTCTTTTCTAATCTATATTCCTATAATTTCATAAGAATCTAACAAATATTGATTTCTTTTTTAAAATAGTTAATTTGAAATATGTATAATAACAATATTTGGTGTTTTATGATTTATAAGATCAATATAAATATTTGAATAGAAACTATTTTGTATAAATATTGAAATGATGACAATATTATTATATGACAGGTAAGAGTGAGCAATCACATGCATGAGGATAGAGGTGGATATGATGGAAAATAACCTCTACTTGTTTAAGACCTAGAAAAGGGGAAAATGGGTGGTTGAAGAAATTGGTGAAGTATTAAAGGGTAGGGAAATACTAGAAGGCCCTAGAGTGGAGGAACACCAAAAGACATAAGAAGTCTTTGGCTTTCTCAAGTTTTTTTTATGGAAATAAGGTAAGGATGTTGATCTCATATTGGTTTTGAGAAGTTAGTGTCAACACACTTAAGCCATTTACTTAGTTCATGCCAAACTAATAGTACATGTCGAGAAAAATATGTAAATAATAGACCATGTTGACTTATGGTGAGTGTTGAGGCACTCATGTGTTGAGTCACTCAAGTACTAAGCAGATATTATATGCAGAGTAACATAGGAGCCAAGTAAATAGTGGATGCCTAGCAATACAGGTACCAAGTCACAAAAAAAAGATTAGTGTATGTTGAGCATCAGAGACTTCAGATGTAGAATAAGATAGTCTTGACATATTCATTTAAAAAGCACAAACAACCATGTGAACCATTTTTGAGCTGACTTAAAATTGAATTTCAATACTTTGGAGATAAGGAAAAATCTATAGTTGGATTCCCTATGCAATTACATGTAACCAATCAAAAAATAGGAAGGATTAAGAAAAAAAATGGATGAATCTCAGCCGTATATTCATACCTAACCCTAAGCCACAAAAGTCTTCTTAATGAGGATGAAACCCAAAATGTTCTAAGAGTGTTGAAGTAGCAAAGAGGATAGTTTGCATGAGAAAATAGAGTATTCATGGTGACTTAGAGATTATGAAACTAAACTACATTATAGAATTAGTAAGCGAAAAATAGAGGATATAGAAAAGGATATAGCAAAGAGATATATGATCAAGAAGGATCAAGAAAACATTGTTTATAGGTGATTTTTTATCAGGAAAGAAAGTGCCAACTATAGGATCTATGCTACGACATTCTAATAGGTGATTTCAGTTAACAAATATTAACAAAGTAGTCCTAATAGGCTGTATGAAACCCTTTAACATGATGCTTACTTCATTGTAAGTTAAAGTCCTTTAACCAAGAAGACTTCTAATAGGATGTTGAAATCCTCTAACAAGATGAGACCTAATAGTCTTTGTAAGCCTTTAATAGGGTAGACCTTTCATAGTGTAGATCATGTTTCATGGTCAAAACATTGTAACCTTCATTGGATATATTTTATTTTCATAGTAGTGAAGATTTGTGGGTGTCATCCCCACTCAAAAATTATCTTCTCACTTGGATGGTTTCTTGGTAATCATATCTGGTGTCATATGTGTGTGATTTCTCATTTTTGTTTACATGATTTAGATGTACATGCTTTATATTTAATTCATTGAATGTATGAAATGGATGCATGGTGAAAATTTTATGGGTCGAAGTTTAAACTATTTATTTCACGCCCCCCCCCCCCCCTAAAGTTTACCTTTCCTATTGTAATTCAAAAAACTGGTATCAGAGACTAGTTCTCTAAAACAGAAGCTTTGTAACTTTAAGGAAAGAACTTGAAATGGAAGTCTAGAAATTGCAAAAGATTTTTGAGAATCAAGGAATTGAGATAAAACTCATTCTACATCAGTTGAATGAAGCAAGAGAAGAACTAAAGAAGTCCTTGAAAAGAAGGAAAGAAATTGCTATTGCAAAAAATGACACACAATACAAAGATATTGACACTACCAAGCTATTCATCAATGGTGACTCCAATGAATTTGATGTAGTAATTGCAAATCTAATGGAAAAGAATATAGTCCAAGCTGAGGAAATTAGAAATCTCAAGTTAGAGCAAGAATCACAAGCCATTTTGCTATGTGAGGTAACTAAACAAAAG
Organism: Cupressus sempervirens; assembly: GCA_028749045.1. Taxonomy (NCBI): domain Eukaryota; kingdom Viridiplantae; phylum Streptophyta; class Pinopsida; order Cupressales; family Cupressaceae; genus Cupressus; species Cupressus sempervirens. The sequence goes on along the minus strand of CM053792.1, from coordinate 402,459,686 downwards.
AAGAAAGCTATGGAAGACAAAGCCATGATTGAAGAAGACAAAAGAAATCTTGCAAATAGAATGGAAGAGAAGTCAAAAAAGCTAACCAAGATTTCCAATATGAAATTGGATACTCTAAGTCAACTGATGAATGCTAATTATCAGTTAAATGTCAAGGACATTGAGATAATTACATTGAAGTTTCAGAATGAACAATTACCGAGTGATCTAAAGAGAGAAATGAAATATGCTGAAATTTTCAACAAGCCAAATGAAGTCACAAAATACTTTGAGAAATTATTGAGATCCTCTAGATCCAATAATGATAGATCTAGACTAGGATATATAAGCACTAAAGAAGGAGAGTCATCCAAAAGTGCAGAGGAAAGGAAAAACAAAAGTAATAACTCCAAACCTACTTGTCATAATTTTGGTAAGAAAAGACATATCACTAATGTGTGCATGAGCAAGACCACAAATAAAAATGTTAAACCCAAGAGCATGATTCATTGTCATAAGTGTAACAATAAATGTCATCAAGAACATAAATGCATAACCAAGTTCGTGCATACAAAAACATTTGAAGGATATTGCTACAACTATCAAAAGTATGGACAAAGCTTTTGAATGCAAATCCAAACCCATGTGATCATCAAATAGGAAAGAAAATGTAAGGAACAATGACAACTCTTATAACTAGGATATAATACAAGATATAGTTGTCATTATTGTCAAGAATATGGACATATTCCTAAAAATTGTATTAGGACATGCGTAAGTGGTAACTACTAAAGGCGGTTGAGTCAAACCACATGTTTTTTTTGTTTGAAGACTTGTCATATTAGTAGGTATTTTTCAACAAAGTCAAAGGCACCAAGTTGTGAATTTGATAAAGGTAAAGATAAGGAAAATGTTGAACACATCAGAGATGAGATGAATAAAACATGGAAAAAGAAATATGATTGCAACACATCAAATGAAGAAGGTATCACTTCACCCAATGGATTAGTTGTTCACACCTCATCAAACTAGGCAATCAAAAGGTATGTGGGACTAACATCTAAAATTTATATCGTACATCAGTTCCAAAAGGTTCTAGTATTAAAAGGACAATATTAGCATAAATAAAGATGCAAGATGTTGTTAGTAACTCAAGACAAATCTTTGAGTTTTTCATGTTGTTTTCGAGAATGAAAAGTTTCCTATATGCACCGAGTTGAATGTTAGAAGATGCCAAGATATCAGACTAGGTACTTGATGCTAAGCTTGTAGTGGTTGTTCAGTAATGGAAATATTGATGGATGCTGAGTGAACCTAAAATTGGTTGATGTTGAGTTTACAATTCTTTAAGCACTCAACATTAATTACAAGGTTTTCAAAGGGTATTTAATAAATTTTAGCCCATTCTTCATCATTTCAAATTCAAGAAAGAACTTACAAATAAGAAGGCAATCTGGAAACTTATTCCAAGTAGTTGTAGATTATTCTAGTAGTGATCTCACACCAATTCATCATATTTCACAAGGTATTTATCAAGAGCTGAGATATGCAGTTTTAATTTGCATAAACCCTAGTTTCACATTATGGCATCGAGTTTGAAGAATGAAGAGGGAAAGGAAGTTTTGAACATTTAGTTAGTAAGTAATGAAGCCAAGCAACCTATTTTCAAAGTTATTCCTGGAATAGTTTATCAACAAGACTCTTCTAGTGCATTGTCAATGATTCGACTAAATCTATAATGATACAAGATATGAGAAAATTCTACAATTGTAAAATAGAAAGCATTGGAGATATGGAAATTAGGGAAGCATACCAAAAACTCTATGATAATGGTGTTTTGAAAGAAGAGTTCAAAATTGTTGAGAAGAAGGGATTAACATGAGCCCTAGATTTATTGAATGTATTCAAAACATAATGGATCAAGATACTACTTAGTCGAATTCATGATGATTCATTATGGATAGACAATGGAACTATTAAAATTACTAAGAGAATAATCCATAGGGCTATTGGTTAGCCAACCCTAGATCAACTTGTTAGAAAAAGTGATTGAAATGATAAAATATAATAAAATGAACTAGCATGAAATAATAGATTTAATCCAAGAGAGCAAGAAGAGTTTTACCATACAAATGATACAAGATCAATGGAGCAATACCAAAGATAAGCAACACAAGAGACAAAGATTTGATAAGGGGAAAGCAAAGAAAACCCTTTGTGAGTATTATGAATGAGGCAAAAGCCTAAGAATGAGAAAGAGAGAGAGAGAAGAAATGCAGCAAAATAGCTCATTTACAATAGCATCAAAAACTTGATGTGAATAATGGAGACTAGATGAAAATGAGAGAGAGAAGCACCTCTTTTAAAGAGATGAGAAAGGAGTTGCATGTCTTTGCATGTGTAACTCCCATTTCTATGAATGCCACATTCATAAAAGGTGTGTGCAAAGTGTCAAGTTCCTTTTAAAGAGGAATATCTATTTTCCTTATTAAAGAAAATACAAAAAAGAGTTGTCCTCACAAGTGGACAATAGGACAAGAATGACATGTCCTTTACATGTGGACTAGAGGACAAATAAATAATGCATAAGGGATACCTTGGTTTATCCCAATAAATAAATAAATACAACCAAGGAAAGATTATTAATTCTAACACCCCCTTTAATCTTTACTTGGAGAGATGTTGTCAAAATCAAATTGTAATTTGGTTTTTTTGAAATATCTTCATTGTGCAAAAGGTCTCTTATTATCATGGGTACATCATTGGAGAGCCAAAAGAAGTTGATAATTTTTCAAGTGTGTTACATCTTCAAGTGGATTCATGTGGCATAGGATCTGTACAACAAATAATGATATCTTGTATGTGTCTTGATGGATTACCTGAAATATAGAAACAAAGGAAACTATCCATAAGGATAATTTCATCTTATATTCAAGTTAGAAACTTTTTATGTATAAGTAAATTCTCATAGAGTAAATATAAGTGCAACTTGGTATCACAAATAAATCAAGATAAATCATATTTTGCAAAGAACAAATATGTTATCAAAACTTTCAAGAAAAGACCATAGAAAAGGCTAGCTAATGAATCCAACATCAACAATGCTTCAATCACATGGATATAGACAATCCACTAATAAGTCATTGTACTGCAAGTTAATGGGTGATCAATCCATAACCTGCATGACTCATGATTAAGCAAATAAGTATACATAACATTATATGGCATGTTTTCAAAGATATCAAACAGGAGGAGTATGAGTATTAACAATTGACTACCTTCAAATAAGAGTAAAATGCCTTCAAGATGGGTCAAATTAACTAAAATTGGAGGAAAACTCCATTAATAAATGGTATTAACCATAAAGTGCCAATATGGCAATAGAATGATGCTAAGAAAGCATATACTACACTAATGTGCCAATCAATAGAACAAAATAAATGTTGAAGGCAATAGTGTATAATAACTCATAATCCCAAGGAATAAGAAAAATAAATTTAATTATGTGAAATAAAGAATGCACTTATATTTGATAAGTCACAAGAGACATAATAATTTGTATATTTATTAGGATATATATGTGGGCCCCCATATATACACATGAATAAATATACCTAAACTATTATAGTATGAAACATGCAAATAGAATTAAGATCATATATAGAACATAATTTCTAGGCAACCTACTAAAGAGAAATGCCAAAGATGATGAAAGAGAATTATTAACATCAAACAATATTTGCAGTAATTAATCCTTCTAAGTTGAAGTCCACCCATTCTAAAAATTGATCTCTTTTACTAAGTATTTTTTGAAACCATTTATTTTTTCTGTTAACAAATTTATCACTAGAAGAAGAGTCATGATGTATGAATGCATCATTTGTTTCAACATTAGCATTATTACCATTATCAATATTAGCATTATTACCATGATCTATAAATGCATCATTACCATTACCATTGTAAGAAAGAATAGGAGGAATAAAGGTAGATATATGAGGAGTAGGGTTTAGAGAAGGAGGTTGGTCCTCCACTAACACAATTCTACTTCCATGAACTTATTCATTTTGAGCATTAGAAGAATCATGCACACCATTTCCTGCAAGACAAACATTTCGTGCTATGTGCACTTTGTTAGTAATAGGATTATAAGCTTGATAACCTTTGGTATTTTGCATGTTTTCACTCATGCACTTTGTACATGCCATCTTAGATGAAGCAATAGGAGGTAAATTTTCAACCGTATTAGATGAGATATGCTCATTTTTCAAATAAGCAAGCCTTTCATGCTCCATATTAAAAGTAATATCTTTGTGCAAAGAGTGTCTAGAAGAGGTGAACCCAGAAAAATTAAATAAGTTATCATGGCCTAACTTAGCATTAGCAACAACTTCATTAGTGTTAGGATTAATAACAAAGCACATGTCCCTATGAAACTCAACTTTGTAATTTTGACATAATTTTATAACAGAAAGAAGATTGTATTTCAACTCAGGAACATAAAGGACATCATGTAATTTTCTATTTGGAATACTAACATTACCAAATCCTTCAACTTTGCAACTATGATTATCAGCTAATTGAATTGGAATATTAGAAGGATCAGGTTTTAAATAATCAAACACTTCTTTATGAAAAGTAACATGTTGAGATGTACCAGTATCAATAATCCATTCTAAATTTTTAAGAACATTGTAACTAATAGTAAAAGCATGACGAGATGGATGAGATTTTTTATTATTGTTATTGATAAGTTGCTTATCTTTTTGTTTTTTAAAACAATTATTAGTTACATGACCATCTTTCCCACAATAAGTATAGTGGAGTTTTTTATTAGATTGATGAGTATTATTACAATGAGTGTTTGGATGATTATTGTGGTTATTATTATTATAAGTATTGGGAGAATCATTATTAGAAAATTTAAAATTTTGATTTTGACTTTTAGACACAAAAGCATGTTCATTAGATCTAAGAGTACTAAATTGTAACAACTTAGCTTCCTCTTGACATAATAATTTTTTAAAAATACTATAAGTTAATTGAGTAGACAAAGTAGGAATAGCAAGTTGAGAATGAACATTAGTAATAAATTGTTGAAATTGTCTAGGAAGACATTTCTTTAAAATAATTGTAATTAATCTAATATCAGTGAGAGTAACACCTAATCCAATTAGTTGACTTTTAATATAATCAAATTTAAGTAAAAATTCATCCATGGATTTGAAATCAATATACCTTAAGTCTTCCAAATTGTCTTGCAATTAAATCTTGCGTGATTCAGATGGCTTGTCATACGTTTGTTTTAAAATATCCCAAGCTTCATGGGCATTAGTACAATGAGAAATTAGAACATATAAATTTGGGTTAAGAGATATACCAATGAGGCCAAGGGCTTCCTCATTTTTAGTATTCCATGAATTTTTTTCATCTTGTGTAGCTAAGGTACCAGGAACTACAAAAGGGTCAGTAGCAACATCTAAAATATGTTTGAAATGGAATATAAATAAAAGATGAGTTTTCCAAGCATGATAGTTTGAGTTATTTAACTTAATTTCTGGAATTAAAGTCGACATGATTTAAAAATTATGTTTAAAATTTAAATAATAGATTTGAAATAAAAAAGTGAGACTTATTAGCCACAAGAATGTTAAATAATTATTAAAATATTTAGAGAGTCAAAATTAAAAACTAAAATGTTCCTTGCAAAACCACTGGTCAGATTGAAGAAACAGGAAAAATAAAAATTTGAAAAATTGAAAAAATGTGTTACACACAAAGAGCGATAACTTTTTTAGTTTAACTCTATTTTCAATCAAATTTAAAGAATTTTTTCATTTTTATGTTTTCTAAATGCTGTTCAAATTTCAACCAAACCCAGATCACGGATTGAGAGATATCCTAAAAATACGAACTACTGTCTTAAAACATGAAAAACAAATAATACTGCACATATAGTACAATAACTTTTGCAATACTATTTTGATGCAAATGAAATTTAAAGGGTTTTTTCATTTTTATATTTTCTAAATGCTGTTAAAATTTCAACCAAACCCAAATCATAGATTATGAGATATAAGAGAAATACGAACTGCTGTACTTTCCTTTGTAAAACAAAAATATAAAAAATCTTGAATTTCAAAAACTTAAAAAGCCTGCAACAGAAATAGGGTTAGATATAATAAAAAAAATTAAAAATAAAGAATCCTTTGGTGGCAAGCCTTCCAAAGGAGGTTAGAAAAAATAAAAAATGAAGAACTCTTTGGCGGTAAACCTTCCAAAGAGGGTTAGAAAAAAAATTTGAAAATTGAATAAAAAACCTGCAAAAAAAATAGGAATGAATTTTTTTTTCTTCACTTCTCCTCTCAACAAAGTTCTCCAATATGGTAACCTTCACAAAAGCTCAAAAGAAAGATTAGAAAGCTCTGATACCATGTTAGAAAAAGTGATTGAAATGATAAAATATAATAAAATGAAATAGCATGAAATAATATATTTAATCCAAGAGAGCAAGAAGAGTTTTATCATACAAATGATACAAGATCAATGGAGCAATACCAAAGATAAGCAACACAAGAGACAAGGATTTGATAAGGGGAAAGCAAAGAAAACCCCTTGTGAGTATTATGAATGAGGCAAAAGTCTAAGAATGAGAAAGAGAGAGAGAAGAAATGCAGCAAAATAGCTCATTTACAATAGCATCAAAAACTTGATATGAATAATGAAGACTAGATGAAAATGAGAGAGAGAAGCACCTCTTTTAAAGAGATGAGAAAGGAGTTGCATGTCTTTGCATGTGTAACTCCCATTTCTATGAATGCCACATTCATAAAAGGTGTGTGCAAGGTGACAAGTTCCTCTTAAAAGAGGAATATCTATTTTCCTTATTAAAGGAAATACAAAAAAGAGTTGTCCTCACAAGTGGACAATAGGACAAGAATGACATGTCCTTTACATGTGGACTAGAGGAAAAATAAATAATACATAAGGGATACCTTGGTTTATCCCAATAAATAAATAAATACAACCAAGGAAAGATTATTAATTCTAACACAACCAAAGAAATTGAGAAGTGATTTGAAGGAAGTGATTGAAAAGAATATTGGAGCTATTTGGAATAGAAGAGGCATGACAATAGACACAATAACTGATCCTCTAATAAACTTTTCTATAAGAGTTATATGACACAATTTCTATCAATCCAATAGATTGAATAGTGTTCCCTATATAGTTTTGGATGTTGAATACAAGATTGTCAAGAAGGATCATACATATGACCTAGCAAAGCTACAATTACAATAATTGATGGAGAACCTTGGAGCAATCAAGAAAACTAAGAATGCATAATGAAAATTTTGCTCTATATTTATTTGTATATTCTTTTATGTGAAAAACACATTCCCATCATTTGGTACTATGGGATGGAAAACAAATAGATGAGTAGTTGTATAGATTGGTGAGTATATTGAGTAGTTAGGAGAGAATTTTGAATCTTTGATGACAAGTTATTTTGAAGACTTCAAGAAGTCAATGAAGGAAAGAATAAGAATACTAGTATCTTTAGTTGAGAAACATTATAATGATGTATGTTTTCTTATGGATGTTGATTATATATTTGGACAAGCTACCACACTAAGGGTAAGATCATTGAGACCCTTAGACTATGAAATAAATTTGGATGAAGCCTTTGCAACTATAACAACTTTACTAGTAGAAGAGGTAGATAAAACTGATTTTTTTTGAAAATTGTGAGATGGTAAAGTCCAAGATTACCATGGATTTGAAGATTGCTTGAGCTTTGAAGAGAAAGGAAAAGATAATAAAGAAGTTGAAAGCTAAGTTTGGAGAGGGTGTCGAGAAGGAAGAAGAAGAATAAGAAGAAGAAGAGGATGAAGAGGAAGAAGAAACCCAAACACAAGAACCACTGGCATTAACATGAGGTATGGGAGAAGACCAAGAAGATGAGGAGACTAAAGGTTTGAAGGGTGAAGAAGCCAAGGAAGCACCTACTCCTACTGAGCCAAAGAAGACAATGACCAAGGCCAAACCAAGTTAGCCCAATCCCACTACACCTACAACAAGATCCAACACACATGAAACTACACAAAAGGCCAAGGAAAAGACCAAACAAGTAGAGCAAGTAGGTCAAGAGTAGAAGAGACCAAGAAGGAAGTATGTTGCACAACCAAATTTTGATGAGGAGAAAATAGAGTTAGATGACATTGGCCAATTTAAGGTGGTGAGTCACAAACCTCTTTAAGATCTTGAAAATTTATGTGAAAATGTTAAGAATAACACAAACCTATTAGGATTTAGTAATGTTGATTTTGATAAATTGGGTAAATTAGAGAAAAACCAAGTAGAGGAGGCCCTATATGCCATGATAGAAAAATTCAAGACAACTCCACTAGAATTTGCCAACTCTATGCCTGAGTCTATATGACATAGTTGAGCAAAAATGACACTATTGTATAAACCTGGAAAGACAAATTAGGGAGACCACACTAGCCCAAGTGATTCCTAAATTAATTAAGTCCAACAAATTGTTAAGGTTGTGAAGAATTATGTAGTTAGGTTCACACCTAAATACAAAGCCTTTAGCATTTTAAGAAACATTATTAAGGATGTTGTCGAAAAGTGAACACAGATATGGATACTCATTTATAGGTTAACCATAGTAAATGAAGGAGAACTTGAACCTATTGAGGTCAAGGATGATGAGGAAGATGATAACAAAGATAATACTATTGAGGGAGGAATTTAAATGAAAGTAAATGACAAGGCAACATCTAAGCTAGAGCAGCTAGAAGAACAAATTGTGCAAGACACATAATTGCCAAATGTCAGTCCTCCATGTGTCACAACTAAGACTAATAAAATAATAATTGTCAAAGATGTCTTTAATCTATTAGCTCATAACATAAATCTCATCACTCAAGATGATTTGAAGAGGATATTAGAACAATCTACACTACAAGTTAAACTTTGTAAGAATCCTATTTTGATTAGTGTGGATAAGCTACAAAGGTCTATGACTGATTTTGAATGAGAAAAGGTCAATCCATAGGAACCACCTTCTATTATCCCTCTAGTCATTGTACAACCTTTGATCCAAATTTTGAAAGATACATCCAACAAGGTTGATATAATAGCTAATAATGATACTGAAGAGAAGAGCATAGTGGAAATGCATGTTGCTACTATAGAACAACAAGAAACATGTTAGATAGACCTATTTGCACCTCCAACATAAAGAAAAGGTGCAAGAAAAGTCACTATGGGAGAATAGGGCAAGCCTAAAGAGAGTAATGATACCATAACTGAAGCAGAAAACTGCCATCCAAGCCTTGGTAACCTTACCTATATCTAGCACTCCATCTAGTCTCACTCTTGAGAAGCCAAGCACAATTGCTATTCCATTTCAAATCTCAGTTCCAAGAGAAAGTTCATCAGAGGCTAAATAGGTAATTTGATATGGAGATGTGGTACTTAATGAAGAAATTCTTAAACCAAAATATTATTACGATACCATGACATTAGAACAAATAGGCATATTGTAGCAAGCCCTAGAAAGGAAAAAGCATCAAGAAATGCTTAGGAGAGAGCATAGGCACTATAGGACATTAAGGACATCTTTCTAGATGCATTTAGTTTGCCAAATTACAATGAGATCAAACTAATAATGGAATAGTTGATAGATATAGTGAAAAAGATCAATAATGAAGACCTAGATACAAATGCCAAATTACTTGAATGGTTAGAAAAGAAGTTTAAAAAACAAGGTGAATGATAAAATATCTAGTGATATAGCACTAACACAAGTTGCATTGGCAACTAAGGTTGAGGATGTGAAGAAGGTACTTGAGAACATTTTCTCATTGTACACTAAATTGTGAAATGCCTTACTCTTCACCCAAGAGACTAGAAGTCACATTCCTAGTTTGGAAAGCCAAATTACTGCATCAAGTACAAAACTACCAATGAATCTAACTCAAAGTGAGAAGCATTTTAGGACATTACTTCAAATATAAAGTTAGATAGTTGTATTGAAAGAAGATGAGGTTAACATAAGAGCCAAACTAATTAACATCCAAGCAACTCTCACCCTGCATATGGAAATTTTGTGCAAGGAGCTAGGTTATGCTGAAACCCTACTAAAGAAAGACCTCAATCTTTCTACTTCAGATGGTCTAGTCCACCTTGTTTCCAAGCTTTCCATCCAAATCAAGTCATCGGATGTTGCATGTTATAAATGGGATGTAGCCCTCAAGATAATATTGGATGTCCATAAATATTTTTTGGACAAACACACAATAAGTGTATAGCCCATTGACATAAGTGTCAAAAGGGGGAGATATATACTGTTAGAAAGGTGGAGATATATTTTTGGGGGATAAATTGAGAGCAATAGAGAAAAGAGGGAGAATGAAATAGGAGATATTAGATGAAAGAGTATCAACAAAATAGAGCATGAAGTCAAACTGTATTAGTAGAGACACATTTACTCAAAAGAAGTACAAAATTTTGGTTAAAGAACAGACTTATCAACTCAATTTTGGTTATAGAATAGGCTTATCAACTCAGGGGGAGTTATCAAAACTTGAGGTATACAAGTTATTACAAAATTTTGATGTTTTGAAGTTTTGTATATAAGCCGAGTTGAGATATGTTATGCTCCTAAGGTTAAGGATGATAATTTATACTTAAGTGTTTTTGACACTCATGTCAAACAGGGAGATTGTTGATCTTAGATTGGTTTTGACAAGTGAGTGTCAACACACTTAAGCCATTTAATTACTTCATGCCAAACTAGTAGTACATGTCAAGCACAACATGTAAATAATAGACCATGCCAAGTCATAGTGAGTGCTGAGCCACTCATGTGCCAAGTCACTTAAGTACCAAGTAGAGAGAATATGCCAAGTGACATAGGAGTTGAGTAAATAGTGGGTGTTGAGCAATATAGGTATTGAATCACAACAGAAAGATTAGAGTATGTTGAGCATCAGAGACTTTAGATGTCGAGTAAGATAGTCTTAACATATTTGTTTGTAAAGACACAAATAACTATGTAAATCATTTTTGAGCTAAATTAAGATTGAATTTTGATATTTTGGAGATAAGTACGAATCTCTAGTTGGATTCCCTATGTAATTACATGAAACCAATTAGAAAATGGGAAGGATTAAGTGGTAAAATAGATGAATCTTAGTCATAGATTCATACCTAACCCTAAGGCATAAAATTCTTCTTAAGGAGGATGAAACCCAAAACTTTCTAAGAGTGTTGAAGGAGCTAAGAGGATAGTTTGCATGAGAAAATAGAGCATTCATGGTGACTCAAAATTTATGAAGTGAAACTACATCACAAAATCAGTTAGATTAGAACAAAGGATAGAGAAAAGAATGTAGTAGAGAGACATCTAATTAAGAAAGATCAAGAAAACATTGTTTAGAGGTGATCTGTTATCAAGAAAGCAAATGCCAACCATAGGATCTATGTTAAGACATTCTAACAGGTGATTTTAGTAAAATCTCTTAATAGAGTAGTCGTAACAAGCTATATGAAATCCTTTAACAAGGTTCTTACTTAGTTGTAAGTTAAAGTCCTTTAACCAAGCATACTTCTAATAGGGTGCTGAAATCCTCTAACAAGGTGATACCTAACAGTCTTTGTAAGCCTTTAATAGAGTAGCCCTTTCATAGGGTAGAACACGTTTCATGTTCAAAAAATTGTAACCTTAATTGGATACACTTTATTGCTGTAGTAGTGAAGATTTGTGGGTGTCATCCCTACCCAAATTTTACCTTCTCACTTGGAGGGTTTCTGGGTAATCATATTTGGTGTCATATTTGTGTGATTACTCATTTGTGTTTACATGATTTAGATGTACATGCTTTATATGTTATTCATTGAATGTATGAAATCCCCCCCCCCACCACCACAAAAATTTACCTTTCCTAGTGTAAAGATTGTGAAGTTTGGCAGGAGAAGTGTGTCAATGGTTTCAAGAGGTTTTATCTTCACTCTTTAAATTTGGCATATTTATACATCCCTCCTCCTATAAAACAAATTGTTGCAATTGTAGGTGCCTTAATTTTGAAAGTGTAATTTTTCTTTATTTCTCTTCTTCTATTGTAGACATCTATCCATCTCATTTTTCATTTAAGACTACTTGCTTCTTTGATTTAAGTTATAGAGATTATTTTTGTTGTGGGTGTGTATAATGACTGAGCTCAATGCTGCTTTAATTTTAATTTTATGTTATTTTCTATATTATCATTTTCATCTTTCTTGCTCTAATTGTTGTTGATGGACCTATTGATTTTACTCTCTCATTAAGATTGTACTTCTTGTTCTTGTTGATATTATTTGCTCAAATTTACTTACTAAGATGCAATTATCTTGCATTTTAGAAGTCAATATTCTTTTAATCTTACCCATCACTAAGAATTTTCCTAATGATTAATTTTACTTTTTAGTTTTATACAATATAGATATTTGTGTATTATGTGAGTTGTTAATTATAAAGGAATACAAATTTTAAGGGGGGTTTTAAGAATTAAAATTTTATAATAATTTAGGTTCAAATACATATGTGGACATAAAAGTTAAATTGAATTCAAACTTCTACTTGAATTGTAGTAAACTGAACAATATTTAATCTTATGTTTGAACTGACTTTAAATTAAATTAATTTATCATTTGTTACAAAATTAATAAAACATTATTCCTAGCACTAATCATTCAAGCCATTTTTGTATTAAAATTATTTTTTCTATAAATCTAACCTTAAATCAAACTAAAAGCTATGTCTAAACACAATCAACATTAAAAATTACTAAATTACAACTATCTATTACTAAATCACAACAATTATTTTAACACATATATGACTAAAATTTAATATCTAACAATTGTCATGTAGTGGTTTGCTCTTTCCCTAATAATTGTTAATTAGTTAGTTAAAAAGTATTCTTAAGAAATAATTAATCAAAAAAGAAGATTGGCAAGTATAAATATTTTCACATAATGATATGACTTGTAGTGTTTGGTTCTCAAATTGTAACTTCCTATAATGTTCGAGAATACACGTAAAATAATTTATACCTGAGATGTTAATATGCTTTATTGGTTGTAATTGGAATGTTTATCTGACCTTATTGCACTTTTCTAGGTGAGTATTAAAGATAACTTTATTTAAAATTTATATTTTGAGCCATGATGAGATTACAATTTATGACTGAAAACTATTAATTACTCTTAGTTTTGAGAATAAATATTTGATATTATAGGAAGTAAAATTTACAATACTAGATAAAAATATTCTATTCTATTTGTTTATAATTATCCTTGAGTTTATTTTTGGATTAAGGTAAAAATAGGTTTTAAGAGGACCTAAAACCCCAATTCATAAAGTATAGATACATAAGATATTCAAAAAGACAAAAAGTAAACCAATTGTAGAATGAAAAAGAAAAAATACCAACCACTTAACAACTGTCAAAAATAAAAATTACTACTAAGACCATAAAACCCATATAGAACACTAAAATGACAAAAAAGAGTAGACAAATAAAGAACAATCCAAACCTAGACAAGCTCTTTCAAAACTTTAGCCATGTTTATCTCCATCATATCAAGATCATCTTAACTCTAAAGATGATAACATTTTTTTTATTTATACCTTTTTCCTTGTCCTTTTTCCTAGTTCCATAGTAGTCTTTGAATCTTTCTCTTTGTTCCCCAAATCAATCCTAAGCTCAATTCCTTTGTTGTTCACTTTCCATTTGCCATTCATAAGTTTTGGTACAGAAGAATCAATTTCATCATCATTGTCCTTAAGGATTTTTTAATCCTCTCATCAATAACCTTAAGTTGACCTAGTATGTCATTGTAATTACCTTCCATCTTCATCCTTAACTCACTTTCTTGATCTAATTCTCTCTGTAGGATATTAGCTTTATTTGTTAGAGTGAATTTAATTATAAGTCCAAAAGTCAATAACAAACAATAGATCAACTTTCTCCTCAACTTTTTAAGGATACTCTAAGGAAGAAGGAATGACATGTTAATTAGAAAGGTTAAGTACTAAGAGAGGGCAGTAGTGGGTGAATCAATACTTATCAAATTTTAGGTATAAATCCTTTTCATAGCATAAACTAATAAAATCTCAAATTCTTACACTAACAATCCTTCTTATATAAGTGATAGCATTACTAATTGAATGAATATTTTATATGCATAAATGTAAATAACCTTAAAACATCCATAGAACACAAGTTTTGATATAAAAAGAAACCCTTTGTTAGATGCAAAATTTGTGGTGGGGATGATGGATGATACCCACAACTTTTTTTACTATAATTGAAAAAGGTTGATGATTAAGCTAGAAATTGTATCTCCTTCTTTGAGACTCACTCAATAAGGAGTGGTCCTAATACAATTTTAGTTCTACATTTATCATATCAAAATTTACTCTAGAATTAACAATTTTTAGGTAATTACATAAGATAACATGACCTAAATCAAGTTTAACTATAAATCCTTATCAAGGTAGTCATTCATAACATAAACTAAAAAACTCTCAAATTTTTAATCTAATAATTCTTCTTATATAAATAATAGCATTATTGATAAATTGAATAGTTCATATGATTAAATATAAATTACATTCAAACATCCATAACACACAAGTTTCAATATCATATAAAATAATTGATAAAAAGGGAAAGCTATGGTGGAGATGATGTAGTTAATAGTTGAAAAAGGTTGTCAATAAGGCTTAAAATTTTATCTCCTTCTTTGAGATTCAACTGGTAATTTATGGTCTTGATATAATTTTATATGTATCATTATCATATCAAGACTACTCCATTAGGAGATTTTGTCCTTCCTTGTTGGCATTTACCTTGATAAAGGATTTACAAAAGTTTTGATATGAATTTAACAATCCTAATAGATTTAGTTAACCTTGTAGAAATATGATTAAGTAATTATAATAGATAACATGACCTAAATCTTGTTTGTTTTTAAGCTTGTCAATTCCATTTATTCTTTTCTTCAATCTTTCCCTCTATTCTTTCCTTTTCATCTTTTCATTGTTTCTCACTTGTAGTCCTTGTTTCCTCGTCCTCTTTTTTTATCATGTCTCCTCTTAGTCATTATCCTTGCTCTTACTAACCCTACATTCAATTTGGGCCTTAGACTTTAGGGTTTATCACTTTCCTCCTCTTGTTAATTGTTGCCTAGAAAAAACAATTCCTTAATACATTACCTATCCTTGAGAGTAGGCTGATAAATTCCTTATCACTATATGCACCAAGTTATTTTCTTGATAACTATAATTTGATAATGTGCTTATATACTGGTAGTGTTTCTCATGTACCAATAATGTTTTTACCTTATTGGCTCCTTGAATAATGCACATATGTTTGACATCAATGACAAAAATGTATGCTATATCCTCATCATATGCCAATAATTTCCCCCTTTGGCATTGATGGAAAAGAAAATAAATTCATGCTATACTTTACTTTACTCTATACTCCCCCATATAAATTACTTCTTTATTTTTTTATATTTTTTTTTATGGAAATAAATGCCTTAAAATATTATACTAATGTCTCTCATGTGTTCTTTAGTATTGCTAGAGTGAAAATGTGCTTATGTAAACATCAGGAAAATTTTTCTAAACCATCTATTACACATACAGCTGGCACTTGAATAATTCAATGTGCTTCATCTAGGTTAATCTTCATAGCATCAATATGGAAAGTGATCATACCTTGAAGTTCAAAAATGTTTACAATTGTCTTTTCCTCCTCTTCTTTCAACTCTCATTCTTTGACAAATGGATGCTTGAGCTTTATTGAAATCTCCATGATAAATGAGGTTTCCAATCCTTTCATATGACCAATTCTCACATTTTGAACTCTGATATGCTCATGCCTTCTTCTATAATAAATGTATCAAAATTACATAACAAAGTGTACATTGAGGTTGCTTTATTCACAATATCTTGTAGAGAAGTTATACTTTGGCATAGTTTTCCTTTCAAATCTAAACTTTATTTGTTAAAACTTGTCTCGTGCTCTTTATTCCACTTTATGATTTCTCTCTTTTTCTAGTTGTTCCTCTAGATCTACTCTAGACACTTCCATTTTGTCTAGATAAAGTTTTAGTTCTTTGGGTACATATCTCTCTCTTTATTTAGTACTATATTAGGTATGATATTTTAAAACCAACAGAGTGTTGTTTTTTAGTATTTTCTTCTTTTCACCTTCTCGTGTGAATTGATTTCTTGATCCTCAATAATCATTTAAACTCTCCCTTTTCTTTCCTTTTCAACCTTAGAACTTCACTTTTAAAAATATCAAATTAGGGGTCATTTTTGGGTGGATCATTATCCTCCTCTTCTTCAACTTCTATTTTTTGTTTTCCCTTCAAATCAAGTTGTCTTTGACCTTATCCATGAGCTTTCTTTACATTTTTATCTCTTTTATTATCATTATCATTGTTTCTAGTTCCTTCCTTCTTCTTTGAAGTGATAGTGATTAGGTTGGATTCTCATAGTTTTATTTCTGAGATCTATCATTCTTCCATTGTTCTTCTTTTATTCCCAAGTCCTATGGCTAGTTGCTAGAGTTACCTATATCATTCTACTATTCAACATTATATCTCATTATTGCTAATATTTGAGGAGCTAGGGGTATGTGTTTTTAAAAAAGATGATATCAAGTTATTCTCTATCAAATTTAAGACATCATTTTGTTTACTTATACCACTTAATAATTGCTTTATAGATATCTGAGTTTATGTTGGTAGCTTGAGTAGTTGCATAATAATAGTTCTTATTGGTACATGTGCACACTAGTTATCTATGTTTTTATCAACTATATCTCTTCCCTATTCAACTCTAGTGGTAATATTTCTTCCAATCTCTTGATCACTTTTTGGTGTATGTGCAGGATCATGGTCAACCAAACTATGCTCTAAAGTGGTAATAAAAAATTAGAAAATTAGGGTCATGTCAACTTGATGTGCAATTTTCTACTGGTTACAAACTTTATATTAAATATTTGATACAAAAGAATCTCTAGGAAATTGAATTTATTTTCTAAAATTCTAGGCCTTATCTGAAAAAACTAAAAATAGATTGGTCAAAATTTTGAATATTAATGCAATATTGAAAAAATATTAGGACAAAAATAAGAAATAGATGTATGTCTGACCACCTTAATCAATATCAAATGATAAAAATTTTAAATAATATTATAGATAAAATAAGTAGACTCATACATATATTTGACACATATTTTTGTGTATTTTATTCTAAATAAATAAATAATTATTAATTTTTTACTTTAACATTTTGGAACTAAAAAATTCTCATGTTTGACTACCTTAACTAATTCAAAACTATGCAAAATTTAATTTTTGTTTTTGTTTTTCCCTTATAGTAGAAGAAGCATAGAATGTGATGCATCTTTTGGATTTCAAAAATGTTGTGCTATTTGCAAATAATAGTTGTTTTTCAAGAAGTCTATCAATTAAGACATTATATGTAACTACATTAGAAAATAAGTAATAGTTACTTACTAAACTCATAATTTTATAGAAACTACATTTATGGAAAGCTACCAATATTATTAAGAAACCCTTTTCTTTTCATAATTTTTTTTTTGAAAAAGTCATTAGCTACATGTTAGAAGTAAACAAAAACACACAAGAACAAGCCAAAAACATATTTTCAATACCTTTTTAAAGTTGAGCATATAGGGTTGGTATAAAAAGATATAGTAGGCCTTATAAAGGTATTAATTTATTTTTTTTAGTTTATTATCAAGATGAATGGGAAAAAAGTTGGAATAGATTTTGAAATGCTTTGAGGCATTTCAAAACTACATTTTTTTTTTCAGATTGCCAATTTTTGGCACATTATGATCCTGTGCATACCCTTTTGTATTTGTGCAAGACTTTCTTGCATATTGGACTCTCTTTGTTTTTTAATGATATATTCAATAATTACATGATCCTTGTCATATGACTTCTCTAATACAATAGGTTCATTACAGATTAACTCATTAACAGTAAGTACATCATCTTTGTTTGAAGTACCTACCTCTTCATAGGCTTCAATCTTGATCCTTCAACAATTCTTCAATCCATACTTCTTTAATATTTTCAATTAGGATATGTTCCTCATCTATTAATGCTATGGTTGTCACTATATTATTATACATTCCTTACTATGTTTTTTCATCCATACTTCTATTTCATTTTAACATAATTTGGGTAGTAATTCTGTAATTCCCCGCCAAGGGATTCAAAGCATTAACCTAAAGTTTCACTAAGTTTGGTGACATTTTTTTTTTTACACATAAAAGTAAAACCATTCATGACATAGTAGCAAAAGAAATAACATCTTTCAACTGAAGTAAACATAAACATATATAACAGGTTACATTCTTCATGGATCCCTTAACGTTGAATCACATCTAAATTAACTATTAATAAATCCATCTAATACTACATCCACATGAAATAATAATGAAAAGTCCAATGTCCATATATTACATTTTCGATTGCTCAATCATCCACTGTACATGCCACAAGGTATGAAAGTCTTAAAAGAATATACATACATGTAAACAAAGTACATCATCCTACTAATTCTAGTCCATGATGCAATAACATAAATGAAACCACTTGATACATCATCATAAGAGATAACCATAAACCACAACATAACTAATTAAGTGCACGGTTCCTCCCAACCATAAATAGCATCATTAGACCATCGTGGGCCCTAGCCATCCCTCCGTGCATAACATTCCAAATCACCGAAGAAATCATTAGTATTATCATATAGGAATGTCACTCCTAAAAACATACTATATCATATGTAGAAAGTAATTTAACATGCAAAATAAAGAAAAGATAACATCATCTAACATATACAAATCATCAATATAAGGATACGTGTCCACCATCATAATCAAAGAATGCATCAGCCATGGTGTCTCAAACGAATCTCAAATGATAAGAGTGAAATAGCACTACCACTCGATCACGTGGAACCTAAATGGTCCACTCCCACCGCGCTAAGGAGATAATCTCAAGTCCCAAATAGGTTATCAATTCACAAAGCACAAATACTCTCTAAGTCCAAGAATCCTAAAAGCATACTAACTCAAAGGTTCCAATCACAAAATGACATCTAATCCTAGAGGCACACAAAGACATGTAGGAAACCTACTATGCAAGCAGAAAAGTGTCATCTCATGGATCACGCTAGAGTTACCCTGGTAGTCTCCCAATAGACCCTGACCCCCTAGTGATCCCTATGCGGCCACTAGTATCCTCTCATACAGATGAGGCATACTACAGAATGCAAGGTCGCAAGCAAGCGTTCTCTCTACTCCCATCCTAGTCTGTACTAGCACTCGAGGCATGGGCAAGAACAAAACAATTATCTTTTTAGGTTCATTAAGTCAGTATTAGGTGTGAATGTTTTCACTTATTAAGACAACTTACAATGAGTTACCCTGGCAGCCTCTTAGGGCCCCGGCCCCCATTGCAAGCCACTTCCCGACACTACAAGTAGATAACCTACCCTAAGCTCATGGAATCATAAATCACAAAATACCAAAAGATAATCCACAAAAGAGCATCAAATCTCCATGAGCAAAAGAAAAGCATCCATAGATAATCATTACCACAACAGTTCTCTATTGGCAACTGAAGGTATCCCTAATAATCACAATATCCATTGGTTCTCAACAAGCAACCAAAAAGTATCTCAAAGTAATACTGATCAAAGACTCCAAAATGGTCACATCAAAACATGTCACGACATGACAACATCAAGAATAAATCAACACTTTAGTCCCATCATGGTGACTAGAAAGTAATCAAAGGATAACTGATTGATGACTCAAAATGGTTAAGCCAAGTGTCTCAGACACATATAACTCAGCTTCACTCAAGAAGACTGATGAATAATAACAATCAGTAAATACAAACATCTCATGGAGCATACCGTCACATTACCATGGTTGGGTTTTAAAAGATCAAGACCAAATAACATCAACATGCCATCACATTCACATAACTCCCAAGCCTTTGGTAGACGTCCTATAACTAGTCAACACTAGTCAACCCAAAAACCCAAAACAAGAAGCATATAGAAAACACAATGCAAGCACATGTTTTGGTTTACTAAAATCACATAGTTAAGCTGAGATTCAATTTTGGTTCCAAGTATATTTCAAATTTATAAGATTCTTCATTTAATCTACAAGTCGACCCAGTTATCTCTTTGAATCAATTTTTTAAATGTTCTAAGGATATTTACATAATCACTATGTTGAGAAAGATTCCTCCTTCCATAATTTGAAACTATTTTTCTAAAATAATTAGAAGATAATTATTTACTTGTATAACTCATTGAACTAAATCCCATTGACTTTTAATAAAATCATTCGCAATATTACTAAAATCAATGTTACTAACTAAATAAAATTCCCTTGGTGTTTAATTCAATTTCTCTCAAAACAATAAAAGGATGAGTAACCATCTATTATTTAAATTATTAAAATAACACTCTATGATTTTCAAGAAATTCATCTTGACTCTATTAAATCAATATTATAATAATAATTTCAGAACTTAAATTAAACAACTTCCCTTATTAACTAATCTTAATTAAATAACATCTAATTAATAAGGTATATAATTCATAGTCTAAAATTCTAAATCATTTTACTAGTACCTTAACTAAACATTACTAAGACCAATGAAATCACTTAATCACTATAACTAATGATCCCTCAATGAATTTTATTCTGAATTTATTAAGAGTCTTTATCATTATAAATGAATTAATTTCTTTCATTTATTAACTAATCTTAATTAAATTTAATTAAATTAGTTAATAATTTACTATGCATTTAAACTAACAATAAAACTTGATTAATATTATTAAAATATTATAAAATAACAATATAGAACTTTATTACCAAACATTATTAACAAAATGATAATTTAAAACTATATTTATTTAAAATCTTGAATATTAAAATTTCACTTTTATATACATACATATATATATATATATATACATACATACATATATATATATATATATATCTATATACATATATTTATAACATTTTATATATTTAATAATATTAATTACATATGAGTCGAATCACAACTCAAATCACATCATAGCTTTAAATAGCACCAAAGTACATACTCGGGCTGCATTATCAAGGTCGTGGTTGATGCGACAGTGTCGTGCACCAATGGCCGCAGCAGCAATCGGCCCTGCAACTGCAATCACAGGTACGACTACATCAGCATACCGTTAGGCCGGCACTTATTTATACAAAGGGTGGGGTGGGATGGAACCCCCACCCCCAATTAAATTTTTTTTAATAAAAAAAATGTTTCAATAACATTTTCGCATATGCGCCTCCACAATAAAATTTATTAAAACATCTGCAACTGTGTCTTTATATATATACATAGTAGTGTTTCAAACATATATATTTATTTATTTATTTATTTATATTTATGTATATATATATACATATACATATATATGTATGTATATATATACATATCTATATATATATATATATGTATATATATATGTGTGTATATATACACATATATATATATACAAATATATATATGTATTATATATACACACATATATATATATACATATATATATATATACATATCTATATATACATATGTATATATATATACATATATATGTGTATATATATATATATATGTAGATATATATATATATATATACATATATATGTAGATATATATATATATATATACATATATATGGATATATATATGTAGATATATTTATATATATCTACATATATATACACACACACACACACACACATATATATATATATGTATATATATATACATATGTATATATATAGATATGTATGTGTGTGTGTGTGTGTGTGCAAATTTTTAAACACATATTTAAAAAAGAACATTTGCAATAAAGTCTGTGAACATAATATTCTAAATAATTAGGGTTTTTCAATTCGATGAATTGAGAATTTCTCCTAAATAGTCATTGTTCTCTAAATTTACCTGTTAATTCTTTAGAATAGGTTTGTCCATACACGTCTGAAAAAACCCTAACCCCATAGTTTCCTCAGATCTATGCATATGAAAATTTCTTATATAGAATTTAACTTCCCATGACAAATGCATACAACCAAAATATGGAAATCCTCAGAAAGCATTCAGAAGACGCGAAGAAGATAGGAAGTGCAAGAAGCAGAAATAACATAGGCCAAAATCACAAGTCTCTACTTGGACACTGATGCTAAATCACTTCTCCTTAGAATCCCACTGAGCAAGCTCCTTCCTTCTCCAATGTTCCTGGGTCCTCCAAACATGCTCTCCAAATGCTCTCCCCGAGTTTCTAGGAGTGCCTGAATATAAAGAACTCTCAAGAAGCACCTAGAATGTCTCTAGAAACAACCAGAAGGTGTTGACAACTAAGCATGAGTCATTTTCCAACCTTCTAGATGACTCACAAGGTTGTAGACACCATGTGCTTAATTTGTGCGTAACTCCTATGTTGTTGACATATGTGAAATCAAGAGGTGTGTTTACTCCTAGGCAGACTTATAACTTTTATTTTAATTTTTTTATTACTTTTATTATTATTATTTATTTATTACTTTATTATTATTTATTATTATTAATTTTAATTTCTTTTATTTAATTCTTTTCTCAATTAATTCTCCATTTAATTAATTAAAAACAAAATATCTAAAGATCATGTTATTATAATAACTCTTCCCAAAATAATTAAATTATTAATTAAATCTTTTAATTTTTAGACTTAATTAATAGAAAATTCACCATAGACCTCCAAGATAAAAATATGAGAACCCATCACAGAACAATCCATACAAAATCAATCTAAAGGGTTAAAATCATGAATTATGTCATCTGACACATTTGGAAGGTAAAATATCTCAGATACTTGTCCTACCTTCAAGGACAAATGGTTTAAGGGTTTAGGATTTTGACTCAAGAATTTATCACCCCTCTCTTACCATTGAGATAGTGCTATAGTGTACGCTCATCCTGGCAATTCAGGGAAGTTGATACGCGGTACCTACAACCTGCATAAAAACCATGCATGTACATACTATATATATATATATATATATATATATATATATATATATATATATATATATATATATATATATATATATATATATATATATATATATATATATATATATATATATATATCTGTATATATATATATATATATATCTGTATATATATATGTATATATATAATTTTATATATATAAAAAATTATATATATACATATATATATACATATACATATATATATATATATATATATATATATATATATATATATATATATATATATATATATATATATATATATATATATATATATGCTAAACTAAATAGGTAATGGTAGGAAGTGGTGCATCATGTATATCTCGACTAGTAGGTGACTACAACTCCCTTCCTTAACCACATCAGAAATGCCATACATAAGAACAAACATGCACACCATACACATGCAAGTATGGGGTAAGTATCCATAATAAAACACATGTAATAATAAACCATCTAACTACTCATCATCAATAATTGGAAATAATGTAATAATCATCATGCATATATGAAATGTAGAGTTTAAGTAATCTCATCACATATCAACTGAATCCATAACACAATATCTGAAAGTCTCAAAACAATGCTACTAATCATCAACATAAAACTAGTATAACAAAGTCTGGCAATAATAGCAACAATGCGACCTAGGGGTAGGCACTACAAATTCTCTTAATATTTTCTTTCTTAAATCCTACATTGTATGTTATACAGAGTTCCACATTACTTATAATGTATTATAGTGTTCCTTAGAACCATTATCTTTCACATCTCTTACAAAATTTCTAGATTCCATGAAAAGTTTAATCAATGAGTCCTTAACATTTCTCTTATCAATTTTGAGAAATTTTGGAAATTTATTGGATCTATCTTCCCAACCAATCCCATATCTATAATATAGTTTTCCAATTCTTTGTGGTCAGTAGGAACCTTATACATTTTTCTTCCTTCTTTCTTTCCACTTGAACTTACCTCTTTGTCTAGTTTAACTTCATATCTTCTTGTAGTCGGTGGAGTCTTGACCCGCCTCCTCATAATCCTTCGTTCAACTACTAATACTAGTGTTCTCCTTCTTTTAAACATTTTTCCTTTTCCGGTTTTGATGAATCTTTCCTTTGTTTCTTCTCTATGGGTTCTTATCTCAATATCATCTCCACTTTCTTCTTTCTTTTCTTTATCTTGTGTAGTAATAGAGACAACAATATCTTCTAGCTTTTCCTTGGTTTTAGTTTTCTTCTTCTTCTTCTCACATATCATTAATTGTACTAAGGTTGTAGACTATGTGACATCCCTCATATATGAGTTCTTTGTAGCTTCATGGTGATTTTCTAAGGAATCTTACATTATATTTTTCTCATTTTTTCGTACTTAGGATTCTATTTATATCCTATTAAAGACTTCTTCATTGGTACCAGAATGTTTGGTAGAGGTATTCTTTTGAAAGTTCAATATTTAATCAATGGAATACCTAATAAATTATTATTTTGTATGCTCATAGTCCAAGGCTAGAATCCAAGATGTTCTAAACACAAGTGACAATATCCTACAATGATCAATATCAACTAGAAAACATATAGTATCTCTATATTTTCCATAACAAGTGCATGAATCATATATCACTCTTGCATTATGAGATAAAATTATGCAAATTATCTCCACATAATCTACTTTTATTCTCGTCCTAAGTGTACAAAATAATAATTTCTTTGGTAATTAATAGGTCTATTCTCAACCCATACAATACTTTCTATTAATGGGAAGATAATCTTGGCATATAAGTAAATTTAAACAAGTAGAAAATCATACTTGATATCTTATTGTTGGCCTCTCTTCAATCATTTCATATTAACAATTAGTTGGCTAACAATCATGGTTGATAGATCATATGTTTTTCCTTGAGTGTCTATCTCATGCATCATCTAGATGGTTGTACTAGGAATGATAATAGGCTCATTGGATTGATACACCTTGTATCCAATGATCATTGTTTCATGTTGAGTACATGTTTTTCTTGACTTATCAATTAACATTTCCATTTTATCTAAGGTGGTTTTAGTAATTGACTTTAAATTACTCATATTACTAATACATAGGGTACATTCCATTCCTTTTACCAATAGTCATGTTCCATTATGAATGATATCTAGGGTGATCTTTATAGGCTTCTCTCATCAATCCAAAGTGACCCATCATGTGCACAAGTTAGAACATATCTTATCTATACAAAAATGAAGTGTTTAGGGGTGTGGACCATATGCATAAGATCTTGAGATTCAAGGTTCTTGAACTCATCCTTTAGTATTGTTTCAGTACATAAATATCTATTGTACATCTTCTCAATTTTAATATTTCCCAATAGTAGAATCTTATTGTAAAAAAAAGCTCTAATGTCCTCTATCAGTAGTATCAAAATGATAAATCTCTTGCATCATCCTTTACACTTGATTTTAGAGGGTATATTTTGCATGTTGGCTTTGGTACCTCATTAATGCTCATGACAAAGGGTACCTTCACTATTTCTCCCATATTTTCTCAAAAAATCTTTGAAACATGATGTATTCTTAAAGAAAGTTTTTCTTTGGCTTTTTCAAACTAGAAAAAAATACTCCCTTGGCCATCTTTTGGAAATTACTTCTTTTACTACTCATACTTAATCTCTTCTATCCTTTTAGCATAATCTTCACCCTCATTAGCTTTAGAAAGTATGGTTCCAAATGAACTATCTTAACAAACATATGTAGATAAAAAGCAAGTAAACAACTTATTATCCAATTAATGCATTTACTAAAAAAATATTTTCTCCAATAGATATTATTTCTTGATTGATAATGGTTACCTCTTCTTAAAGTATTGATATCATTATCTAGTTTTTAAATAGGAACATCCTTGTACTAAATTCTTTAATACTTTTTATTTATCTTGTGATAGATGTAATAGAATTTTCAAATTCTTTGCTAGTCCCTAATAAGTATTTGTTGGATTAGTTCAAAGACGCTCCTTCTTGATATGGATTAGATGAATTATTATTGGATATTCTTATGTTTTTACTCTTGATCCAAATCTATTTAATGTTATTATTTGTTGATTTATTTATTATTTCATTTATCACTTCATTGTCTCTATTTGTGGCTCCTTAGTATTTGTAGTTTTGTGTTGTATAATTATTCTTATAATAGATGTATCATTCAATTCTTGTTGATCTTGCACCAATTTTTGAGTTTGTGAGTCTTCAATTCTTTTCTACGTGTCCAAGGTATCCACAATTTTTTGTATGCCGTGTTGTTGGAAATACCATAGAGAAGTTGAATCTAAGAGGGTGAGGGGGTGAATCAGTACTTAAAACTTTTAACCTCAAAAATCATTCACCACACATCCATCTTGCAATATATGCATATAAATTGAAATATCAAATTAAGAATATACATCCATAGCATGAAAGTAAAACATTCAACACATGTAAGACACAAGATATTTGGTTACCAAAAAATCCTCCAAGGAAAAGGTAAAAATGGGGTGGGGATGACATCCTCAAATCTTCACTACTATAGTAATAAAGTGTATGTGATCTAGGTTACAATGTTTTGATCATGAAACATGATCTACCCTATTAAAAGATTTTAAAACCCTATTAGAAGTGTTCTTAGTAAAAGGACTTTAACTTACAATGAAGTAAACACCTTGTTAATAGATTTACAAAATCCTATTAAGACTACTCTATTAAGATATTTGACTGATTCACTTGTTAAAATGCCTCAAGAATGATCCTTTGGTTAGCACTCTATTGCTTGATGCTAGATCACCTCTTTCGTAATGTGTACTTGATCCTTTCTGATTAGATGTATCTTTATTGCCTTCTGATTCCTTTCCTCTATTCTCCTCTAATTGATTCTACAACATGTAACTCAAATCATAACTCCTTAGTAAACATGAATGCTCTGTTTGCACATGAAAACTTCTCCTTGTCTCCTTACGCATTAATAAATATTTTAGGGTATACCCTCCTTAAGAAGACCTAGGTGACTTAGGGTTAGGTATAAATCAACGATTGGATTCACCCAAATTTTTTCTCAATCCTTCTCTTTTTATGATTGAATGTGTGTAATGCATAGTGATTCACAATCAAGATTCATCCTTATCATCTAAGATCATAAAACAATCCTTAAGTTAGCCTAAAAATGGTTTACATAGAAGTTTGTGTCATTGCAAACAATTATGTCAAAATTGTATGACTCAGCAGTTGAAGTCACTAATACTCAACATCAACTACAAGTTCATGCTATAAATTAGCCTTTGAATGACTCAACATCCATTGATCAATCAACATCTAAATAGCTTAGCACATACTATCTTCTTGGCACTTGAGTGACTTGGCACTTACTAGTTACTTGGCACATACTAAAATATTTCACTCAACATATACTATCTGACAAGTTATGCTCGGCATGTATTACTTGTTTTCCATGAACTAAGTAAATGACTGAAGTATGTTGTCACTCATATGTCAAAACCAATCTGAGATTAACAAGTTCCCCCTTCAACATGAGTGGAAAAATATGTGGTCACGTATGAATAACCTTTTAGCCTTTTAAGCATAATGTAGATAATGTTCAACTACATACAAAATTTTAAAACTTCAAAATTTTGCAGAAACTTATGGCTCATCATTCATACATCAAAATTTAATAAATCTCCCCCTAAGTTGATCGTGATGTTCTGTATCTGAATAAAAATGACTCCTCTTGTTAAGTAGATGTGCATAAGATGATCTAAGTACTTTGTTTATATCATTGATCATTTTCAAAAATATTATCACCCCAATACTTATTATCTCTCATTTCTCTCCCATTTTGACACTTATATCAAAGGTTTATACACTTAGGGTGCATTTGTCCAAACATATTTTGTAGACCTCCAACATAATTATCAAAGTAGCATCCCAATTGTCACAAACTACCTCCAATGATTTGATTTGGATGGCCAGCTTGACAACAAGGTGTACTAAACCTTCATGAGTAGAAAGATGTGGATCTTTCTTAATGAGTGCTTCAGAAAAGGTTAGTTCCTTATGCAATATCTCCATATGTGGAGTTAGGATAGATTAGATGTGTTAGTTTATGGTGACTGATCAGGGAAGGACTATACATACTTCATAAATTCTTTGGGGCAACTTGATGTTAAAACAATCTTCCTTCATGGTGATTTGGATGAAGTGATATATATGGTTTAGCCACAGGGATTCAAGGTAAAAGGTAAGGAGAACCTAGTGTGCAAATTGAAGAAGAGTTTATATGGCTTGAAGCAAGCACCTCGACAATGGTATCTAAAATTTGACAAGTTTATACATGAGCAAGGATATAATAGGTGTCATTCAGATCATTGTGTTTATTTCAAGAGGTAGGATGGTGATAGCTTCATTATTTTATGTTTATATGTTGATGATATGCTTGTAGGTTGGTCTAACATGGATTACATTAAGGGGCTGAAATGCCAATTAGCACATGCATTTTATATTAAGGATTTCGAGCAAGAAAAAAAATCATGGGTATGAATATTTGTTGAGATAGGAAGAATAGGAAATTGTTGTTATCTTAGGCTGATTATGCTGAGAAGGTATTGCAACATTTCTTTATGGAGAATGATAAATCTATCAACACACCTTTACCTAGTCATTTGAAGTTGACTAAGGAGATGTGTCCCAAGACATAAGAATAGGAGGATAAGATGTCAAACATACCCTCTGCTTCAGCTATAGAAAGCTTGATGTATGCTATCATATGTAATAGGCCAAATATTGTACATATAATGGGAGTTGTTAGCAGGTATATGAGCCATCCAAGATTTGAGCATTAGAAGGTAGTCAAATGGATTCTACAGTATTTGAGAGGAACATATAGAAAGTATTTACACTTTGGGGGCTCTGCTAATGATTTACATGGCTATGTTGACTCAAGATTGATAGGGGATATTGATACTAGGTAGAGTACTATAGATTATGTATTTACTATTGGTGGGGCAATAGTGAGTTGGATTTATAGGTTACAAAAGGTTAATGCATTATCCACTACAGAAGAAGAGTATGCTACTACTACAAAGGTAGCCAAGGAGATGATATGGACTTAGTTATTCTTGGAAGAATTGGGACACCCTCAGAGGGATAATTATTTGTTTACATATAGCCAAAGTGTCATTCATCTTACAAATATTTTTGCTTTGTATTCAAAGACAAAATAGATATAGTTGTGATACCATTTCATTTGATCTATTTTGGATGATGGATAGTTAAAGATGGGCAAGATACATATAGATGACAATCTAGCAGATATGTTTATAAAGGTAGTGATAAGGGAGAAGTTGAATTCCTCTTCAGCTTTGGTTGGTCTTCTAGACTAAATAGGTATACAAGAACAACACATTCTAGGGTGGTTTGATCTAGTGGGAACCACACGTGGTAATGGTATTGTTATAGGACTAGTC
The DNA here is from genome assembly GCA_028749045.1 of Cupressus sempervirens. Taxonomy (NCBI): domain Eukaryota; kingdom Viridiplantae; phylum Streptophyta; class Pinopsida; order Cupressales; family Cupressaceae; genus Cupressus; species Cupressus sempervirens. The sequence continues at coordinate 402,430,002 of CM053792.1, read as the reverse complement.
TCCAAGTTGGAGATTGTGTATAGTGTGGAGTCTAATCAGTCCCCAAGTGGGAGATTGTTTGTTTGTGGTGATTGATCAAAGGAAGTATTGTACATACTTCATTTCTTTTTTGTGGCTCAAGTCATCACCCCCAAAAAAAAATTGGTACTATTTTATCAGGATTTTGGGCCAACATGTAATTACTAATTCTAACACTAATGTGGTAAAAATACTTGTATAAATGGGCTTAGGTTTAGAGATTGTTTCATAAGGTGATGCAAAAATTGGTTCTTATAGTAGTATTGAGTTGTAAGGGATTATGGATTGTAATCAGATTGTAATCACTAGATTGTAAAAATATTGGACTTGCTATTTGGTGGACGTAGCCCATGGTTTGGGTGAACCATGAAAAATCTTGGTGTCTTGTGTTTTTTTTCTATGTGATCTATTACTTTCTAATATTGTTTATATGTGCATGTAATTGTTATTTCTATTCATGGTTTGATCCTAATAAAACATTGATTAGTTTATCCCTTATTTTTTCATCTATATTTAACACTTCTAACTGACTCTAAGAGTTTAGGAGATTTCTAAAATGTTTCTCACTCTAGGCTGGACACCTTTGCAGAGTTATGCTAGATGATTGTATATGACTCTCCAAACTCAATATGTGACTCTTGATTTCTTGTGTGAAGATTGTTGGATTGCACAATTTGGTGTAGAAAGAGAAAATGTTCTCTAGTACCTTCTTCACACTATCAATTTTGGTTTCTAACTCAACCTTTGATAGTATAATAGCACTTGATATATTTTCATCAACCTTATTTTGAAACTTCCTTTTAGACCATTCAAGTAATTTTACATTTGAATCTAAGTCTATGTCATTTACATTCTCAACTAAGTTGGTTAGCTACTCTATGATAGGCTTTAGTGCTTCTAGTGCTAGCAGGCTAAATGCATTAAGAAAAATATCCTTCATATCTAACAAGGATTGCTTTGCCTATGCTCTTATTTGAATAGTTCTTAGTTTTTATTCTTTGCAAGAGCATCCTATAGTATTCTCATATGTTCAATAGTGATGGTTGAAAAATAAAACTTGGAATACTCAATCACTTCATCCAAGTTCACATCAACAAATGATGTAACTTCATCTACCTTGGATGTGCTTGGATTTGACTTTGATTATTGTAGGGGTATAGCTTCTATATGCAGCCTATAAAGAGCTTGACTTGAAGGAGTCACAAATGCTAGAAAAGTCACTAGTATTTGTATTACAATTTTCTCCTCAAGTTTTGCAGTCAAACCTATCTCTTCAATCTTATCCTTTTCTTTCTCTACATTCTTAGTTGCAACTTGATCTTGTACCATAGGTATAGGAGTATCTACCTAACCTATTGTAACTTGTGTTCCACAATAGGTAATGGAGTTTGTACTATGGTAAATTGAGGAGGGGCTATATATGTCTCTTGTGTCTATACTTTCTCCCCTATAGATATCTTTTCTACCTTCTCAATCTCATCAACACTCACTAGTATATGATTTTCACAAAGCTTGGTCTAGGTAGTGGATTCTACCAGTATCTTCTTCAAGTCTTCCTCTATAAGGGGATTGATGTTATGAGTAATAGTATCAGAAAAATCCTTAACATTTATAGTGTCATTGTCTATATTCAACACATGTTGAGGACTGGCACTGAGAACTAGTGAATCTTGCACACTCAATTCTTTATTTTGCTCATCCTCAGTTGGTGCCTGTGTATCTTCATGTATCTTAGTGCCTTCCTCATGTGCACATGTCTCAATGTCAACTATGGTAACCTTAGTTACTTTTAATTCATCTTTTTCCCCACCTACCTCAATAGGTGTCAACATTATTGCCTTGGGTGTTGTAAAACCATATAATGATTTCCAAATTAGATGGTCTTTTGTACAACATCCTCAACATTATTTTGCAATATGTTGAATTCCCTATATTTAGTTGCAAATTTTTTAGTGTGCTTCTTAATTTCCTTAGCCGTTATTTCCCTGCCCAATTCTAGCATCATTTATGCAAGTGTAGTCTCTCAGATTCATCTTTCTATATTGAGACTATATTGCCACTTTTTCTCAAATCTATCAAATAATTCCTTTGATAGAGAGTTGCCAATCACAATTGGATTTTGTTTGAATGTTGTCATCATGGCATATATTAATTCCTCTACTTGGTTCATCTCAACTTTTCCAAGTTTTTCAAACTCAATATGTGTGAGATGAGATAAATCAACATTATTCTTTATGTTAGATCATATATATTGTCTAAATCTAGGGAAGGATGGTGACTTGCCACTTTGAATTGGTTTATGTCATTAAATTATGTCCTATCTTCATCAAATTTAGTTGGAGCTATGTAATTTCTCTTTGGTCTCTTCTCAGGCTCCTCTTCTTTTCTAGTTGATCTAGCCCTCCTCTCTTTTGTCTAATCTTACTCTAGAGCCTTTTTAGTAGTAGCTCTTGTTAGAATTTCTTTAGAATAACTGAGAGGAGGGGAGGGGGGGGGGGGGTTTGAATCAGTTATCCAAGGTCTAATGATGTCCAATACAACTTTTTCTACAAATCCTTAATGGCACATAATTGAAATTAACATGCATACAGTTAAACATTAAACAACGATGAAAAGTAAACATGCATCACACCATAACACTAAGGATTTTGGTAACCCAAAAACCCTCCAGGAATAAGAAGGTAAAACTAGGGTGGGGATGATACCCATTGAATAACTACACAATTTATTTCAACCACTTCGGATGGTTTACCCTGTTAAAGGCTTTACACACTGTCAGATGTGACCCTGTTAAAGGATTTCTACACCTTGTTAGGAGTGTGCCCTGTTAGAGGTCTTAAGAACATTCAACTTGGAATGTCACCCTGTTAAAGGATTTACATAGAGCTATTATGCTCACCCAAGTCCATGGGATTTATAGTCACCTTCTCAAAAAAATCTTTCATCCCTCCCGAAGGATCTCCTATCCTCCTCCTACGGATCTCTTATCCTTCTCCTAAGGATCTCTTTATTTTTCTCCTAAGGATATCTTTATCCTTCTCCTAGGGATATCTTTATCCTTTTCTTGAGGTTTATCCACCTAGCTATTAAGCTAACCTAGTAATGTAGGGTTTCAATAACTAATACGATGGTAAGAAAGTATTAGAGAGGTTTTGATCTGATACAGATTGCAACTCTAACCTTGCAGATTTTAGATCACTCTTCAGTCCTTCTTCTTTGCTTGGCTTTCCTCTCTTGCAGTGCTGACAGCTTGTTCACCCTTCAAGATCTATCTCCTTGAGTTCTTCCACTCGTTATGCCAATGCACTTCATGATCACTTGATCAACTCAGAGTCTTAATGCTCTATTCTTACTCCTCACTGTGTCCTCCTTCTTGACACTTTTCAGTAGCCTTCTCTTGGCTTCTCTTGCATGCTTCCTCTTATGCATGCATACTTGATCTCTGACCTATAACTCCTTATAAATAAGTTTTGTACTTCATTTCTTGGTTTGATTCTAGAGAAAATGACATTTTTTTCCCTCCAAATTGTTTCTTCTAGAAACTTCATCATAAATCCATTAGCATTCACCTTGAATTGAATCAGTTATCCAAGGTCTAATGATGTCCAATACAACTTTTTCTACAAATCCTTAATGGCACATAATTGAAATTAACATGCATACAGTTAAACATTAAACAACGATGAAAAGTAAACATGCATCACACCATAACACTAAGGATTTTGGTAACCCAAAAACCCTCCAGGAATAAGAAGGTAAAACTAGGGTGGGGATGATACCCATTGAATAACTACACAATTTATTTCAACCACTTCGGATGGTTTACCCTGTTAAAGGCTTTACACACTGTCAGATGTGACCCTGTTAAAGGATTTCTACACCTTGTTAGGAGTGTGCCCTGTTAGAGGTCTTAAGAACATTCAACTTGGAATGTCACCCTGTTAAAGGATTTACATAGAGCTATTATGCTCACCCAAGTCCATGGGATTTATAGTCACCTTCTCAAAAAAATCTTTCATCCCTCCCGAAGGATCTCCTATCCTCCTCCTACGGATCTCTTATCCTTCTCCTAAGGATCTCTTTATTTTTCTCCTAAGGATATCTTCATCCTTCTCCTAGGGATATCTTTATCCTTTTCTTGAGGTTTATCCACCTAGCTATTAAGCTAACCTAGTAATGTAGGGTTTCAATAACTAATACGATGGTAAGAAAGTACTAGAGAGGTTTTGATCTGATACAGATTGCAACTCTAACCTTGCAGATTTTAGATCACTCTTCAGTCCTTCTTCTTTGCTTGGCTTTCCTCTCTTGCAGTGCTGACAGCTTGTTCACCCTTCAAGATCTATCTCCTTGAGTTCTTCCACTCGTTATGCCAATGCACTTCATGATCACTTGATCAACTCAGAGTCTTAATGCTCTATTCTTACTCCTCACTGTGTCCTCCTTCTTGACACTTTTCAGTAGCCTTCTCTTGGCTTCTCTTGCATGCTTCCTCTTATGCATGCATACTTGATCTCTGACCTATAACTCCTTATAAATAAGTTTTGTACTTCATTTCTTGGTTTGATTCTAGAGAAAATGACATTTTTTTCCCTCCAAATTGTTTCTTCTAGAAACTTCATCATAAATCCATTAGCATTCACCTTGAATTGATTTGCATGGTTTACATAAAATTTTGTGACATCTACTCATCATCCTTATCATCCAACTAATTCACAAAATTTGATGTAACAAACTTATCGCTACTAATTTGGCGAATCTTTGACTTAAAAAATAATGCAACAACTCGGCATCATTGGTTTACTGATGCTTGGCACCTTCTATGCTACTCAACTTCTACTGCATTTATTGGTGCTCGGCACCTAAAGTCTTTTCCTGAGTTACTCGACACTTGAAGACTTACTCAACATCCATTACCTTTTTCTGATGCTTGGCACCTAAAGGATTGCTCGGCACACACTAAAGTTGGACTTTCTTGGCTTCAACTAAGAATCTGTTTGGCTCTAACTAGCTTGCTCGGCTCTCTCACTATTTCATCAATGACTTAGCTGATCCTTATACTTCATTACAACAACATAACTTCAACCTTTCTCTAGGTACTCTAGTTACATCTTATTGATTGCCACCTCCTTGTCAATCAACCAATTGATAGTCTTTGAATCACTTAAGCAATTGTCATTCTTGCAAGTAGCAAGTTTTGCATCAATGACAAAACAATGATGAACACATTCTTTACCAGTTCCATTATTCTTCATTCATGATCTTTTTCAATCATTTCCAATAGCTCTTGTGCTTTCTCTAGTAGTGTGAACTATAGGCTTAGGTTTTGCAACCTTCGTTGGTTTGCTAACTACTGGATCTTTTTCTTTCCTCTTCTTTTTCTTTTGATTCACTAGCCTCTTCTCCCTTGGCACCTTCTTCAATTTCTACCACTTCTTCTTGATCTTCCCCTTGACCTTGAGTTAAGGCAAGTGGTGCTTGAGCTGGTATATCTTCTTCTTCTTCTTCTTCTTCTTCTTCTTCTTCATCTACTCCTTCACTAAATTTCTCCTTGAGCTTCTTATTAATCTTATTTATCTTTCTTATCACTGAGGTAATCTTCAAATTCATTTTTATCTTAGATTTAGCCATCTCATAGTTCCCAAAGGTAATAGCCTTAGCATCTACATCTTCTGCAAGTAATGTTGTAATTGTTGCAAAGGCTTCATCAACATTAATCTAATATGCTAGTAGTCTTAGCCACCTTACCCTTGGAATAGCATTTTGAACATATGTAAAATCAATGTCAAATAGAAATCAAACATTGCTGAAATGTTTCTCAACTAGTGAAACTAGTTTCCTTAGTATTTTCTTTATTGATTACTTGAAATCTTCAAAGTAGCTGGTCATTACAAACTCAAAATTGTTTCCAAGCTACTCAATAAATTCACTTATTTGCAATGTAATAGATCTTTTTTTTTCCATCAAACTTTACCAAAACTAGGGAATGTATGTTTTACATAAAAGAATATACATACAAGAATCAAACTTAATTTACATTTTACACTCTCGATCTTCCTAATTGCTACCAAATTTTCTGACAACTGTTGCATCTATAACTCAGTAAGGTCATAGGTATGATCCTTCTGAACTATCTTATAGCCCATGTCAATAGTAATACATGGTACACTATTGAGCCTACTAGATTGATAAAATTTATGTGCTATAATTCTCAGTGCAAAAGGAATTAGGGTATCTGAGATAGTATTAATTATCATTCCTCGTTTATTCCACACTACCCCTGTATTCTTCTCAATAACCTCTTTAGATTCACTCCACATGGTTTTAGGTCAATTGAGTTTTGGATACCTTGTTACTCTATGTATAAATTTCTTTGTAATTTTAATTATTCCATTATCCAACCATACATAATTATCATGAATTATGCTTAGAACTATCTTTATCCATTTAGTCTTGAAGACATTGGGGAAATCTAGGGCATGGGTTAACCCTTTTCTCTCTACAATTTTGAATTCATCTTTCAATGCTCTATTTTTACATAATTTCCCCTAGGTTTCCCTAATCTTCATCTCACCTATGCTACCCACCCTTCATGTGAAGTAATATCTCACATCTTCAATCATCAAAATGTGAGGTGATATGATCGACAATGTACTAGATGGATCTTGCTTTTAAGCAATATCAGGAATGACTCTAAAGTTTGGTTGTCTAATCTCATTGCTTATCTATTGTACATTAGAACTTCTTTACCCTCACCATTATCAAAACTAGGGTTTGCAAAAATTAAAAATGCACATCTTGACACACAATAAATACCTTTGTAAATCTCCTGAGATGATGTTGAGCAACTATTGAATCCTATTTGAAAATACTTGGAATCATCCCTTAAATTCATGCCCCTCTTCAAATTCAAATGATGTCAAATGAGTAGAAATCAATCATCTAGACCTTAAAACCTTGTATTTAATGCTTAATTCTTACATAGCTATAAGCTTAGCTTCAATAAGGATTTTGACTAACTTAGCTTCTATGATGTTTCCTTTTTTCTCAACAATCACTACAAACTTGATAAACACTATCATCTTTGATAGCTCATCATCAACTAACATTTCACTTGGCAACCATAGTGAAAATTTTCATTGTCGGTAGTAAAATGCAAATTGAGAAAACTTAAAGATTTCTTCTAGATTCTCAATAGCACTTTGCATCTTTCCTCATGAAAATATAATCTTTTTAGAACTAAATCCTTGGAACTGATGTATAGTATATCTTTTAAATATGAGTTCCACACATACCACTTGATTTCTTAATTGAAGGTGGTGTGACTGCCTAACCCATTGGGTGAAGTGATCCCATCTAAACTTAATGTGTTGCAGTGTTCCTTTCTCTTCCATGTCTTGTTCATCTCATCTCTGATATTCTCAACATTTGCCTTCCCTTTTTCTTTGTTGAGCTCACTGATTAGTGTCTTTGACCTTCTTGGACAATTCCTACTTATGTGACTAGTCTTCAAATAGCTAAAACATGTGGTTTGATTCAACCATCTTTTGTAGTCACTTTTGAAATGTGTTCTTATGTAATATTAAGAAACATGTCCATCCTTCTTCTTCTTTTTGATGATAAGAGGCTAAAGCCAAGATTCATTAGTATTATGCAATGTGATTAATTGTTATTATTTATTAAGCTTGTGTAGAGTCAAACCCAAGACCTCTCGGATAAGAGGCTCACAATTTACCATTGTGTCGTAGGCTCTTGCCTAACATGTCCATACTCTTAACAATAATGACAACTATACCTATTATTATAATCCTAATTATAAGAGTTTCCATTGTGCTTTACCTTTGTTTTCTTATTTGATGACCATTTAGGCTTGGATCTACACTCATATGATCTATTTCCATACTTTTGACAACTGTAGTAGTATCCTTTAAATCTTTGTGTGCTTATGGTCTTGGTTTTGTATTCATGTGCCTAATGTCCTTATTTGTTGCATTTGTGGAAGCGATCCATGAAATTCTACTTAGGATTTTGATTTGTAGTCTTTCTCCTACAAACAATAGTAGTATGACCCATCTTACCATAATTATGAAAAGTAGGTTTGGAGTTCTTAACTTTGTTACTTCTTTCTTCACCAGTTTTGGATGATTCTCCTTCTTTAGTACTAGTGTAACCCAATTCAAAAGTGTCACAATTGGATCTAGGGGATCTTATCAATTGCTCAAAGTACTTGATGGCTTCACTATGTTTGCTGAAACTTTTAGAATTTTTTTCTCATTTTAGATCATTTCTCAGTTGCTCATTTTGCAACTCTAGTATTGTGATCTCAATATCCTTTGCATTCAGTTCATGATTTGTAATCACCATTTGACTCAAAGATTGCAATTGCATGTTAAAAATCCTATTTACCTCTAATGTTTTCTCTTCTAGTCTTGTGGTCAAAATCCTTTTATCATCTTCAAACATGATTTTTTCTTCTTCAAATTTCTTTTTTTTCTCACTCACCTCACATAGCAATATTGATTGGACTTCTTATCCTTTCTTAATATTTTTGACCTCTTCAGTTAGGGTTCCATTATTTTCCATTAGATTTTCAAATGTTGGATCAAATTCATTGGTGTTTCCATCTATTAACAATTTAGTAGTGGCAATCTCTTGATAGTGTGTGTCATTCTCTTCAATAGTTATTTCCTTCCTTCTTTTGAATGATTGATTTAACTCATCTCTTTCTTCATTCAACTAATGTTGGGCAAGTTATATTTCAATTATTTGGTTGTTAGTAGTCTTTCCCAACTTGTAGACTTCCATCTTCAAGATCTTTCCTCAAAGTTGCAAAGCATTATTTCTAGATAGCTAGGCTCTGATACCAATTATTGGAAATACAATAGGGAAGTAGACTCTAAGAGTAGGGGTGTGGGGTGAACTAGTACTTAAAAATTTCAACCTCAAAAATCATTCACCACACATCCATTTCACAATCTATGCATATAAACTAAAATAAAAAATTAAGAATATACATCCATAGCATGAAAGTAAAACATTCAACACATCTATGACACAAGATATTTGGTTACCCAAAATCTCTCCAAGGAGAAGGTAAAAATGGGGTGGGAATGACACCCATAAATCTTCACTACTACACTAATAAAGTGTATCCAATGAAGGTTATAATGTTTTGATCATGAAACATGATCTACACTATGAAAGGGCAGCCCTGTCAAAGGCTTACAAGATTGTTAGATCTTACCCTATTAAAGGATTTCAACAACTTGTCAGAAGTGTGCTTGGTAAAAGGACTTTAACTTACAATGAAGTAAGAACCTCGTTAAAGAATTGGCAATATCTTATTAAGACTACTTTGTTAATGGATTTGACTAATTCACCTATTAAAATGTCTCAGCAACAGTCCTTTGATTAGCCCTCTATTTCTTGATGTCAGATCACCTTTTTTTTAATGTGTACTTGATCCTTTATGAATAGATGTATCTCTGTTGTCTTCTAATTCCTTTCCTCTATTCTCCTCTAGCTAATTCTATAATGTAACTCAAATCTTAACTCCTTAGACACCATGAATACTCTATTTGCACATGCAAAATTCTCCTTGATTCTCCTTATGCATTCATAAAAAATTTAGGGTTTGTCCTCCTTAAGAAGATCAAGGTGACTTAGGGCTAGGTATGAATCAATGATTATGATTCACCCATATTGCCACTTAATTCTTCCCTTTTTTTGATTTGATGCATGTAATTCATAGGGATTCACAATTAAGATTTTTCCTTATCATCTAATATTGTAAAAAAATCCTTATGTTAGCCAAAAAATGGTTTATATAGAAGTTTGTGCCATTACAAACTACTATGTTAAAACTATATAACTTGGCATTTGAAGTCCCTGATCCTTGACATCAACTAAAACTTCAATGTTGTAACTCAACCTCTAAATGACTCAACATCCATTGATCACTCAATATCTAAATAGCTTGGCACATACTATCTGCTTGACACTTGAGTGACTTAACACTTCCTAGTTACTCGACACATACTAGAAATTTGTTGCCTATCTGACAACTTATGCTTGACATGTATTACTTGTTTGGAATGAACTAAGTAAATGACTTAATTATGTTGTCACTCATATGCCAAAACCAATCTAAGATTAACACATATTTTTCATTTTATTTTTCACTAACATTTTCTTTCTATGATGTTCAGTTTGATGACCAAATATATTACATGTATAATACTAACCAATGATTTTTCTTCCTTAGGGTTATTTGACAATCTCTTATTCTATGTCCATATTTATTATAGTTATATAAAAATAACTATTAATTGGTGTTGCTAATAGGGTAATGAATGGTCTACTTCTGTATATTTTTCATATGTCCTATATTTACATAGTTATAGCAAGTAGATTTCTTTTACTAGGTGTTGATTAGTTTGTTTCATGATTTCCATGTCTATTTTTTAGAAATTTTGGATGATTCACTAATTTCTAATTTGTTTTTATTAGTCTAGACAAGTGAAACTATATTTCATAGTCTCCTTTTCTCTTCTAGATGTTCATCAATCTTCTTCATTCTTAGGTCATGCTTAGTGAGGTTTTTGTTGATTTCATTTTCTAATTTTAGTTTATTTATCAATTATTGCATTTATTTTCTTAGGCTTTAATTTTCAACAAGGATCTAGATCTATTTCCTTAATTTGTTTCACTCAAATATCTAGTCAATGTATTACTTTCATGTTGTAATTAGAGAGTTATTTTATCCTTATCTTTGATCAGTCAACCAAGATCCATACTCCATCTAGACACCCCATGTTGCACGAAATAATGTCTTAGACACACCTCATAAGTGCAACTCCATACTGGCAACTCCAGTCAACATTGTAATCAAGTATAATTTATGAGAAAGCTTCTTGGAATAGGTGACCTTGCATTTGTTAGAGCTAATGTCAAGCATGTAAAGAAAATATTTCTTAATCGATGGCATGTTTCTTGACTTATACCATTCAATGTAATATTGTCCTAGCTTCAAAAAGGATCAGTGTGTATACTGCAACATGTCAAAGGTTTTACTATTGAGTGGTGGTACCACATAGGAGCTCTCTACCTAGTCATTCCACTCACCATCTCTAGAAGAGGTGGCTTAGTTGGATGAGTTGTTCCCACTTTTTGATCTAGAGACCTGAACCCTAATAATATCCCTTTACTTGATACTTACAATTGTTGGAGTAAAGATTAATTACTCACTTGTGATGAAGCATGATGGTATTTCCATATGAAGATTTTTTTTAGTTCTCCAACTGTCATACCCTAAATTTATGAGGCAAAACACAACCAACCAATTTTTTTTATTTTTTAAAAATGCTCAGTGATCTAGCAGCATGATGCATCATTCTTTACTTAATTGAATGTTCTATCAAACTTAGATGTATAACATAGCAGCTAGGTAATGTCATAAGAGGCAGGTTAGGTTAACATTGACTCTATGTAAAATTCAGATAGCATAACCATGTAGCTGCAATAATCCTATCATCTACGAGTATGACTATATTTTTGTTGGTCTTATGGTGTTCTGACTTAATGTCGTATAATCTTACTCATTACATTCTATGTAGATACTATCAGGGGATAGCCAATGGAACATTTTTATTTGATAGTCTTGAGATAAACTTACAGTGTATCACTTAGGTATCATAAGATTATCTTAATTATACATCCTACATAGCAATACCTTCTATCATCACATTTTTCCAAAGTTAACATTCTTTTTTTTTATAGAATTTTTATTATTAATTTTGTTATTATTATTCATTTATTTTTGGTTTCTTTTCTCCATAAATTAAACTATTGATTATTATTTTCATGGTCACGTGAAATGATTCCTACAGGTCCTATGACCAAATGTTTCTTTTATTTCCAACTATACATCTTTCCATTTTGTTTATATATTTATATTGGGAGATAACTTAGAAATGCTCATGATGGTCTATAATTTTTTTTCCCCCTTTGATTATCAAGAAATTAGAAGCTCATAATCAATAATAGACTATGCAAGTCTTATCGAAATTCAATAATCAACCGCACATCATTCCTCACTAGTGACCTAGACAATACATCTATTAGATCTTAATATTGTTTTCATCATATCATTACATTTCATTTTATTTTATTTCCAACAATGATATCCCATCATGATTAAGAGTGGCATAAAATATGATCAATGTTAATTTATTGGGGCATAGAATGTGCTGATAGCATCCTTGACAACATGTTAGGATGTCTAGTGACCACTTGAACTATCCATTCTATCCTTTCATAGCACATTTGATACGACTATACATTACCATTAACTATAAAATAGATAAATACTAAATTAAGTGTCAATCCATAAGTGCACTATCAATAGTCCTGTACTCTATAACTCTATATACTAATTGTCTTACATATTAAAAATAAAGCCTCTAACCCAAGGCACAAACTTATCCTACTACTAACATATGACCCAACAATACAATTAAAAAAGCTTACTTATTTTGTCAATACCCTTTTACACCCCCCCCCCCCCCCCCCCCCCCAAAAACACCTTAATCTATTCTAACCATTTTAAATCTGCCCCTTTTCATTATAAATCTGCACCTAACTTGCCTTAAACCATCTCATTACCCAAGGCATGGCCCACCTTGTCCTACGTGGTACATGAGGAGGGGGTGGCTGAATTCCTAAGGGGAGTCCATCATTATATTACAACAAAGATTAATGGAGAAAAATCTGCAATGTTTAAAAAAGTTCCTCCCACCTCCCAAGACACCTACCTAGCTTCCCACCCAATCATGGTCTACCTTTCCCTAGATTCTCGTGATATGGGAAGATTTAAGAAGCTACCTTGCTGCACACACTTCCCTAGGTACTTGGGGTAGGATAAATGAGTTGGGTCCAAGGTAAGACTTTATCCTTTTTATTAAAAAAACAAAACAAGCTTTGTTTTAAACAACCATAAAGCAGCCCCTCCCTTAGGCTCCTATTTTCTCATGTGGGTAGATGGGGAATGTTTTGGGGAGGCTCCCAAGGTGGTTAGCCTTGGCAAGTCTCCCTACTCTTTATTTATTTCTTTGTCTTCTTTTATTAATTTCTTTGTGTTAGGTACTCATGTGCTACAATGAATAATGAGATGTCAGTTCAGATTATATTTTAAATATTATCATTTTCTTTTTAAAATAATTGGGATCTAGTTATTAGTTGTGGGTATCCATAGAGTATCACAAGATAGATGTTTAGAGTCTGTGAAAATATAGTCTTAGTTAGTGAGTCTATGTATTTATTTTTAAACATTTTTTTTAATGTTTTCAAGGATGGTGTCACAAGGTTCTAAGAATATTCCTTTTATTATTTTAATGGTCTATAATCATGGGGAGGGAATTAATTTCCTTCCCCATACAAATTCCAAAGAGGTGAAATGCATACTTAGAATTTGGTCTAGACGAATACTTTTCTCAACTAATTCTTTTCTTATGTTTGTTATCCTATCATTGATTAGGGGTGAATATATTTGTTGAGATGATGGTATTGTCTTCATAGAGAATTGATTGGAGTTGAAATCCAATGAATTAAAAAAAAACCATGTATATACAATGAACTAATCAAACATGGTGATTTACCTCCAAGTTATGAAGAGCATAACATATAAAATTTGCAATGAACATGTATATTTTGACTTGACCAATTCTACCCAAAATAATATTTCACATATCATTTATGAAATAAATCCATCAACTAGTTTACAAATTCATGAGAAGAAAGTTTAATACATGAGTTCCTCTTCATTGTACATCAAATTTCTCAGTTATGAAATTCTCAACATATATCTCTTCAATGCAACTGATATGTTTTGAATCTTATCAACTCTATTCATAGCATTCTTCTACAAGTCATTTATGAAATACATATCTACAAATACATCCAAGGAGATGAATCACACATGAAATTTAACATAGAACATTTCATTAACAATAAAAATATAAGCACACTACCTTTCAACCTTCCATGATTTCAAATGGTAACAATGATACCAATAAATTCTACGACTCATACTAACTCTTCCATAACTCATAAAACTTCAAATGATCATTTCTTAACAAGGAACATACATATACAACATTTTCAAATTATTCCCTCTACATATAAATTAGGTAACAATGGTACAATATCCTTTCATCACAATGAGACAACTCAAGAAACCTTTCAAAATCATAAGGAACATGAACATTGAAAGACATGAACAATGAGTAGCATGAACGTTGATCAACATGATCATTGAGAATATGAACTATGGAAACTTGAACATTGAGACTCCTATTACACATTTGGATCTTCTTCACTTTGACTAGGGTGAAACCCTAATATTCCATGGCATGCATCTTCGCATAACCTAAAAAACAACACAAAATTTGGAACCATGGAGGCTCACCTCCCAACCTAGGCTTCTATGAAGCCATCCACTGAGCAAGGGAAACAAGAACCAAACAGGTTACATACATACTTCACCAAACTTTGCATGAAGATACAACACAAAACACAATCAACACCCTCCCATGGCTTGCACAATGATTCTCCATTGGAATCATAAAATGTTGGGTGAAGGTGGGCTCTTCAAAGAGGAGATATTTAACATCATAAATAATATAATTCCATTGCATTTTGCCTCTCAATTCCATCATAAACAACATATTGTCATTTCATTTGCCTCTCAAGGCCATCATCAACAACATATTGCCATTACATTTGCCTCTCAAGGCCATCATAAAAAATCATCTCCTCTTCATTCACCAAAATCTCCTTGTACCTCCCAAAACAACAAAAAAAAAAACCTCCTTGTACCTCCAAAAACAACAAGATTCATGGCCTTAATGGAGCCCATACTCCATGATATTAATAAACCCTCATCATGAGGTAATTTTCTCAACTGCAATGTCAAGCCCAACTTATGCCCTTCACCCAAGGCTTCTCTTCCCTCCCAAGGGTGAGTGAAGCCTTCAAACCCATAATCAAAATCAACACTTACATTCAAACAAGAAACAACAACAAAAATAATGAAGAAACAAGCAAGCAAAACCAAGGAAAAATCTCCATGAACACAAGACACATTCACCTCTCCACAACACAATGACAAAGCTCATAACACAAGATCCACAATGCAATGCATACTCCATTGATAACTCTTCTCCCTTGCAGATTTTCTTATCCAAGAAAGAAATAAAATAACATGTTTGAGTCACCAGCCTTGGTCCAAGCTAGGGTAAGGATATTTGTTGTAGAGCTCCCTTCATCTCCCTCCAAAAGTTAGCTATCTCTAAAATTAGAGAGTGGGTGAACAACCCACTAACTTGTCACCCCTCCCCTAAAAAACTCTCCACTAACCTTTTTTAGTAGGAACATCAAGCCTCCCTTTTCTTACATTGTTGTTCCACCAAAATAAGAAAGTTGACCAAGTGGGGTTGTGAGGATACTATCATGGAAAAACTCAAATTTTCGAATTGGTTCAAGATGGCTTTGTTTAAGGGGTTCCCTAGACTAGGAAAACACTAAAATAATTAAATTTAGGACCCTAACATGCTATGCTACCATTTGGGTGGCTTTTTCACAATAAAATAACATTTTAGGATCCCATTTAGGCCCTCTAAACTCCCTATGAAGTTTGAATTCGAAATTCAACATGATGGTGACCCATCCTAACACTCTCTCCCAAATGGGTGTACTTAAGCATTAATTGAAAGGAAGGAAAAGGACCAAGGTTAAGTGACCTTGTGACCAACACTCTAGGTGACATGTCATCAACACATAGACTATAAAAGTGTCAAGTGACACATAAAAATACATTAGATTTTCCTTGACATGCCCTTCGTGCATCTAGGTTATGATTAAACATATCTACAAGCAAGCAGTCATACAATTATGAAGAAAAATACTTTCACAAAGAGGTTTTTGAATCTTCCAAAGATTTTCCTTGGTTATACTATGTTTATAGGGTTTGGAACTTGTTTCCCCAAAGAATTTCCATGGTTCCTCCTCCTACACATTAAATTCAAGCATCAGTAGTCCAAGGGGTCATATAACATATATAATGTAAATAAATATAGTGATATCCATAATTCAAGTAAATTATCCGGTCTATTTGTTTCCATTCAAATCATCCAAGAGAATATCAAATCTGCACATGCCATAAATCATCAAATTAACATCTTTTGCATTTAGAATAATATCCAAAATCAAATTATCATCTATCTATGTGTCATAAATCATCATGATCATTTTTCTACATATCATAATCATTTACCTCCTAAGGCATCATAAGAAAATTAACATTTATCCATAATCAAATTAACATTTAACATCGCATCAAAATCTAATAGTATCATATCATAAAACTGCATCCCTATGTTTCCAATCATTTCTTACACAATAACACGGTCTAAGTGCACATAATAATGTAAACACTACTATAGTATTAAGATGCATAAATAAAGAAATCCACTATCCATCCAAGTCTCAAATAATTGTTAAAATATCAAGGTCTTGAATGTAAATAAAATACCCATGCTATGATGGGTTAGGGTGAGGCCTCACACAAGGTGTTCAAACAATTCATCTCCATATAATATTCAAAACATTGCAATATCAAGGTATGTGTATCAACAGTTATCTCTCAAAATGTTCATTCTAACACTATTACAACTTTTCTATCATAACCGTGAATCACTAAGGTCATATTTGTTACATCATTAAAATAATAAATGGGTCCTAGTATATGTCTTAAGTGGAGGTCACTAATATGGAAACATATAACTAGTATCTTTTCAGTCATAACAACCTTCCTAGCAATACCCCTTTAGAATGTTCCAAAATTGTATCATCATGATTTAAAAACAAACTACAAATGCAACATCTATATCCATTGTTGTTGCTTAGGAGAGAAAATGTTAATACATCTTTCCTAATTTGGCTAGTGAATCATTCTACAAATCTCTTGATTGCATCCCTAGCTAGAACATCTAGAGTTTCATTTTCATGTGACCTTATCTATTCATCTTAATGTTATGGAATGGATGTTATGCTTATAATAACCAAAATCCTCTTTAGTCTCTAATAAGATCTCCTAAATTATTATTAGTAACAACAATGTCAATCATAACCTAATTAACTCCTAATCATGTTTATTTCTATAATAGGGTACTAGTGTGGGCCTTACACAAACTAAATCTAGGTTTTCAAGATACACTAGAAGACATCATTTCAGATTTGAACAATCTAGCCTAGAGGTATAGATAAAGCACTCATGAATATCATCAAGTGAATCAATTTTTAGGAGAAGAATAATTTGGGGAAATTTTGCAAAGAGCTCCTATCAAGAAAAATATTGTGGTTATTGAAAGAATAGTTTCCATTCCAAGAAGGAACTAGATAAATCTTGGTTACTCCAAGATAAGGTAAACAATAATCAATAAAGTTTGTTGATAAATGGTACCTTCTCTAGAATGAAGGTTGGTGACAGTATTTAGAATGATTTATATTGGTGGTGACTCTATTTAGAAGATATTATATTGGAAACTTTATTTAAAAGATTTATAATTGGTGACTCTATATGAAAGTGTGAATTCAAAATTCATAGTTTGGTACAAAGGAAAAGTTTAAAGTGATAGTGATAGCAATAGTGATAGTCAATATTTTGTAGGCATGTAGAAGCAAGCTCCTAATGAATCCTTAAAGATTAATTTCTTAAAGAGCTTCTATGAAAGGAGGCTAGACTCTAGAGTGGTTCATCCCAACTTATTGGAAGGTTTTTGAAAGATCAAAGGAGAAGACAAACAAGAGTATGGTTTTCTTTCTTATGTTCAAGAATCTATTGGAAATTTGTTTACTGCTCCCTTAGGATTCATAAGAAGGGCTTAAGTACCTCCTCTTTAGTATAAGTTGACTGGTGTATTGAGAATTAAGAGATCGGTCTTTTGGTGCAATAGAAACCCCACTTAACAAGTGGTGTCAGAGCTTGGTCACAGGTTTGAATCCATAGAACCTTGGGTTACGCTGAGGGGGAGATGTTGGAAATTTTTTCAATACTCCCCTTTGGATTCATGACAAGGGATTACCTACCTCCTGTGTATTATAAGTTGAGTGGTTGTATCAAGCATTAAGAGATTAGTCTTTTGATGCAATTAAAACCCCACTCTAACAATATCATTTTTCAAAAAGGGTTAAACATATTTAGATCAAGAAGGCCTTGTTGAAAAATGTCTTTCATCTAATTTAATGATGAAGAAAGAAAAAAAGTTTCTCATACACTTATATATCAATAAAATGAGATTCCAAATGGTCTTAGACATGTGAGCTTCTTAAGTAATCTCTATGGTGCTCGAAAACTATATGCAAAAAATAATGATCATTCTCTCCTTCAACCACTGAGAAATATTGAAGAAAGAGATAGATGAAAGAACTAGTTCTTTTTAGATGATCATTTCATTAAAACAAAAATCCCCAGTAATGATTATGGTCCTTCTACTACACCTTCCCTTCAAGAAAATAAATATTTGGATGATCCTAAGAAAGTGGAGTTTTAAAAAATATTCTATGGAAATAAGAAGATTGATCCTAAAAAATTATAACATGTTTGATTTAGAAATTATAGAGCATTAAACAAGAAGATAATATTGAGAATCATTTTTCTTGTTGATGGAATATCTTGTGACAAAACTGTTGAAAAATATTCATCAAAATGTGTAGTTTTGAAAGAAAATGAGGATTCTATTTCTAATCAAGAATATGGTCATGAAATCAAATCTATAGAAGAAAAAGAGATTGTTAATGTATCTAGGTATCACTATGAAAATTTCAAAACTCAAGAAAAAGTATGCAGTCACCTTAATTCAAATGATAACTAAAGAGAAACATTAGATGTTTCTCCACAAATGAAAAAACACATGATCGAAGATGAAGTAGTGTTAGATGATAAACATCACATGTTTATCATTCCAACTTAGTGTTTGGAGGTCTTAAATGATAACTTCCCCTATAGAGAAGACCTTCTTATTCTTTCACCACTCAATCGTTGAAGATGACAACTCTAATGGTGAAGTCAATTCTCTAGAATCTATGACACAATCTTCTACCACTATCACTAATGAAGAAACAACTTCAAGTGAAATCTTACAGACATTGTTATTATCTCTAGAAATGGAGGGTTTTACATTCAAAGATATTGAGTTATTTTTCAAAAAGTGGTATGATAAGAACAACAGTAGGAGATCATATATAGACGGAAGTGTAAAGAGTTGTCAAGAATCCTTTTCAAGGTTACATGCAAGTGAAATATAAAGCTTTCCAATTTGTGAAGATGATCATCAAGAAAAACCAATAAACCAAGTTTGTGAAAACATTGATGAAGATTTGATGACATATGGGTTTAGTCTACATCCCTCATAGTCCTTCTCCCCAATTAGAGCCAGTTGTTTCCTTGGTATTAAACTTGACACAAAATTTAAAATGTTTCATCATGTGTAACTTTAATCCTTCAAATGATCATTATTTCATCAAATTTATGATGTTACTACAATTCCAAGGTTCTTGTCTTGTCCTTGGCCATACCCAACACTTTGAATTTATGAAATCTGATTCATGAGTCCAAAGTTGCATGGGGTCAATAAAACCATTCAAAACACATGTTTTCAATTGGGAACATTAACTTTAAGAATTAAGAGGTCAAGAAATGAGGGTTCAAATGTGTAATTCTATTTCAATTCTTAACCTTCCCAATTCAAAATGAGGTTAAGAAAAACTTTTTGAATGCATGTTTCAACCTTGAACCTTAACCTCCTAAAGCCAAAAAAAAAGCATTAGACAAGAAATCCAAAATATTTGTTTTGGGAGGAAATCATCAATTTCTCTACTAAATGATTGAGGGTAAAAATCATGAGGTCAATTAACCTCTAAAATTTAGTTACATTTCTTGTGTCCATAACAAATATAAATAACATGAAGGCTTTTATGTATGCATATGGGTGAGTGGTGCTCCAAAATGAAATGAGGAAGGTTGTCAAAGTTATTAAATTGACATTTTCATCCTATGAAATTAAAATTTGTAATTGAAACATCTATCATGATTTTTTTCAAGCATCAAACTTGAAGGGGAGTTTGGGATCTATAGTTGGACAATAAACATTTGTCCAAGCACCCAATACTCATATATAAAACATTCATTCAATGTGGAAAAGAAATTATAATGTGGGCAGTCTAAACTAGCTTGTGTGTGTGTGTGTGTGTGTGTGTGTGTGTGTGTGTGTGTGGTGTGTGTGTGTGTGTGTGTGTGTGTGTGTGTGTGTGTGTGTGTGTGTGTGTGTGTGTGTGTGTGTGTGTGTGTGTGTGTGTGTGTGTAATAAGCTGAGAGATATCCTTCTTGAGGTGCCTATTGCACTAAGATAATTTATAAAATAGGTGCCTCAAGAAGGATATATCTTGGCTTACTTTTATATATATATGCACTCGCGACAAAAGAATGACAGACATTATTGTCATTATTGCAAAAGAATAAATAATAATTATTAAATCTATTATATTTTTATGAAACATTATAGATTTTATATGTTCACTTCAAAAATATACTTAATACAATAGATTTCCTTTGGAAAAAAAAATCACCACCAACCATAATAATTAAAATGATCAAAATGGATATTTTTTATTCAAGTAATTAAAATTAACCTTTGGATAGAAATTAGAGTTTTCATTTGCATTAGTGCTAGCATAAGTTTTATCCTTAAAGCTAGATTATTATTTGCAATAGAGAAAAGGTTGTAGTGGGACTTCAAAAAAAAAATCAAGAGTTCAAGAGTTATTAAGGCTTCTAATTTTATAATACATGGTTTGTTTATTAATCATTGAATTAAAGTCTCAACAACTCTCTAATGTTTCTTTATCTCTCATCCTTCACACTATGTCTAGCTCGTCTCTCTCTCTCTCTCTCTCTCTCTCTCTCTCTCTCTCTCTCTCTCTCTCTCTCTCTCTCTCTCTCTCCCCCCCCATCACCAAATCCATCCATTTAAGTCCCTACCTTATCTCTTCCCCCTCTTTTGTCTTTCTCTTTCTTCCCACATGCTCCTACCATTTTGTCCCCTAATTATTATTAATCTATATATCATGTCTTTCACCCTCTCCCTCTTCTCTCCCTCTCACTTTCTCCCTAACTACACTCTTTAACTCTCTCCCCTCACTCCTCTCACAATATCATCCCCCTAGCCTATTCACCCTCTATATCTACCGCATGTCTCTCACCCTTTCTCACTCACATGGCTCTTTACCTCTCACAATGTCTTCCCCATAATTACCCTCTTACACTTTCTTCTCTACGTAAACTCACTGTGTCTTCCCCTTATTTATCCACTTTCTCTACCTCATATGTCTCCCATATCTATGATATCTCTCATGTCACCCATAATTACTCTTTCTCTCACTCCCTCTCTCTATCTCCCTCCCTCCTAAGTAAATTGATCATGTCTTCCCCTTATTTATCCTCTCTCTCTCTCTCTCTCTCTCTCTCTCTCTCTCTCTCTCTATATATATATATATATATATATATATATAGTAGCTATCTTTACCATTGACCCTCTCTTAGTGTCTACTTCATGTCTCACCCTCATCTCCTCATTTCATTTTCTCTAACATATATTGTCCCATAATTACATCTCTCTCAATCTCTCTCTCTCTCTCATACACACACACACACACCCTCTCCCCCCTAATTAATCTCTTTCACTCTCTCCCATTCTCATCTCAAAATTTCTCTCTCTCTCTCTCTCTCTCTCTCTCTCTCTCTCTCTCTCTCTCTCACTCTCACTCACACACACACACACACACACACACACACACACACACACACACACACACGCACATACACATAGATATACATTTTAGGTAGTAGCTATATTTTCTCTTCCTCTTCCTCATCACCATCTCTCTATCCACTCTTATTCTCCTCCTCATTATTTCTCTCCCATTTTTTATAATCTCTTATAATCTCTCTTTATGTTAACCTCATGTTGCTCTCAATATATCCCCTTGTCTTAGTCTCTCTCACATGTTCCATGTCTCCTCCCTCAAGTCTCTATATCTCTAACATTCTCTCTATATGACTATCTCACATCTCTCACCCTCTCCCCCTTCTCTATCTCTCTTATCCCATCCTATTATTATCACTAACTCTCATTTTCTCATGTATCTTTACCTCTCATCCTCTCTTGGTGCCTACTTCATGTCTCACCTCATCTCCTATTTTATTTTCTCTGACATGCCTCTCTCTCTCTCTCTCTCTCTCTCTCTCTCTCTCTCTCTCTCTCTCTCTCTCTCTCTCTCTCTCTCTCTCTCTCTCTCACACACACACACACACACACACACACATCTCTATGTCAACCTCATGTCTCTATCCCTACATCCCCTTGTATTACTCTCTCTCAGACATGTCCCTTGTTTCATGACTCTTTATCTCTAATTCTCTATGTATACTTACATCTTTCACCCTCTTCCCTTTTCTCACTCTTTCTCTTGATCATGTTCACCTCCTTTTATTTATCGCATGTATCTATATCTCACCCTCTCTTAGTTTGTACTTCAGTCTTGCCCCCCCCCCTCTCTCTCTCTTCCCCCCCCCCCACTCCCCACTCTGTCTCTCTTGCTCTAATTTTTTCTATATCTCTCTATCTATAACTCATGTTTCTTTCCCTCTCCCCCTTGTCTCACTCTTTCTCTCTATCACATCACCTCATGTGATCTCTCTCTCTCTCTCTCCTCTCTCTTCTCTCTCTCTCTCTCTCTCTCTCTCTCTCTCTCTCTCTCTCTCTCCTCATAATGCTCTAATTATTTCTTTCTCTTTGACTCATATCTTCCCCATGTATGTTGTCTATTTCTACCTAATATCTTCTCCCTTTTCTCTCTGTCTAACTAAATTATATAATTAGCTTTAATACATCAATCCAATAGATTAGTATAATATATAGTATTTGCAAAAACAAGAATGAATGAACATATTATTATTTTAGCCTAGACATATTGAAACTCATTTCTCTTATAATTTAAAACTATATATATATATATATATATATATATATATATATATATATATATATATATATATATATATATATAGTTTTAAATTATAAGAGAAATGAGTTTCAATATGTCTAGGCTAAAATAATAATATGTTCATTCATTCTTGTTTTTGCAAATACTATATATTATACTAATCTATTGGATTGATGTATTAAAACTAATTATATAATTTAACATTTTTTCCTATCAAATGTCATAGTATAGTTTTTTCCATAGTTCTTCTAGAATATAAATTCATTTTATTTTTTCAATGCAAATTTTCAATAATAAGCATATAAATGCTCAACTATGAAATCAACCACATGTAATGCAACAATTCTATATTTTTTAAATCATTTTACATGAATGAAATTGCAAGAATAAAAAAGAATTATAATAGAATGGAAAGAAATCTAAGATGACTTATAATATTATTTTTATTAAATAGAAACTAAACTATATTATAGAAAAAATTCAAAAAATAAACAAAATTTGAGATTGTAATAAGAAAAAATTAATTACTTTTGTTTAAAATATAAAATATATAAATTTTAGTAAGTTTCTAAATTAAATTTGATTGGTTATAAGGTTTCTTGTTTGAATTTAGAACTTACTAAACTTTATCTTGTTTAAAATATAAAATATATAAATTTTAGTAAGTTTCTAAATTAAATTTGATTTGTTATAAGGTTTCTTGTTTCAATTTATTCTAGCTAGTTGGGTGTAGATGTGGAGAAATTCTATCACTTTCATTTCAAAAAATGCACAGCTTACATGTGAATAAACCACTACTTTTATATTGCCAAATTTGTGGAGGAGGAGATGTTATCTTCTCATACAGACATCGGTTGCTTCTTTATTCTTTACCAGGATGATAATGGCAGTCTCCAGATTTGATCCAAGGAAGGGGAGTGGCAGAATGTGAAGCCGGTCTCGAGTTTATTCATTGTTAATTTGGGGGATTCCTTCAAGGTGAGAAATAAACTGAGTTAAATTTCATATATTCATTGTTAATTTGGGGGATTCCTTCAAGGTGAGAAATAAACTAAGTTAAATTTCATATTTGTAGATCAAAATTGAAAATCAACATCAACAGTGAAAAAGATGTGATTGTGTTTAGGCATGGAGCAATGTCAGATACCACAATGTAGAGCATTGGGTGGTGTATAAAGGCTAGGTGGATCAATTTTGAGGGCACTATTTTGTTTGATTTATAGGGGATAAATAAATTTGGACACCGGATGAGCTTGTGGACGATGAAAACCCTTGATGCTATAGATGTTTAATCTTCTCAGATTTTGAGAAGGATTACATGAATTGCATGAAGTTAAAAAAGGAAAATCTTCCAGCATTCTTTGAGCAATATGCACTTAGCAACCAATGTTTTCTTCTTTGTTAGAAATGAATCGATTAGCCAACTATAATGTAGAAAAGACCAGTTACAACATTTCTTTAGTTATGTTGTCTCTTCAATTACCTCTGGCTGCACAAAATGTAGGAATAACTCTAGCTGCATGAAACATACAATAGGTTATTAAAATTGAAATTTAATTACATATTAAAGTGGACTTAGCATACAATTTTAAATGAACGTCAATTTTTTTTCAAATGCCAAATTATTTACAACCAAAGCTACTTCCATTATAGAAGCCTCTCGGCTTAATCACTAAGCCACCACACCTGTGGTATGATGCCACATATGGATCAAGGGTGCACATCATGTGATGTTCTATGGTATATAATTTATTTGTAATTCTAGTGACAAATAAATTATTTGAATAAATTCTTTTGCATATGTCATAGTATTTACAAGATAAAGTTATTCAAAATGGGAAGGTAGAGTATAGTATTGTTTGATGGCATGGATGATGCACATGAGTTAATGGAAACATGGATATAGGCGCATCACAACTTATTATTCAACCAAATGTCACTCATGGATAGATTGAACTAGATGTGAATATCTTGATAGAATATCATAGGTAGACATGAGTATTGAAAGGGAAGCTACGATGAAGTAGGGAACCTATAATTGGTTGGTGGGATATTACATCAGCCATGGTTTGTCAAATTGACAAGTGCAAAGTCCATGAACTATTTGACATCATGCTCCCACCTTCTTCACCAAATTGCATGTAGTTATTTGTAGTGTCCTTTGTAAGGTAGTTTGAAGACTTTAGTAGTATGTGCAATAACCCATGCTCAACTCACAACTCTCATATTGTTTGTGGCTTAATTTTGAAGAATGTAGCAAAACTATTTCACTAATTGATAGTCATGGATTAGTAAAAATAAATAATAATATTAAAATTAAATGACACCAAAAGATCATCCATGAATATGTGTAGAGTTGTAGGGACCTTCAAAGTAATATAAATCATCATACACTAAATTAACTTCCTTTTTTTCTATATTCCTCTTAACATTGCACACCATATGTTTGATAAAATGTTAGGTTGAGTTTTTTGACATTCAAGAAACAAATATTTGGAACTTTCATTAGAGGAGATTCAATATGTAGACAAAGTTGGTCATCCAGGAGCACCTATGTAAGGCTAATTGGTAACCTAGGGTTCCTAGTTGAGTTTTGGCTTGTAGTGGCCTTAGCCCAGCCACTAGTGTAATAAAAGGGCTAGTGAGTCCTAGAGTAATTTTTTTCATTAGGTGGTCTAATTAGGTCCTTAGTAACATTTAATATTACTTAGTTTCCTATTGTTGCTAAGCCTGTGCAATTGTTGTCATTCTTGTTAACAGTGGCATTTGTGCATTTGGAGGGCTAGATTGAACAAAGAAAATGTGGAATTTCATGTCCAAAGTGATATGTTCAAGAATATAGTAGATTTTTAGAAAGATTTGAGAAAGCCTAGTCCAAATAGACTAAAAGTTGTCAATTTGCATGACAACTTTGTAAATTTACAAAAGTTGTCATGACAACTTTGGAAAATTGCAAAAGTTATCATTACAACCCTTATTGCAAATAGTGAAACTTCAAGCATAGGGTTGAATAACCACCTCAAAGAGCTTGGAGAATGTATATTAGACCTATAAAAGGCATCCCTTGACCTCATATAGTGTTTGGATGGTAGTTTGATGTAGTTTGAGTTAATGAACAAGTGTTCTGTTGAGCAATTTTGCCATAGTTAGAGCCTTTATGCTTCATCTTGAATTAATAATTAGATTAAAATATACACTATGACCTATGAATGAGTAAATAGATGTGATTAATAAGTTTTTTTGTGCTTATTTAGATCCTTTTTTTTCATTCCTTTGCATTTTAAAAATATTTTGGTTTTTGCACAATCACTGGTTTGAATCAAGCAGTTTTGAAAGATCGAGACTTAACTATAAGGAACAATAGTCCACCAAGATAACTGAGCGGGGGGGTGAATCAATTATCAAAAAATTAAAATATATATCTCATTTACACAAACTTAATCATTTAACTTAAATAAATAGCAACCATAATAAGATGCACATAGACAATTACACCATATATGTTAACTAGGGGAACCCTTGATCAAAGGGAATCTAGAGGGAATGATGCCCACAAGATGATGTACTAATATAAATATTTCTTGTTATAGGATGGACCATGTTAGGATTCTATTATAACATTTAGTACTTATGAGTCCTTGTTAGGAGTCTTTGAATCCCTATTAGGAGATTCCAATCCTGTTAAGAGTTGTGCCAACCCTATTAGGAGTTGTAGTACAATGTATGCAAGAAGACCACACTGCCCAAACATGTAATTTGAATTACAAGAAGAGCTCACTACTCAAACATAAAATTTACTATTATTTTTCTCTTTCCATTATTTTTTCAACCAAACCAAACACTATTAGACCTTGTATACTAGGTCACGAACCTCAAATCCAAATATCAAACCTTGGATCACACAATAGAACCTCAGTAATGAAGTTTCCTTCACTTCCACTTTGCTCTCTTCAACATCGCATTCCACTCTCTATTTCTTACAATCAATTCTCCTCATCATACTCAATAAAGGAAAATGTCCTTCCTTTATATCAAATCTATAAAATAATTCCCTAAGTTAGCTGTTAAACCTTCTCAATTAATCATTATAGGACTACATTAAGAACACATTACACTTAGCGATAACATTAATCTTCCACCTTGCAACTTGAATAACTTTCTATAAATGTAATATTATGATGAGAGAACTTAGCGACATCATCACCGACATGTCTTCTTCCAATCCTCAACCTTGATTCTTAGAATAACAACTTTGCTAAGAGGTATAACAAGCTTACCAAGACATGCCTCTATAAAATCTATCTAAGAACATATATCACCACAACTTACATAACTTTTTCCAAACTTATCATTTCTTTATCTGACCAATTTCATCCATTAGCTACTAATACTATGTTGCCTTCCCTCTAGTTGTATATCCAGCTCCCAAATCTCCTCTTTGTATGACTAGGAACTTTGCATTTCTCTCCTTACTCTATTCAAACTACATATACTAGATACTTAGAAGTATCTCTAATAACCTCTGATAGTGAGAATACTCAACTCGCAATTTATATCGACTTGATCTTTACATTGTTCTTCTATTAGATACCACAAAAGACTTCTATGGTGATATCAATGATAAACTCAGTCAAGAATGTAAGATTTCATCCTAGTAACTTATCTACAATACTCCTCCATAGGAATATCATCAACATTCATGCTTCTAACAATATCCCATCTTTTGAATTGATGGCAATTATAGATGAAAAAAATCTAGTTCCAAGAATACCAACAAAAGACCATCAATCTTTCTTTTCAAATATTATTCATCAATCATTCTCCCCCATTGATATACCTCAATGTACTTTCTATCAAACTTCTATTCCATGTTATGCTTCTTTCGAACATGTTTTACTTGTTCTTTCTTGTCTTTGCTTCTCCCAATGATGTTCTTCCTCTTGATCTTCTCCCCCATGATGTTTTTCATGTTGTACCTCTCCCCCAATAAAATTAATGTCAAAGGTTTTAGCAACCATCACTCTCTCCAAAAATTGATTCTTACTAGCTCAAGTGTTCAAAGATACTATTCAAAACAATATCCAACAATTTGATTATAAAAGCACAAGCCTATGTCACCCTTTTACAAATGAAAAGGCTAACAAAAGTATAGTTGTTCACCTTCAATGACATAAAATTGGTATTATTATTTAGAATTTGGAAACAAAGTAAACTAATGAAATGTGTAGAACTGGATGAAGTTTAGGATTATCATTTTTAATAATTATTTGGAATAATAAATTATACATTTTCCTATTTTTTAAAGATAACTTTTAGTAGCTAAAAAATGTTGGAAATTAGGGGTCTAGTTCCGACCACAAAACTACATGAAAATAAATGTATTTCCCTATGATCTTAGATTATGTTATAGATAACATATGTAGCTAGAATAATCAAAAATAAAAATTATATTTAGACCTATATTTTCTCTTTTATAATTATTCAAATTTCAACTTATTCAAATCAATACTTTTTGTCTCCCACCACATTTTTCAAAATAAATTTATTCCAACCAAAAAAATTTTTTTTATAGATTTTGGAAGAGGACTCTCTCCTCTAGAACCTCATATAATTTTAAATTTTTTTAATATGATTTATTATTTTTTTCTTTCTCAAAATCAACATCTTCCTGAGTGTTAAAATATGTACTTGCAATTTTTTAAAATTATAATATACTATATCTAATATAAAACACTATGAACTCTATATGAAAATATTCTTTAATCTGAGCTCTATAAAATGGTGTTTATATGCTATTAAAAAAAAATCATAACAAAGAGTAAGAGTTATTGAAATGCTAGTTTTCCAAAATAATTGTATTTCTTTAGTAATTGGATACTAACTAGTACAAAACATGCATTTAATAGACTTCCAATTGGAAAAGTGTGAGACCGCATATAACTTAGCCAGAATAAATTTATCAAGATCAAATGTTTGAAAAAAATTGTGTTTTAGATAGAAATACTCAAATTTAGTCATCCTAATAAGTCAACCTAAATGGTGACACAACTTTGTACTTTTACCAAAGAGTCCTAGATGATTCTATCCATCACAAATACTCCCCCATCAAGGAAGGATTAACATTCAATCCAAACAAACACTGGTGCTCTATTACATTGGAAGAATGCACTCTTGCATCATCTACTCTAATGTAGGAAGGGGCATAACCCATAGCATACCTCACAAATACTCAAAAGTCTCTTTAAGAAGAGCCTTAGTGAATATATCTGCAATCTTCTCTTTAGTGCTCACATACTCTAATAAAATTTCCTTTTCTAGAAATTTCTCCCTCAAAAAGTGACACTTAATAGAAATGAACTTGATCTTAGAATGTGACACTAAATTCTTATACATATTTATTGTGCTTGTGTTGTCACAATGTATGACAATAGGTTCACTGATTTATATCCTTATATCCTTCAGCATCTGCTTCATCCAAACAACTTGATTGCAATTATTAGCTAGTGTAACATATTCTACTTCCACTGTACTTTGTGAGGTACAATCCTACTCCTTTCTTAGCCAAGCAACCAATCTTCCTCCAAGAAAGAAGGCTCCACCACTGGTGCTCTTTCTATCATCCATACTGTCTGTCCAATTACAATCAGTGTAAGCACTTAGAGTAAAATTATTAGATCTATCATACCATAGTCCAAACTCTAGTGTTCCATTCATATATCTAAATATCCTCTTGATTGTTGCATAATGTGTTTCTCTGGGATCAACTTGGAATCTTGCAACAATTCTAACTACATTTTCTATATCCGGCCTTGTGTGAGTCATATATTACAAACCTCCAAACATAGATCTACACTTCTTCTACTCAATAGTAGGAGTCTCATCCTTTGTAGATAACTCATGTTTAGTTACCATAGTTGTTCCAATAGGTTTACATATTTTCAAACCAAACATTTTCAACAAATCCTTGAAATACTTAGTCTAAGAAATAAAGATTCCTTCATTATTCTATAGAATTTGTAATCCTAGAAAATATTTCATTTCTCCTATCATGCTCATTTCAAATTCTTTTTTCATCTCTTTTGCAAACATGTCAATTTCATCATCATTTCTTCCAATTATGATATCATCAACATACATTACCAAAATCATCAAAACATCGTCAATTTTTTTCCAATATAGATTACTATCTACCATACCTTTGTTATATCCAAGCTTTGTCAAATGCTTTTCCAACCTTGCATACTAGGTTTTGGGTGCTT
The DNA here is from genome assembly GCA_028749045.1 of Cupressus sempervirens. Classification (NCBI taxonomy): domain Eukaryota; kingdom Viridiplantae; phylum Streptophyta; class Pinopsida; order Cupressales; family Cupressaceae; genus Cupressus; species Cupressus sempervirens. Next base: position 402,399,607 of record CM053792.1, on the reverse strand, counting down.
ACTTCAATCCATACAATGCTTTCTTCAGTTTTCATACTATGTCCTTATCATTTGTTAAAGGAGAACCTTCAAGCTTCTCAATGTATACCTCTTCTTTAAGTTCTCCATTCAGAAATGTTGACTTAACATCCATTTGATACACTTTGAATTTCCTATATGCTACATATGCTAAGAATAACCTTACTACTTCTATTCTTGCCACTAGAGCATAGGTCTCATAATAGACTATTCCTTCTTACAATGACTAACCTTTACAAACGAACCTTTCCTTGTTCCTTACAACTTCACCTTGTTCATTCATCTTATTCTCGAATACCCATTTATTTCCTATCACATTCTTTTCTACTCGTCTAAGAACCAATTCCCATATCTCATTCTTTACTATCTAATCCAATTCCTCTTTCATAGCTTGTCTCCAATAGTCATATTTATATGCTTCATCTTCATTCTTAGGTTCAAATTGAGATATTAAACATATTTCTTTATTGACACTACTTCTTGTCATCACACTTTTATCTCTACTTTCAATTATCTGCTTAGATGGGTGATTCTTTATCATATTCTTTACTAAAGTAGGAGTTTCTATCTCAACTTTTTGCTCCACTAAAGGTTCTGATCTTTGTTCCTACCTTGGCTCCCCTTCATTTTTTAAATCATCATTAGTCTCAAGAAATACTTCAACATTCCTTGGTTTAATAACAACATCATCATCTAAATTATAATCAACTATTCTCTCTTGTATCCTAAATTTCTCATCAATTCTCTCATTTGCACTTTCCATAATAGTCTTAGTTCTCATATTATAGTATCTATAAGCCTTTATTTTCAATGAATAACCAACAAACATACCTTCATCACTTTAAGCATCAAACTTAGCAATACCATAATCTCTTTTGATTCAACACTTACTACCAAAAATTCTAAAATACTTAACTATAGGAGAGTTACCAAACCATAGTTCATAAGGGGTTTTGTTTGTGTCTTTCTAGACTTGAACTCTATTTATAGTGTAGACTATTGCATTTATATCTTTTCTCCAAAATATCTTGAGTACATAATTCTTAGCTAACATAGCTCTTGCTACTTCTATAACTGACTTGTTCCTTCTCTATACAATGCCATTCTATTTAGGGGTTGTTGAAGATGATAACTATCTTTTTATTTCATTTTCTTCACAAAATATGTTAAACTCATTTGAAGTAAATTATCCTCCTGTATTTGATCTTAAATATTTAATCTTCATACCTAATTCATTCTCAACTCTATTTATGAATATCTTGAACTTATCAAATGCCTAAGATTTCTCTTTAAGAATTACAACTCACATCATTCTAGAAAAGTCATCAACTTGAATCGTAAAATACCTTTCACCATATAATCCTTTAGTCTTCGTAGGACCATTGAGATCTACATGTATAATCTCCAATTTTGTTGTAGTAGTAAACTTCCTACTAGGAAAAGAAGCTTTGTTATGCTTTACCTAAACACACTTGCAAATTTTGCTAGTAGTTCTTACAATCTTAGGCAAATCTCTAACTATAAACATACTACTAGTCATAGAAATATTGTCAAAGTTTATATGACAACATCTCTTATGCCATGAACAACTATCATCTACCTTTGCAACTAAACATGTCATTTTAGCAGGATTCAATTGAAATACATTACCCCTAGATTTGGTTCTTGTTCCAATTACCTTTCCATCTTTATCTTTGATCATGCATGTCTTTTTTGTGAACTACAACTGATAACTTTTGTCCACTAGTTTTCTAAGACTCAAAAGATTTTACTTCAAAACATTAACAAAATATACATCCTTACTATTGGTTTTAACATCAAGAGTTATAGATCCAATACCTTTAACTTGGCATGTTGCATTGTTTCCAACTCGGACAATGCCTCCATATTGACTTTGGAAGTTAAAATACTTGTTCATGTAACTAGTCATATGATGTGAACAACCACTATCAATTATCCGACTAGATTTATTTTCAACTTGTGACACCAAAGCTACTTTCTCTAGGCTTTCTTCTTTAATAGCTACAACTCCAATTTCATCATCACTAGCACTTACTACTTGTTCATCAGAATCATTTTCTTCATTTGCATACAAACACTCTCTATCTCTTCTAGGTTTATAATTTCCTTTATACTTTTTCTCTCTTTTAAAATACTTATATGCATAATGACTATATTCATCACAAGTCAAACATTTAAATATTTTCTTACCTCCTTTTTCTCTTCTTACTAGAAGGGCTACTTCTTTAATCTTTTTATCCTCATTAGATCTATTGTTGCTAGCAGAATCTCCTCTAGCACTTGTGCTCCTTGATAAAATAGGTTGACTATTCAAGGCACTAAAAGTTGTCTCTATTCTAATCAATTCTCTAAACTATCTAAGCTCATTTTTAACTAATTCATGTCTTCCAAGAAATGTCTCCTTTGTGAAATCTTTGGTACAAGATATCAACAACTAGATATTTTAACTATTGACTTAAACAATGGTGTTAAAATGTTCAATATTTTTCATATAACTTCATCATCTTCTTTGGTTCTTCCTTGAGATTTAATATCTGCAATAATTTCTCATATCCTACCTACATATATTCTTATAGATTCATCTTCCATCATTTTAGCATATTGAAATGAACAATTCCAACTTTTTAGCCTCAACTTCTTAGAGGATGCATCACCTTCAAAACTAGTTTCCAAAGCTTTCCAAATCAAATGTGAAGTAACAAGTGATTTTACTTGATTCTATTCAATTTTTTGAATGCAGTGAATAGTGCTTCTCTAGCTCTCATATCACACATAAAAAGATCTCTTTATTTCTCAATACAAGTTTCCAAATCCTTTTTAGAAATGATTGTATTTGCTAAATTTGTCAAGATTCAATATCCTAGACCCATGCACAATAGATTTGTCTTCATCTTTTCCTTCCAACTATCAAATTTTTTTCCATAAAACTTTAGACTATCTTTCCTGAACATGCTCACCATGGATCTCCCAAAGTTGTTAAACTTTATCTTGAACAACTTGATGCTCTGATATTGATTGTTAGAAGTAATAGTCCACCAAGATAATTGAGAGGGGGGTGACAAAGGTATGCTCTGATACCACTAATGAAGGGCCACACCACCCTTACAAACTCACAACCAAAATCACAAAAATATGGAGACAAAGAGAAAATAAAATGCTTCATAAAGGATCCATTAATACTTGAAATTCATTAAATATTCTCCAACTAAGAGAACTCCAAATTCTTAAACTAAGAGAACTCCAAATTCTTACATTATGAGAGAGCTTCGAAAAAGAAAGCTTCCAAACCAAGAGCTTTCAGCTAGCTTGTCCACCAAGAGCTTTTACAAGAAGAGTCTTCACCAAGAGCTTCACCAAGAAGAAACTTTCCAACTAAGATCTTATATACTAAGATCCTTCACCTCCAAAGCTTCTATATTAGAAGAGATCACACCTTGAAGCTTCACTAGTGGAGCTTACACTTGAAGAGCTTAACCTTCAAGAGCTTGCCATGAAGAGATTGATTAAAAATGATCATAAGCCTTGGTTAAACAAGCACTTACAACCAAAGATGTTACATATACAACTAATGTGGGATAAAAGGTAAATACTACTGCACTAAAACAAATATTTAATTCCCACCCAAATACAACTAACCACTGCCATGTGGACCAATTAGAACATTACATTTCCTTTGTGGATCACTACAAATATTAATTGCATGATTTAAGAAACTTTCCACAAACTTCTGAGATGCCACCTACACAACTAGATAAATGAAATGACAACATTTTTCTTATTTTTCTATTTTTGGCACCTATGCACGTTGAAAATAGGAATTCCTTTGTTCTCCTTTTTTCCTATTTTTTAAAATTTTATTATTATTATTTCTCTAATTTTTGTCACTTTGTCTCTCCTCCATTTTTTTAAAATATAATTTTAATCACACCCCCTTTTTATGTTGCAAGATGTTCCTACATTGGGAGGTGAATCAGTTATCCAACATTCAAAACATTTATCTTCTTTAAACAAACTTACCCATTCAACCAAAGTAAAAAACAACAATAATAAAATGGACATAGAAAATTACCTAGATATGTTAACTAGGGAAGCCCTTGATTAGAGCGAAAACTCTAGTGGGAATGATGCCCATAAGATGATGTAATAATATAAATGATGTAGTGCAAGGTAGGAGAATCCCCAAAGGAGAAGTCTTAGCCCCCAAAAAATAACCATGTAGTGGAAACGCAATAGCAAGAAGTAATAACAAAGCAAGGTCTGATACCGAGTCACAATAATTTATTCATATATATAACTATTTACATGCACTGTGTCACACTATAAGGCCTTACTAGTTATGGCCAAATACAAAGCAAGTAATAGTTCTGTAAGATCCCTCAAGATCCAATCCAAACCTAGCTATTCCAGATTCACATTCTGGTAGAAACTTCCAAGGAATATCTCAACTTGTGCTCACAAGCCCTCCAAGCAATCTCCTTGTTTTCTAGCTGCAGCCCTAGCTATTCTCAAAATTTGCATCTATCCTTCATTCCATCCCAACTCTATGAAATTATTAGGAAAGGTTCACCAATGTGTCTCCACCACATCCTTACCATGAAAACATAACTCCACCAAAATCCAAGCTCGAAGCTCCTCAACACTTAACTAAAATCTCTCCAAACATGTAAGATTATAGGTAAGCCTAGGATGTTCCTACATCAAACACCCCAAGTTTGAAAAGATGTTCTAGTAACTGGAAGAACATCTTTTAGGATTCAACACATAATTCACAAACTGGTTCTTTACATACATGTCCTCCAAGTCTTCAACTTGCACACTCTTTCCCTTATTTTTCTTCTTATTCTTATTCAAATCCACCATAAGTGTTCCATAGATCTACTTTCCATGTTGATCTCCAACCTTCTTAGAATTTTTCAACTCAACTTAGCTGCCAATACCTAGGTTCCTCCTACTGATCTCTTCATTCTGCAAAGTAATCAGGGAAAACTTCCTTCCACCTTTCTCAATATTAAACACATTCCTAACATATTCACGTACAACCCTACAATCATACTGCCAAGGTCTACCAAGTAACACATGAAAACTATTTATATACACAATATCATACAACACTTGATCCTTATACTACCAAATCTAGAAATCAACAAAGCATTTCTCCCTCACTTCCAAAGCATGCTTACCTTGCAACCATCCAATCCTATAAGGATAAGGATGTCTCACTCTCTTCAAACCAAGTTTCTAAACCATCTCTTCAAAAAAAAGGTTATTAGTACTACCACCATCCATAATCACCTTGCAAATTTTCTCACCAGACTTAAAATAAGTCTTGAACAAACTAGTCCTCTAACAATAATCCAATGTCCTCTCATTATTCAGTAGTTGATGAGCCAACAAACTTTCTCCTTGCTCAGCCTAAATATCCTAGACTTCATCCTCATTCACAATAGTAGTTGTCCTACCAATTGGACATTCAAAATATCTATACCCTTCTTGACCACACTTGAAATAATTACCTCTAAAACCACCTCCACCTATTCTTCTTTTCTATTCAATAGGTTTTGGTTCACCTTCTGTTTTTGGTTTAGCTTGTGTTGAACTATCTTGCCTCTCCTTCCCTCAGGAACTACCTTGATTCTTCCTCTTTAGCTTCTCCTCTACTCTCAAAGAATACTAATAAGCATCTCCAACTGAAGAAATATTCAACATACCAACCTCATCTTGAATATTGAATCTCAAGCCATTAATGAATTGTGCTACCTTCTCCTTTGACAATTCTCTATGCCTAGACTAAATAGTGAACTTGTAGAACTCCTTAGTATAATCCTTCACAATCATATCCTTCTATTTTAGATTTTGTAACCTTTTAAACAACTCAAGTTCATAATCAATAGGAATAAACTTAGCTTTCAACTTAGTCACCATCAATCTCCATCTAGAGATCTTCATCTCACCATCATCTTCCCTATCTCTTTGTAGTTCTTTCAACCAAAGAGTAGCATGTCCTTTCAACTTAGTTTGTGCCAACCTTACTCTAAGTGGATCCTCACTATCCTCAAGCTCAAAGTAGTCTTCCAATTCACCAATCCGATTAATTAGGTCTTTAGGGTTCAAAATACCCAATAAATTAGAAACCTTCATCTTATGCTTCAGCTTCAACTAAGATCCAGGTTGAGCAAACTAACCAACACTTGTTCCAATGGGTCTCAACACATGATCAGTTCTATCCTCACCAATAGATCCAACAAATTTAAAGTATTTATCAAATTCCTCATAACTATCATCAATACCCACATGCCTAGGTACAATACTTGAAGCACTGACAATTTTAGCAATCATGTCACTCTTTGTTGATGCTATTTGAGATTTGCACTTTACTCTAACCTCCTCCATCTCATATCTAAAATCTTCTTTAACCTTCTCTGAGATTCATTTTTCCACAACATCACTACGATCATCAATTTCCCTAGGGTCCCATCTTCTTGGAGGCATCTTCCAAAATTTTATAAACCCTTAGCAATAGACCCACCAATCTAGAAAATCAATCATCCACAAGATCAACCTTCTCTACAAATCTTGGTGTAAACTGTGTCAGCTTTGGTGATATGTCAACACACTTAGGAACAACCTTCACTCTGATACCATTTGATTTAGTGAAAGATAGGAGAATCCCCAAAGGATATGTCCTAGCCCCCAAAAAATAACCATGCAGTGGATCACAATAGTAAGAAGCAATAACAAAGCAAGATCTGATACCAAGTCACAAAATTTTATTCATAGATATAAATGATTACATGCAATGTGTCGAGCTGTAAGGCCTTACCAATTCTGATCAAATACAAAGCAAGTAATAGTTCTACAAGATCCCTCAAGATCAAATCCAAACCTAGCTAGTCTAGATCCACATATTGGTAGAAACCTCCAAGGAAGATCTCAACTTGTGGTTGTGAGCCCTCCAAGTAATCTCCTTGTTTTCTAGTCCTAGCTCTAGCTATTCTCAAAATTTGCATCTATCCTTCATTCCATCCCAACTCTATGAAACCATGAGAGAAAATTCTCCAATGTGTCTCCAACACATCCCTAATCATAAAAACATAACTCCACCAAAATCCAAGCTCGAAGCTCCTCAACACTTAACCAAAATCTCTCCAAACATGCAAGATTGCTGGTAAGCCTAGGATGCTCCTACATCAATAAATATTCCTGGTTAGAGGGTGGACCCTATTAGGAGCCTATTACAATATTTAGTACATATGAGTCCCTATTAGAAGAATTTCAATCCCTGTTAGGATTTGTACTAACCCTATTAGGAGTTGTAGTACAATGTATGCAAGAAGAGCCCACTGCCCAAATATGTAATTTCAATTACAAGAAGAGATCATTGCTCAAACATGAAATTTACTACTATGTTCTTCTTTCCTTTGTTTTTTCAACCAAACCAAACACTATTAGACCTTGTAGACTTAGTCATTAGCCTCATATCCAAATATCGACAAAACTCAGATCACACTGTGGAATCTTGGCAATGAAGTTTCCTTCACTTTTGCTCTTCTTTGCTCAAATATGCATTGTGCTCTATCTACCACTTAGAATCACTTCTCCTCATCATACTTGATAACAAAAAATGTCCTTCATTTATATAAAATCCATATAAAAATTTCCTAATTTAGCTATTAGACCTTCTCTGATACAATGCTAATCTAGATGTACCCTAGAATGAGGTGATCTAGAAACCAACAAACAAACACATAGTGGAAAATGAACAAGAAGAGTGAGATTCAGATCCAAAGAGACAATATTTCATATATTCAAATCAAGAATTTTACATCCACCATGCCTGGCTATATGGCCATTAGAAAAGAAGAATACATCTTTCAAAGAAGAACAAATCTCTAGACTCTAATGTGAACTTCTGCCTCCAATTTTCTCCCCCTAAGACTCCTGTACCCAAATAAATGATTAAGACTCTACCAAAAATCCCTACTTATACTAATCTAAGCCACAAGTTGGCCTCCAACACCAATTAAATATCCAAAAAAATGATGTTTGAGAAAAATTATGATATCTCCTAGCTTCAACTGAATTAGAACTCATGCTTCAAATAATAGGTATTAATTTAGGTCCTATACAACCCCCTAAATGCATAAATTATGATTCCAAAAGGATAAGTTCACCTCCACTCTGATAGTCAAGCATATAAAACTATTGTGCAGAACTACCATAAACTGAGACTCTGGGAGAATTGCCCTATCTCCCAACTAATTAGGAATTAGAACTTCCACATTTGATACAAAGAAGTACTCTAGGACCTCTTCAATCCCTCAATTGAGAAGCCTCTCATTAATTAATAATAATTAGTTACATAGTCTACAATAGGCACCCAAAAACTAGAAAACACAATTTCAGCATAAAATAGTTTCAACAGCAAGGTAAAAACTAAAAACATGTAGGATAGTAGTGCATACCAAGATGCTCCTGCATCAAACAACTAGGGTTGGAAGAAATGATTCTCTTGAGTCATTGAGGTGTCACAACTTGAGTTGAATCCTACTCAGATTGAGAAATCCATGAAGCATCTTCCATAGGTCTTGTCATGTCCCCTATTCAAATAATTAAAAATAAATAAACTTTGTTAAGGCAGGCAGGCTCCAAAAAGGTGAAATTTCGGAAAAAGGGGCTAATCTTTGGAAACCAATGGAATAATAAATAAAAATTATTATTAAATTATATTTTATTAACCCCTCTTGGACGTGAGTTAGGGTTATTCCCTCTTTAAAAGGGGTTTGGAGGCATTTTGGGCTCATTCTACATCTTGATTCTTGCTAATTTTCTTGTTGTTCTTCAGAGGCTACCAAACCTCTGGAGAAGGAGACCCAAGAACAGGAGTTTATAGGTTTCCAGGAAGGCTAAGGATGGGAGTTTGAAGCCATTCCATGTGCATGCTCATACAGAGTTTTCCTTTGTGCTGAATAGTGCCGATTTGGGTGTTTTCGGGGTTGTTTTTGGTTTGAGTTTGGGTTTTCAGTTGAGTGTTTCATATCAGTTTGGTTTGCTGCTGTATTTCAAACTTTATGTTGTTAAAATAGAGCTGAATATATGTATTGGGTCATGATTAAACTTCTGAGATATTTTATGAGTGTTTTGTGGTGTTTCCGAGCATTTTTTGTGTTAATTTCGGGAGCCCGATTGAGCATAGTTTTGCCCTACATTTGTGAGCTGTTGTGTAAAGACTATACAAATCTGGAAATGTCATTTTGTAGGCTGTTATGCTGCTGAAATTTCTGTAAAAATGTCCATTTTTAGATTTATTAATAATTTGTGAAGTTGTGAAGTTTTTGGCACCAATTTGGACATACCCGATTTGGGTTTTATTGGGAAATTGGCAGATCTTTGCAATACTGGTTGTTTGATTTTAAAGTTCTGATTTGAGGTTGGAAATATCATAAAAAAATCAGTAAAGGGACATTACAGTGGTATCAGAGCCGTGATCTTGCCAGCCTGAGGGTTTGTAGAAGTTGCATGTCAGTTTTAACAACTACCCAGATCTTGCATGTCAAGTTTTGATAACTACCCAGATCTTGCATGTCATATTTTATGATTGCATGCAACTAAGTGAAAGAGAAAAAAGATATTTGCAGCGAGAAAAGAATAAAGAAATTTTGATCAAACCCCCAGTTGAAAGCAAAAGTACAAAATCCAAGGAAGAAAAAAGTATGGCTGATCCAGATGAGATGGCAAAGAAATTCTTCCAAGACATCCAAAATACTCAGAAGCAAACAGTGGATGGTTTGGCGGAAACTAGAGAGGCTTTGCGAATATTGACAGAAAAATTACAAAGAATTGCATCTATTAATGAGAAAGGGAGCACTTCAGAGGAGCCAAGAAATGGGAGATCCACACCATCTAAATCAACCAAATCTATTTTCTTTCCTGTAGATGAGCCACCAGTACCAAATCCAGCCATTAATCCAGTGGAAGAGGTTACAGGTAATTTGATTACATTAAGAGCTACTTACAATGGCTTAGACGATGACTTTCGTAGTTCAGTTCCTTTTAGAGAATATGTGGATATGATGAACGCTTTGATGCCCAAGAAAGAGAATAGGAGGGAGCATGACACAAGTGGAAGAAAGCTCAAAAATAAAATAAACAAGTTTACAACACCTACTTTTGATGGAACAAATAAAATTTCAGCTAGAGCATGGCTACAAAAATTACAAACTTTCTTCACACTTAACCCCATGAAAGAGAGTGATGCTATTCAATTTGCAAGTCTACACTTGGAAGATGCAGCCTATGATTGGTGGTATCATGGAATGACTACTCAAGGTCACGATCAGGTAACTACATTTGAAGATTTCAGTCAAAGGGTGATAGATAGATTTGACCTCAAGGATGATGAAGAGTACTTTAAAGAATTGTCAAAGTTGAAGCAAACCAAATTAGTTAATGAGTATATAGAAGAATTTCAAAAAGTGGCTGTTATGGTACCTGATATGAGTGAAAAGAGGATCGTTTATCTTTCTCTTGATGGTTTAGAAGATTCTGTTAAGGGTTTGGTTAAGGCTTTCTCACCCTCAACCTTACAGGAAGCTATCAAAAGAAGCTTGCAACTTGAAACTTGTGTGCCTATGAAATCAATCACTAATCAAAAACCCCCAAATCTTTGGCAACATAAGGGAAATTTTCAGAAAAAGACTTTCCCAACACTACCACCAAAAGATGTGACAAATGTGGCAAAAAAGAAGGTAGATGAAGAGACTAGGAGTGAATTACGAAGGAAAAAGCTTTGTTTTACTTGTAGAGAACCATGGGTTCCAGGACACAGATGTTTGGGGAAAGGTCAAGTGCACTATATTGAAGTTGCTTCAGAATATGATTCAGATGAGCATGAGGAATTTCATGATACTAAGGAGGAGGTAGAAGAAGAGAAAGTAAAAGAAATCAGCAAGGATGGCACTTTAGCAGCATTATCAGGAGTCCCAAGATACCATCCCTTCCGAATTCGAGGGGTACTAGCAGGGAAAAGGTTGACTGTTCTTCTTGATAGTGGGGCAACTCACAATTTTATTGATGAGGGATTTGTCATGAAAAGAGGGCTTAAAGCAGAAGATTTTGAGGGATTCAATGTTACTGTAGCTGATGGATTCACTATGCCTTGCACACGGGTGGTGAAACAACTCAAGATGACATTAGGAGATTATGAGTTATGTGATGACTTCTATGTGGTTGGTATTGGGGAGACAGATCTTGTATTGGGTGTTCAATGGTTGCACTCTATCGGAGGCTATTACATGAACCATCAAACTATGGAGTTTAAATTTCATTCCAATGGGAAAGAAGTCATATTGAGAGGGTTATCGAATGGAGCACCTAAGGCGGTCTCTGCAAAGAGGATGGAGAGGACTTTTCGAAGAGGACAAGTAACATGGGCAGCAGGAGTCATAATCCAACCAACAAGCTCTCCAAAGAATCAAGGTAATTTCCATTTTGAAATTCAGAATATTCTTGATAAGAATAGTATAGTTTTCAATGATTTGCCTCCAGGATTACCACCAGATAGAGGTTTTGAGCATGTTATAGAGTTAGAACAGGGTGCCAAACCAGTTATAACAACCCCATACTGCCATCCAAGAGGTTATAAGGAAGAAATTGAAAAAACTATTAAAGAACTCCTGGACATGGGATTCATAAGGCCTAGCTCTAGTCCATTTGCATCATCTGTGGTACTTGTCAAGAAAAAGGATGGTACAATGAGAATGTGTATAGACTACAGGGCTCTAAACAAGAAGAGCATAAAAAATAGGTATCCCATACCACACATAGATGAACTCATTGATGAGTTACATGGTGTTGTATACTTCTCAAAAATTGACTTAAGATCAGGCTACCATCAAATTCGAATGAGGAGTGAAGATGTGGAAAAGACTGCTTTCAGATGTCACTATGGGCACTTTGAATTTCTTGTTATGCCATTTGGACTCACTAATGCACCTGCAACATTCCAATCTTGTATGAATAAGGTATTCAGTCAGCATCTTCGAAAATTTGTTTTGGTATTTTTTGATGATATCTTGATATACAGTAAAACATGGGAAGAGCATCTAAAGCACATAGACACTGTTTTGGGAATCTTGGAGCAGCAATCCTTCTATGCTAAGCTATCTAAATGTGAGTTTGGTTTGACAAAGATCCTATATTTGGGACATATTATAAGCTCTAAAGGAGTACAGGTTGATCAACAAAAAATCCAGGCAATTTTGGATTGGCCTCCACCTACTAATCTTACACAGTTGAGAGGTTTCTTTGGGTTGTGTAGCTACTATAGGAGATTTGCCAAGGGATTTTCTCAGCTTACTGCCCCCTTGACTGATTTGACAAAGAAAGGAGCTTTTGTTTGGACAGAAGAGGCACAAAAAATATTTGATAAGCTTAAGGAGGTAATGAGTTCATGCCCTGTGCTTGCAATTCCAGATTTCTCTTTACCTTTTGTTGTTGAATGTGATGCTTCGGGAGAAGGTATAGGGGCTGTCCTAACTCAAAGGGGACATCCAATAGCATTTGAGAGTCGAAAATTAAATCAATCAGAGAAAGGGTACTCCATCTATGATAAGGAAATGTTGGCAATCATGCATGCACTTCATAAGTTTAGACAATATTTGGTATGTGGGAGATTCATTGTAAAGATAGACCATAATAGCCTTAGGTTCTTCTTGAACCAAAGGGATTTGAATGATCGTCAACAAAAATGGGTAAGCAAATTGCAAGCTTATGATTTTGATATTGAATACATGAAAGGAAAGAATAATGTGGTTGCTGATGCTCTCTCAAGAAAGCCCACTTTGTGTTCCTTATCATCTATCTCTGCTGATTGGAAAGTCTCCATAATTTTAGAGTATGCTAAAGATTCATTTGCCACCAAGATTTTGGATAAGTTAGTGGATGATAACAGGTACAAGGTTGTCGATGAATTGATTTATTACAAGAACAGAATCTTCTTAGTGCCAGGGTCAAAAACTAAGGAGAGGATATTGAGGGCCTTTCATGACACACCTTTGGCTGGTCACCAGGGATACTTCAAGACATACAGGCAAATTCGAGAGTGGTTTTCATGGAAGGGTATGAAGGAGGATGTCCTTCAATACATTAAGGAATGTATGGTATGCCAACAAAGCAAGAGTGAGCAAAATTTTCCTGCAGGGTTGTTGCAGCCACTTCCTATTCCCGAACAAAAATGGGAAAGTATTTCCATGGATTTCATCACTGGGTTGCCCAAGGTTCAAGGTAAGGATTGCATATATGTGGTGGTAGATAGACTAACTAAGTATGCACATTTCTTTCCTATCACGTCTGATTTCAAGGCATCACAAGTGGCCGAATTGTTCTTGAAGGAAATTTTTAGATTACATGGTTTGCCTAGAAACATTGTTAGTGACCGGGACAGTAGATTCCTCAGCTCTTTTTGGAAGGAGCTCTTTCATTTGGAAAGAACTGAACTCACTCCCAGTACTAGCTATCACCCTCAAACAGATGGACAAACAGAGATAGTTAATAAATGGATAGAAGGATATTTGAGGAACTATGTTTCAAATCAACAACATGCTTGGGTGAAATGGTTACACCTAGGGGAGTATTGTTACAATACATCTCATCACATGTCTATTGGTATGCCTCCTTTTCGTGCTCTTTATGGTTATGATGCCCTTTCCTTTGTTGATCTAATACTTTTCGATAGCAGAGTACCCGCAGTAAGTGATTTCATCAAGCAAAGCCAAGACATAATAAGGTCCCTCAAGGATAATCTACAACATGCACAAAACCAACAAAAGATATATGCTGACAGGAAAAGGATTGAAAGATCTTTTGAGGTGGGATTTGGTATTTGTTAGGTTGCAGCCATATAAGCAAAGCACCTTGAAGAGAAGTGGGGCAGAGAAACTCAAGCCAAGGTTCTATGGGCCTTATAAAATCATCAAGAAGGTAGGAGAGGTAGCTTATGAATTGGAGCTCCCACCAAACAGCAAAATACATAATATTTTTCATGTATCTTGCTTAAAGAAGGTTCTAGGCCAGCAAACCATAGTATCTACAGAATTACCACCTCTTGATGATGAAGGGAAATTAGTTTTGATACCAGAAGAGATTTTGGATACAAGAGAGAAAAGGTTGAGAAATAGGAGCATCATAGAGCATTTGGTCAAATGGAAAGGATTACCACTAGAGGATGCAACTTGGGAAGGAGCACATATTCTTGAGAATTCCAACCTTCATTGCTTGAGGACAAGCAATATTTGGGAGGGGAGGACTTGTCATTTCCCCTATTTAAATAATTTAAAAAAAAAAAACTTTGTTAAGGAAGGCAGGCTCCAAAAAGGTGAAATTTCGGAAAAAGGGGCTAATCTTTGGAAACCAATCAAATAATAAATAAAAATTATTATTAAATTATATTTTATTAACCCCTCTTGGACGTGAGTTAGGGTTATGCCCTCTTTAAAAGGGGTTTGGAGGCATTTTGGGCTCATTCTACATCTTGATTCTTGCTAATTTTCTTGTTGTTCTTCTGAGGCTGCCAAACCTGTGGAGAAGGAGACCCAAGAATGGGAGTTTGCAGGTTTCTAGGAAGGCTAAGTATGGGAGTTTGAAGCCATTCCATGTGCATACTCATACAGAGTTTGCCTTTGTGCTGAATAGTGCCGATTTGAGTGTTTTCGGGGTTGTTTTTGGTTTGAGTTTGGGTTTTCAGTTGAGTGTTTCATATCAGTTTGGTTTGCTGCTGTATTTCAGACTTTATGTTGTTAAAATAGAGCTGAATATATGTATTGGGTCATGATTAAACTTCTGAGATAGTTTATGAGTGTTTTGTGGTGTTTTCGGGCATTTTTTGTGTTAATTTCGGGAGCCCGATTGAACATAGTTTTGCCCTACATTTGTGAGCTGTTGTGTAAAGGCTATACAAATCTGGAAATGTCATTTTGTAGGCTGTTATGCTGCTGAAATTTCTGTAAAAATGTCCATTTTCAGATTTATTAATAATTTGTGAAGTTGTGAAGTTTTTGGCACCAATTTGGACATACCCGATTTGAGTTTTATTGGGAAATTGGCAGATCTTTGCAATATTGGTTGTTTGATTTTAAAGTTCTGATTTGAGGCTGGAAATATCATAAAAAAATCAGTAAAGGGACATTACAGGTCTCTTTTTCAATTTCACTAGGTATTCATAATAATCTTTCCCCTTGTGCTCTTACCAACTCTTAGATCCAATATCTGGTCAACTTCTTCAATATGCTTCTTAGGATAGTCCTTTGATACAATAACTTCATCATCTGACTCATGATACTTGTATAAATCAGAAACATTGAATATAGGAGAGATATCCATGTCATCAGGGAACTCAACTTCATAAGCATTACCACTATTGAATTGCTTCAAGATTTTACAACATCCAAACTTCTTCATCTTCAGCTTACTATATGTTCCAACTAGAAATCTTCCTTTCTTTAAATGAACCATCACCTCATCACCAACTTGAACATCATGATGTCTTCTAGACTGATCAACATTTTCCTTATGCTTCTAATTACTTTGTTCTAACCTCAACTTAACTTCTTTATGTAAAGATTTCATAAAATCATGAAATTCTTTTCCTTCATCACTTCTCTTTTTTTCACCGACAATATCTCTCAAATCTGATACTCCTCTAGGCTTCATTTTAGTAACAATCTCAAAAGGTGTCTTCCTTGTACTCCTATTCACAAAATTATTATAAGAAAATTTGGCTTGTAACAATACCATCTCTCAATTACTTGGCTTATTCCCAACTAAACATCTCAACAAATTACCCAAGCTTCTATTCACAACCTCTATCTATCCATCTCTCTATGGATGGAATGTAGAACTCAACTTGAACTCAGTACCCATCTTCTTCCACAAAGTCTTCCAAAAAAAACCAACAAACTTACTGTCTCTGTCAGAAATAATACTTCTTGGTAATCCATGCAATCTCACAATCTCTTTAAAAAAAATTTTAGCAACATGCTTAGCATTTAATGTCTTCTTACATGGTATGAAATGAGCCATCTTAGAAAATCTATCCACTATAACAAATATGGAATCATACCCCTTCACTATCTTAGGTAATACAAGAACAAAATCCATTATAATGTCACTCCAAGGTTTCTTAGGAATAGTAATAGGTGTATACAAACTAGTATTTTGACTCACTCCTTTTGAAACTTGACAAACTCAACAACTCTTCACAAATTTCTAGACATCCTTATACATTTGTGGCCAATAATACTTTTCTTTCACCAAACTCAATGTCTTATCAATTCCAAATGTCTAGCCAATCCAGCACTATGATTTTCCATAATCAGATTCAACCTCATAAAATTTCTAGGAATACACAACTAAATACCTTTGAACAACATACCTTCTTGAATAAAATACTCATCATACTTACTTATGTGATTGGTCAAATTTCGTGCTTTGCACTCCATGCCTTGAAAAAATTAGGATTAGCATCATACAACTCTTTCATTTAATCAAAACCAAGAACTTCAACCTTCAGTTCAGTTAATAAAGAGTGTCTTCTACTCAATGCATTGGTAAGTCTGTTAGTAACTCCACTCTTATGCTTGATCACAAATGTAAAACTCGACAAGTATTCAACCCATTTCATGTGTCTTTGATTCAATTCATGTTGACTTCTCAAGTATTGTAAAGCTTTATAAATAGTACACAACAAAAACTTCTTAGAAATCAAATAATGTCTCCATTTTAATAGAACAAATCTGAAAATGAACCATCTATGCTTCATCCATTTCAAAATCAAAATCTCATCCAACCAATTAACATACAAACTCAATTGAAAATCAAAATGCTCCATCTGTAACTTATCATCAATTCATAACATAGGAATCTTCCACCAAATCAATAGCAAATGAATCCATATCTAGAACATGCAACAATAACCCTATTTCATCCATACTCATAACTAACTAACTAACTAACTAACTAACTAACTATATATATATATATATATATATATATATATATATATATATATATATATATATATATATATATATCCCAACAACATGTAAATTAGCACCACCATCAAAATCCACATTAGTAGTAACTTCCATATCCTTCAGTAACTTAGCAGCAACATCTAAGTTCAAATCCATATTAGCAACAACAACATCATGTAAATTCACATCAATAACACCTCTGAAACCCTCAACCATATTACCAACAAGTAAATCCATCTTCTTACCACAAGCAACATTCAAATCAACAGCATTCATAATAGAATGAACATATAAGTCTAGATTAGCAACGATAGCAGCAGATAAGTCCTCAATCACATTCAATTCAACATTAACATCATTCTTTTTAACAACATCCAATTCCTTACTAACATAAGTAAAACTCTTCTCTCCAACAATCTCATTGCACACAACAAGATGGTCTGCAATTTTTATGTCAAATCTATCCATTTGCTCATGAAAACCAAAAGATACTTCCTCCATTTCAGCAAAATCATCATGTACTTCCACGATTTGTCTTATTCTCATCATAATCTCTTTAACTGATGAACAAACCTTCTTTGTATTCCTTAGATGCCAACTTGAATCAGGCTTTTCTAGATCATCAATCCTTTCATGTAAATCATAGCAAAAGGAATCATATGCATCAAGATGTCTTCCATGAATTTGCACTAACTCAATAGCTTCTACTCTAGTTGCAAGTTTCCTCACCATGTCCAATAACTCTGGATTGACATTTCTCCTTCCTTGAACCATCTTTACACTTACAAATAAAGAATGAATGGTAAGTCCTTTACAACTGTAGGCCAAATCCATAGATCTGTCACCCTACACTAAATCACCAACTAGTTAGGACTTCTAAAGTTGAAACCCTTCTCTGATAACCTTTTCCCAACCAAGGTCCTTGGACAAACTACATCACTTTAGGGATCTCCTTGCACACTCAAGAACAACTGGGCTCTGATAACAACTGATGTAGTGCTAATTGTCATGCCCAAACTTACAAGGCAAAGATACAACTACAATATTTTTTTTAAAAAAATTTAAACTTTTTAAAAAATGTATAAATTATACATTAGAGGTTGTCCAATAACAATGATAATCAGTTAAGGAGTTCATACTAGCATTAGGTTAAGGTTTTCTTATAAGTTGGACTATTACGACTAAGAGTGTAGATATCGAGTTTCGAAGACTCATCAGCCATTGATTGACCACCTTTCGAGATTCAAATCATCATTTATATCAATCGAGATGATAGGGAAATCATCAATACATCACTAAATAATTTGATTCTTATGTTGAATACAATCATGTCAATGGGGTAAGTCTCGTACGGTTCCTTCGAATCTATTCCTAGAGAGGTTAAGCTCATACATTTACAATCATTCAATTAACTTACTAATTTCGCCAACTTTAGCTAGGTAACGGTCAGTTTATCATCTATTGTCTAATGCATCACAAAATAAAGTTCTTAGCCCTAATCTGCTTAAGATTGTACATTATAATTTTAGTAGTGGAACATTGTAGATGACTAAGGATCTCTAACTTAAGAAGGATTATATCTAGATACATATCTAAGTCCTTAATCGAGTATTTTATCATCATAAATTCCAACTATACATGTGTGAACATGACCCCCTACACATATGTATATTCACCCCAGATGGTACTCAACACTATGTTTATACATATCAATCTTCTTATGTTCACATATCAACACGAAGAGCTTAAGTTCGTTCCCTGGATAGTAACAACTAGGGATCGCTAATATAAGACTTAATTTACGTATCATGACCTACTTTATTCTAACTATCTCTACTTCGTAGATTGTTATTAATAGCCACCTTCAATCAATTTCGTTCTACAATTTATTGTTAATTCCTAGATTACTCAAGGTATCCATTTAACGACTTCTTATTGGATCCTTGTCACCCTTTACTAGCCCACCACTCTTCTTCATATTATTAAAGATATGTCTTATATGAATCCTTAGTTCATAACAACTCTGAATCTGAAATACTCAATAACTCTTGATTTACACTATTACAAGTTATCATGATCACCAACCATTTTGTACTATTTATGACGGTTCACATTTATTTCCTTCATTATTTCTCTATTACGAAATGAACAATACTTCTCTTATATAAACAAGCTATTTGATAATGTATACTTGCTCCCTTATTTGCTTTTTAAATTTTGAAATTCTCCTCTTTTTTAAAATCTAATTATTACCTTGTTCATACAAAGTTATTACTAATAATCTATTTACTATCTAATTAATACTTCTCCTTATTAATTTATTACTAATAGTTTAATTTCAATTAATTAAAAATTATCATCTACAAATAACCCATTAATCTTAGTTATCTATACTAACATTGATTCCTCCTTTATAATTTCTAAACATCTCCTAATCTATTACATTAATTAACAACTCTTAACCTAAACTAAACTACATTCACCTTACCCACTTCTAGCTTCCTAAATTTATCATGAACTAGCAAAGCAAGTTAATTAGATAAATTTACTTAATGTTCCTCTACCCAACTACCACCTATCAACTAAATCAACTCTTCACAATTTTGAATCTGCACTTTATTCCTTTAACCCCACGTGAATTCCTAAGTTTGGGATCTTGTGTCTCTTCATCCCATGCAAATTTTCCCTTTTTACTCTATCTTGGACATGATTCTCTTTTTTTTAAACAAACACTTTACTTCCATTAATGTACGTGCTCAAGGTATGGCTTCCCTCTTTTATCCTAGCCGACCAGGGCACGTTTTCTAAGGTGGGGGGGCCTTTACAAGTGCAAAGGAGCATTAATTCCCGACTTAAGTCAGGTTGGATCAGCGCCAAATGCGCATCGTGTACTTTTGGAGGAGAAAGATGTAATTTTATTTTAATGCTCTAAATTTGTTGTTGGGCGTGAGTAGGTGAGTTAAGTCATAGTCATGTCAGGGGGGATTAAATTTCTTAGTCCCCTCTTCCATGTGTCAAGGCAATTCGCCTAGTGGGGGGTTCTCTATCCACATTTTTGTTTTTTTGCATGAAAAACTTTAATTTGTTTAGTCATGATAGATGGTCGCCTCGGTGGGATTATGTAGTATGTTGATTTGTGAGTGCTATTCCTTTATTATTACTTGGTACTAGTTTAGGATTGTTTAGCATTGATATTATATATATAATTTATTTTTATTTTTTCAAAGTTCTTTTGATTTGATGGGATATTGACTTGAGTTACATGTCCTATATGAGTCCCCATTGCAATTAATATGATAAAGTGTTTATGTTAAAATATGTCATATAGGATATAGGGTTCTATGATTCTAAGGAATATTCTTGATTATTTTAATGTCTGTATGATGGGAAGGGATTTATTTTTCTCTTCCATACATTTTCGAGAGAGAAAAATAACATCTTCAGCAAGTTCATCCCTTAATCTTATATATGTTCTAAGTCATCTAATTATTGACCAATTTCTATAGTCCAAGGTATTTCTATTATGTTGTAGTAATGATAAATTTGGAGTTACTTATTATTATGTCATAAATAGTCTAGATTGCTGAATTCATTCAACCTTGAACACCAGACTCAAGAAAATATATATATACACATTCCATGGCAAGATTTTATATTACTATCTGATTGTTCTTATCTATGACTTATGAAATTAGGGACCATTTGCCCTAGAACTAACAATGCAGTTTCTTTGAGAAAGATAAAATCTAAATATGCATATACATTTATTATTCAATAGAACTAGAATAATAGATAAGTTCAACGAGAATAATCTTTCCATTGTTACAATTCTTCTATGATAACAAATCCTTTTGGCACTTTACATAAACATATAGTTGAATCAAAATCTTCAGAATTAGATATCATATCTTTCATCACCATCACATACTTCTCTCAATAAAAACAAGGCACTCAGAAAGATGGTGAATCACCATAAAAAGATTACATAAATGTGAAGGTTTTCTTTTTTCACCAATGTTTCTCAATTCCTATACTGTCAAATGAATATGGACAACACCAAGCTCATGAGATCACAATAGAAACACACATCAAGAGGGAGTTTGTATCCCCATAATCAATCCAATGATAAAGGTATTTCCTCCTCTTATGCAAGGAAATCCACATGACTCCAAGTATCCAAGTGCATCATAGACCTGCAAATATCAAAGTAATATAGAACCATGGAGGCTCACCTCCCAACCTAGGCCTCAAAGAGGCCACCTCTGTACTAGGGGAAACAAGATTCAACCAAGATACACTCAAAAAACATCATAATAACAAGAACCAACATGAATACCACAGCTTAACAACACATTTACAACCCCCAACCAAGGCTTGCACAATGATTCACAGGTGGAATCATAACATTGGGTGAAGGTGGGCTCTTCAAGGAGGAGAATGCCATATCCTCATGAAACAACAAATCTTGCAAATGCAATATTTCAATAATGCTTCGAAGAACATGCCACAACAAGGCTATCAATATCCCATGCCTCAACAAGGCTATCAAGATCACATACCTCAACATGGTTGTCAACATTTACTCCTCTTCACATATCCACACTTATACCTCCCATAGAAAAATAGAAAGGCATATGGCTTCAATGGAGCCCAAACTCCATGAAAACTATCCCCTCTCCAAGAGAAGGATTTCTCAACTCCAATGAAAAGCCCAACTAACCCCTTCACCCCAAGGCTTCTCTTCTCTCCCAAGGGTGAGTGAAGCCTTCACACCCAACACAACACACAATCCACCACAACAAAAAACAAAAAACAAAATCGAATGCAAGTGAATCCAACATGTGCGTTCACATATACCACAACTACTACATACCAAATGCAAACACATACATCTTATAAGAACATTCTTCCAATATTTCCTTCTTTCAACTTTCATGAGATGAGAGAGAACATGGCATGAAGCACTAACCTCTTTCCAAGCTAGGGTTATGAAATATGGTGATGGAGAGCTTCCCTTCTTTATTTCCAAATTTTTTCCCTTCAAACCCTAAGTGTCTCTACCATTAGAGAGTGGGTGAACAAGACTATGTTTGGCACAAGCTCCCTAAAAAGACCTCCACTTCCATCCCCACCTACCCCCCTTACAACCTTGTACCTTTCTACCAATAAGACCTTAACCAAGTGGTGGGATGAGGGAAGAAGTCATGTGACACTCTGATTTTCGAATTGGTTTGAAAATGACTAGTTTAGAGGGTCTTCTAAGTCCCCTAGACCAACTTATGGCTATATTTAGAACCCCGACCTATACTTCTACCATGTGGGTGACTTATTTTCACCAAAATAACACTTGGAAACCACTTCTAGGCTCTATAAAGTTTCTATCAAATTTAATTTGAATTCCATCATGTAGGTGACTCATCCTAACACTCTCCAAGGTGGGTTAACTAAATTTCATAATGGGATTAAGTTTAGGTTAAGTGACTTCATGCCCAAAAATCTTATATGACATGTCATTTACACATAGACAACACAAGTGTCAAATGACACACAAACACACATAAATACTTTACACATCACGA
Source organism: Cupressus sempervirens (assembly GCA_028749045.1). NCBI lineage: Eukaryota > Viridiplantae > Streptophyta > Pinopsida > Cupressales > Cupressaceae > Cupressus > Cupressus sempervirens. The sequence continues at coordinate 402,376,962 of CM053792.1, read as the reverse complement.
TGACATGTCACTAATTAATCAAGACTTTTAAACTTGTAACACCCATGCACAAGCACATTATGAAATAAACACAATACAATGAGGTTTTGAATCTTTCAAAGATTCACCTTGGCTTTACCATGTTCACATAGGTTTGAACCTTATTTCCCCGAATAATCTCCATGGTTCAAATTTCCTGCACACTCAATATAATATCAGTAGCCCAATGAAATAATATAGAAATGCATGTAGATAAGTGTAAAATAATCCAAGATCACTTAATTGCATTAACATGTTTAGTTAACTTCCATCTAATCATTTCCATAGAACATTCAAAACATTGAACTATTGAGATATGTATAACATTAATCTTTCTAATTATAACAAAGTTACCATTCTAAATACTATCACAATCCTTATCTATCATAACAATGAAACACCAAAGTCATATCATAAAAACATGAAAAATGGATCTTAGTTTATATGTCCTATGTGAAAATCACTAATATGTAGACTTGTTATCTGGTATCCTTCCAATCAAGTTATACATAACAACATTCCTAACAATATCCCTTTATCACATAACAACGGGTTTGTGAGTAAGTTTCTAGGGTTAATTCCTCAGACTGTAAGAATGTTTCCATAATTATGTCATCTTACTTTAAAACCAATTTTTAGATGTAATCATATGTCTTGTTGTCATTTTAACCTACATTCATTGTTGTCCTCGCTAAAGTAAATGTTAATTTATCTTTCCTTTTACCTTGTGGATCATACCTTGAATCTCGTGACCAGGTTCTCAGCTTGAACATGTTGAATCTCATTTTCTTGTGGTCCTATATTATCGACCTAATGTTATTTCCAATTTTTTCCCTTCAAACCCTAAGTGTCTCTACCATTAGAGAGTGAGTGAGCAACACTATGTTTGGCACAAGCTCCCTAAAAAGACCTCCACTTCCATCCCCACCTACCCCCCTTACAACCTTGTACCTTTCTACCAATAAGACCTTAACCAAGTGGTGGGATGAGGGAAGAAGTCATTTGACACTCTGATTTTCAAATTGGTTTGAAAATTACTATTTTAGAGGGTCGTCTATGTCCCCTAGACCAACTTATGGTTATATTGAGACCCCCAACCTATACTTCTACCATGTGGGTGACTTATTTTCACCAAAATAACACTTGGAAACCACTTCTAGGCTCTATAAAGTTTCTGTCAAATTTAATTTGAATTTCATCATGTAGGTGACTCATCTTAACACTCTCCAAGGTGGGTTAACTAAATTTCATAATGGGATTAAGTTTAGGTTAAGTGACTTCATGCCCAAAAATCTTATATGACATGTCATTTACACATAGACAACACAAGTGTCAAATGACACACAAACACACATAAATACTTTACACATTACACTGACATGTCACTAATTAATCAAGACTTTTAAACTTGTAACACCCATGCACAAGTAAATTATGAAATAAACACAATACAATGAGGTTTTGAAACTTTCAAAGATTCACCTTGGCTTTACCATGTTCACATAGGTTTGAACCTTGTTTTCCCGAATAATCTCCATGGTTCAAATTTCCTGCACACTCAATATAATGTCAGTAGCCCAATGAAATAATATAGAAATACATGTAGATAATTGTAAAATAATCCAAGATCACTTAATTGCATTAACATGTCTAGTTAACTTCCATCTAATCATTTCCATAGAACATTCAAAACATTGAAATATTGAGATATGTATAACATTAATCTTTCTAATTATAACAAAGTTACCATTCTAAATACTATCACAATCCTTATATATCATAACAATGAAACACCAAAGTCATATCATAAAAACATGAAAAATGGATCTTAGTTTATATGTCCTATGTGAAAATCACTAATATGTAGACTTGTTATCTAGTATCCTTCCAATCATGTTATACATAGCAACATTCCTAACAATATCCCTTTATCACATTACAAGGGGTTTGTGAGTAAGTTTCTAGGTTTAATTCCTCAGACTGTAAGAATGTTTCCATAATTATGTCATCTTACTTTAAAACCAATTTTCAGATGTAATCATATGTCTTGTCATTTTAACCTACATTCATTGTTGTCCTCGCTAAAGTAAATGTTTATTTACCTTTCCTTTTACCTTGTGGATCATACCTTGAATCTCGTGACCAGGTTCTCAGCTTGAACATGTTGAGTCTCATTTTATTGTGGTCCTATCTTATCGACCTAATGTTATTTCCAATTTTTTCCCTTCAAAACCTAAGTGTCTCTACCATTAGAGAGTGGGTGAACAACACTATGTTTGGCACAAGCTCCCTAAAAAGACCTCCACTTCCATCCCCACCTACCCCCCTTACAACCTTGTACCTTTCTACCAATAAGACCTTAACCAAGTGGTGGGATGAGGGGAGAAGTCATGTGACACTCTGATTTTCGAATTGGTTTGAAAATGACTAGTTTAGAGGGTCTTCTATGTCCCCTAGACCAACTTATGGTTATATTTAGACCCCTAACCTATACTTCTACCATGTGGGTGACTTATTTTCACCAAAATAACACTTGGAAACCACTTCTAGGCTCTATAAAGTTTCTATCAAATTTAATTTGAATTCCATCATTTAGGTGACTCATCTTAACACTCTCCAAGGTGGGTTAACTAAATTTCATAATGGGATTAAGTTTAGGTTAAGTGACTTCATGCCCAAAAATCTTATATGAAATGTCATTTACACATAGACAACACATGTGTCAAATGACACACAAACACACATAAATACTTTAAACATCATGATGACATGTCACTAATTAATCAAGACTTTTAAACTTGTAACACCCATGCACAAGCACATTATGAAATAAACACAATACAACGAGGTTTTGAATCTTTCAAAGATTCACCTTATCTTTACCATGTTCACATAGGTTTGAACCTTGTTTCCCGGAATAATCTCCATGGTTCAAATTTCCTGCACACTCAATATAATGTCAGTAGCCCAATGAAATAATATAGAAATACATGTAGATAAGTGTAAAATAATCCAAGATCACTTAATTGCATTAACATGTTTAGTTAACTTCCATCTAATCATTTCCATAGAACATTCAAAACATTGAACTATTGAGATATGTATAACATTAATCTTTCTAATTATAACAAAGTTACCATTCTAAATACTATCACAATCCTTATCTATCATAACAATGAAACACCAAAGTCATATCATAAAAATATGAAAAATGGATCTTAGTTTATATGTCCTATGTGAAAATCACTAATATGTAGACTTGTTATCTTGTGTCCTTCCAATCAAGTTATACATAGCAACATTCTTAACAATATCCCTTTATCACATTACAAGGGGTTTGTGAGTAAGTTTCTAGGGTTAATTCCTCAGACTATAAGAATGTTTCCATAATTATGTCATCTTACTTTAAAACCAATTTTCAGATGTAATCATATGTCTTGTTGTCATTTTAACCTACATTCATTGTTGTCCTCGCTAAAGTAAATGTCAATTTATCTTTCCTTTTACCTTGTGGATCATACCTTGAATCTTGTGACCAAGTTCTCAACTTGAACATGTTGAGTCTCATTTTCTTGTGGTCCTATCTTATCGACCTAATGTTATTAGATAGGGTATCAACTCTATGATAATCAAAATCTACGTCAGTCTCTAATAGGATCTCATAAATCATTATTAGCAACAAAATGTTAATCATAAGCTTATTAACTCCTAATCATATTTATTTTATCAAGATCTATAATAGGGTACTAGTGTGGGCCTTACACTAATCTAGATGTACCCAAAAATGAGGTGATCCAAAAATAGGCAAACAAACATACTATAGAAAATTAACAAGAGGATTGAGATTCAAATCTAGAGAGACAATATTACATATACTCAAATCAAGAAGTTTTCATCCAACATGCCTGGTTGTATGACCTTTTGAGTTATGCCCATTAGAAAAGAAGAATACATCTTTCAAAGAAGAGCAGATCTCTAGACTCAACTACGAACTTCTGCCTCCAAGCTGCTCCCCCTAAGACTCTTCTACCCAAATCAATGATTAAGACTCTACCCTAGATCCCTAATTATACTAATCTTAGTCACAAGTCAGCCCAAAATGCTAAAAACTAAAATTAAATACTTGAAGAGCCACAAGTCAGCCTCCAACAACAATTAAATATCCAAAAAGTTAACGTCCAAGAAAAATTATGATATATCCTAGCTCCGATTGAATTAAAACTCATACTTTGAATAATAGGTATTACTTTAGGTCCTCTACAACCACTTAAATGAGAAAAGGTTGATTCAGCAAGGATTAGTGTCCATCCACTCCGAAAGTCAAGCACATAAAATTGTCATGCAGAACTATTAGAAATTGATACTTTGGGAGAATTTCCATATCTCCCAGCTTCTAAGGAATTAGAATTTGCACATTTTACACAAGGAATTAATCTAGGTCCTCTTTAATCCTTGAAGTGCACAACCTTTCATTCATTAAGGATGATTAGCTACATAGTTTGCAACAGGCACCCAGAAACAAGAAAATATAGTTTTAGCATAATACAATTTTAGTAGCAAGGTAAAAACTAAAAACATGTACGATAGCAATGCAACCTAGGATGCTCTTGCATCATTCACAATTAATCACTATAGGACTACGTTAAGAACATGTTACACTTAGTGATAACATCAATATTTTTCCTTGCAACTTGAATAACTTTTTGTTCATGTAATATTATGAGAAGTGAACTTAGCTACATCATCACCAAGATGTCTTCTTCATATCCCCAACCTCGATTCTTAGAATAAAAACTCTACTAAGAGATATAACAAATTTTCTAGAATATGCCTCTATAAAATCTATCTTAGAACATACATCACAACTTATATCACTTCTTCCAGACTTATTATTTCTTCATTTGACATTAATTGCATATACTAGATACTTAGAAGTATCTCTCATAACCCTATATAGTGAGAATAGTCAACTAGCTTTCCATACCAACTTGATATTTCCATTGTTCTTCTATCAAATACCATAAAAGACTACTATGTTGACATCAATGACAAACAGAGTCATGAATGTAACATATGTACATACTCTCCCATAGGAATATCATTAGCGTTCATGCTTCCAAAATTAATTCACCTTTCCACCATGGAAATTGTATAGTCTCTTGGAACGTGTGAGAATATTCCTTGTACTATAGGCATGAAAGTGCTTGGTCCCTAGAAAGAAAGTTTGGCCTTTTTGTAGTAGTTTCCTAGGCAAGCCAGATGAGCACGGTTAGGGATAATAAAGATTGAAACACAATTTAATGGGAATGAGTGCAATGAATGTTTCAATCCAAGAGGATGGAGAGTAGAATATGAGCTCATGAAGAGGTAATGTACCCAAGGTGAATTACTAGTGACATTATTGTATAGGAATTTGAGAAAACCCTTGTGAACTCTATCAGCATATTGGAAAACCCTTGATTTTAGGCTTAAAAAAAGCAACCCACTATATGTTCAGGTTGGTGAAGTGAGACGAGGTGAATCTCAAAGTTCTTCCAAAAGGGTATCAATATATGAAGTTATTTTTCCTCCTTATTAAGCCTTTTCCTAGGTTAGGAGCCAAAAGATGAGTTTGGAAGCCTAACTCCTTGTAGACCTATTAGGTCTAATTTGGAGAAATTTATTGAAATTGATAGAGATTTCTATGGATCCTTGGTGGATGAGGTGTTGCAATGGCCCCAATTCCCTAGGGATAACTATCCCTCTCCATTTTGGGTAGATTGTGTTCATGTGTGGACATTTGGTGTGGAAGAGCTAGTAAGGCATCTTAGGAGTGTTGATTGGATGGAGCTAAGTTCTATATTGGTGTTGACAAGTTGAAGGAAGGGTGAATTGGGAGTGTAATCCTTCTAATTTAGGGTTATGAAATAACCCCAATAGGCTAGAGAAGTGGCCTAGAGGAGATCCTAGGCAAAGCTAGGGTTAAGGAACAAGAATAAGACAAGGATCGCCAAAAAGAAAGCATTGTACAAAGAGATGGAAAGAAAATCAAGGTGACCCATGCAAAAGTGCAATAGAAGGGAGAATAACTTTGTCACTTCAATGATGCTCCTATAATAGTGGAAGCATAAACAAAAGTTCACATGCTTTGGTATGTCAAAATGCATCATAGACCCAACCTATAGATGCAACTCAATTAGGCTTGGTGATTAACTAGTAAACTAGGATCTTCTTTATTCATTTATTTCTCTCTCCACACACCAAAGAAACAACTCTCAAAGAATAAGGATTATTTAATAAAGTTTCGAAAGAGGCAACATCTTGGATAAAAATCTTCAGAAATGCTCTCTTGTAAAATGCTTGATACACTACAAATTACCAAATATGTAGATTTCCAATTTCCCCATTGAAGCCATTGATCCTATGATATCTATTTGGTAAGAAGTAAAGTTGGAAAGACTCAATGAATATTTGTGAAGTGGAAACCTATAGTCATAGCACAATGGATTTAGAGTCATCATTTCAAGTTGAATATCAAGAAAACATGATAGCATCATTGAAAAATGACATGCCATGGATGAATATTTTATGGTAAGGTTGCATGCTTATTGGTGGTGCTAAGATGAAGACATTTAAATACAAAGAGTCATGTGTGATAGGTTTTTAGACTAGTCGAAGATATTTGCAATGGTAAAATGTTAGCTATGATCAACTTCAAAAGATCACATAACGAAGAATACAAAATGGAAATACATTTGAGGAAAGGTTGATGATTGAGTTTCATTTCAAGATTACCTATTATGGGCTATAGTTCAGTAAAAGTTGACTTTTCTCAGTTTTTGTCAAAGGTTAAGGGTTTGAATATTTTTGGTTAATTTTAGCAAGGTTAATTAACCTCACCAAAATCACCTAATTGGGAGGTAGTTATTAACCACGAAGGAGTACTTCTTAATTGTAATGTCTGGGGATCATTTTGGCTTTGTAAAGGAATTTTCAAAACTTGAAGAACTGAGAGGGAAACTTTATTATTGAAGTAGTATTGCTTCATGTATTAGAACTAAGTTAATTTGGAACTATTTTCAATACCTTCAGTTGTTCAAACTCTTATCACATATTTTTATTGTAGGAGGATATAACATTTTATGCTCTCTCTTTTGTAAACACAATTGGTCACATAACAATCTATTCTATATGATCAAGAATGTTTCTTGGTATCTTGAAAATGTGCCCATGATGTAGAAAGTCAAAGTTGCTTCATTTTGATACTAGTATGCTTAGTTCTTTGGTATTTATGATGGAGTTTGGATCTTTATTAGTATGAGTTCTTGTTAAGATTTTGTATATTCTTTAAACAAGAATGAAGTGTTGCAAATTTTAATACTTGTTTTTCCCTTTAAAACCTTTCAAAACCCAAATTTTACATCCTACAAGGGAGTTGCCCCTCTAAATACAGAGGAAGGCCACATATCAAGGGCCCATCTAGTTTTCAGGAATAGTTTGCCACATACACTGCATTGTGTTGAGTCACATCATTTTCAATGTTTACCAATAATCCATAATCATAATCAGTTTATCTATCACACCTTAGTAAAAGAAAGAAAATAAATGCATCAAAATTAGTGCATGTGCATAAATTAATAATTTGAAAGAAATAAAAAAGAATTATATTCACTAACACCTTTATTTTTCAAAAAAAAGAAAAGTAATACTAATTCACCACTACTCCAATCTGTCACCACTACTCCAATCTATGACCTACTAAAATTTCATCTACTAGATAAATAGAAAAATAGATCAAATATTGAAATAGCATTTTTGAAGTTGTAATATTATACAACTCAAGATGTTGATTCATCTCCAAATTTTTTCTTAATTCATGATTTAATTCAATTATATAGTAAATGCGCTCTACATTCTAATTCTATTTAAGGAGTGCATTTATAATATAAGGAAATAATTATTTTAATAATAAGAATGACTACACTACCATATCTGTTGTAAGAACCCCAAATAGGCTCTACGCTGATCACTGTTTGTTTCCCTGGGTGTAATGATTGTTTTTGGTTTGTTTTTGAATGTTTTAAGCTGTTTTTTGGGTTTTTGAGTTGATGAAAAGAAAATACAAATATTGAAAACTAATCTTACCTAAAATTATAACTCAAATCTGGTTATAATGCTAATCAAATTCATTTATTCGGATGGCTCCTAATGTATGTACAATACTTATTGCTGGAAGAATACATTAAAAACATCATCATTAATAGTTGAAAAAAACCTGATTTTTGTCTCCAATATTCAACCACACTGCTGGTTACTTCCTCCTTGGGCAACGCCTATCAAAAATCGCAATATTAAATCTCTGATTTTTAATTCACTGTAGCGCTGTACTGTTCACATCACTGTAGCTGCTGTTATAACCCCTTCCAACCTGTAAACAGATTCATCCACTTTTTTCCTACTGAAACACAATATTGACTCCAGAATGAAGTCAACTCACAGGCAAAATTCAAGTGATATTTCACACCCTCAAATTGCATCAACTCTGAAGATACTACGTTCTCCACAGTCTGAATTCTTCTTAAACTTGTAGAAACCCTTGTTGCCACAACTTCAAGAAATTTCACAAGGCAAAGTTTTTAAGCAATTCTCATAACCTGCTCTTGAAGGAAGACAAGGTTTGTTTATAAGGACTCCTCAACTCCAAAATGAGTCTCCACGCTCAATGTGGGATAAAAGATATAATAATAACATAAAAAATGTTATTACATTAAAACTTAGAAAACCCCTTTTAATTTTTCCATAAGCTTGGACCCACAATTAATTGAAACGATGGCCCCTTTTATGATATCATGACCCTCACTTAAGTTATATATTATAACTTAACAATATAGGCTCAACAACATTTTTGAATGTCATTTGGACTGGGAGCTAACATGATAGAACTGCATATGACCATACCCCTTTCTAAAAATAGCAGGGGTCTATCTTTATAACTCGCCTGACCAAGCCAAACTCAAAGGAAAACTCATCATAAACAAACTCTGGCAACTCAGAAGAGTACTCTGCTCTGGTCCTTGGAGGATCTCCACACCAAGGTGACCCTCTATCCAATCTTATTAGCCTACGAGGGTCTCTGATAGGCTAATCACCAGCTAAAGTGATGCCTCTAGCTAGAAGGGGACATCACAGTCCGCCCTCCTTGAAATTGCTTGTCCTCAAGAAATCTCAACTCTGGATGCTGTAAAATCTCCTCGCTCTCCCAAGTAGCATCCTCTATCGGCAAATCCTTCCACTTCACCAAATATTCTCGGATGGTACGTTTCCTCAAGTTCCTCTCTCTAAAATCAATGATAGCCTCCGGTATCAAAACAAGTTTTCCCTCATCATCCAGGGGTGGTAGTACTGTAGAAGGCACAATATGATGTCCTAGCACCTTTTTGAGGCGTGACACATGAAAAACATTGTGCACCTTGCTCTCCGCTGGCAAGTCTAACTCATAAGCCACCTCTCCCACTTTCCTGATAATCCTAAATGGACCATAGTATCATGGCTTGAGTTTCTTGGCACCACTCTTCTTGAGAGTGGATTGACGGTAAGGCTGCAACATAAGATACACCATGTCTCCAACCTCAAAAGTCCGCTCAGTCCTCTTCTGATCTGCATACTACTTTTGCTGATTTTGTGCCTTAGTTAGATTATCCTTGAGAGTCTTAACAAGGTCTTGACTCTCCTGTAACAAATCACCTGCACTGGGCACTCTACTATCACTCAAAAGCAGATCCATAAAATTGGGTGCCTCATACCCATACAGGGCCATAAAGGTTGACATCTGAATAGACATGTGATAAGTGGTATTGTAGCAATACTCACAAAGATAAATCCACTTTACCCATGCCCTCTGTTGCCCTGCTATATAATTTCTGAGATATCCCTCCACCCATTTGTTTACTATCTCTATTTGACCATCTGTCTGAGGGTGGTAGCTAGTATTCGGAGTGAGCTTTGTCGCACACAGCCTGAATAGCTCCTGCCAAAAGTGACTCATAAACCTACTGTCTCTGTCACTTACAATGCTCCGAGGTAAGCCATGTAATCTGAATATCTCTTTGAAGAACAACTCTACCACCTGTGTAGCAGTGTATGTAGCAGTGATCAGAAAGAAGTGTGCAAACTTCGTAAGGCGATCCACAACCACATATATGCAGTCTCTGCCTTGGGCTCTAGGCAGTCCTGTGATGAAGTCCATAGACAAACACTCCCACTTCCTATCAGGAATTGAAAGTGGCTGAAGTAAACTGGCTGGATAGGAGTGTTCTTGCTTATTCTGTTGGCAAGTGGGACACTCCCTAACATATTGAAGTACCTCTGCTTTGAGCCCTTTCCATGTGAATCGCTCTCTAATCTGTCGGTATGTCTTGTAGAAACCAGGATGTCCTGCCATAGGTGAATCATGAAAAGATTTCAAAACCACCCTCCTCACTACTGATCCTGGGACCAAAAATATTCGTCCTTTGTAAATGATGAGCTTATTCACAAGGGTGTATCTGCTATCCTAAATAGTCCCATCTATGAATCCAGCTACCCAAGTGTCCTTTGCATACTCTGCAAGGATCAAGTGTCTCCAATCCTCCGATATGTCTGTCAGTAAGCTCAAATGGGGCCTACGTGATAAGGCATCAGCAACTACATTTTGTGTCCCCTTAAAATATGTAATGTCAAAGTCATAGGACTGTAACTTGCTCACCCACTTTTGCTGCCTATCATTGAGATCTCACTGCCCCAAAAAGTGTCTTAGGCTATTATGGTCGGTTTTGATACAAAATTTGCTACCTACCAAATATTGCCTGAATTTGGCCAAAGCATGCATAATGGCTAACATCTCGTTATCATATATGCTGAAGCTCCGCTCTGGCCCTCTCAATTTCTTGCTCTCATAAGCAATAGGGTGCTTCTCCTGCATAAGCACTGCTCCAATGCCCTCTCCAGAAGCATCACAATGTAGCTCAAAAGGTTTGCTGAAATCTGGTAATGCTAACACTGGACAAGAAGTCATCAACCCCTTAAATTTCTCAAAACACTCCTGTGCCTCAAGAGTCCACAAGAAAGCTCCCTTTCTCATCAAATCTATCAAGGGTGCTGCATGCCTAGAATATCCATCCACAAACCTTCTGTAGAAACCACATAGTCCTAGAAAGCCCCTCAACTGTGTAAGGTTCTCTGGTGAAGGCCACTCCACAATGGCACGAATCTTTTCAGGATCCATGCACACGCCCTCTGCACTGATGATGTGACCCAAGTACAACAACTCTGTCATGCCCAAATCACACTTTGACTCCTTTGCATACAAGGATTCTCTATCCAATATACCTAGTACCGTGTCCAGGTGAACCAAGTGCTCCTCCCAAGATCTACTATATACCAAGATATCATCGAAGAAGATAAGTACAAATCTCCTCAACTAAGGATGGAAAACCCTATTCATTGTTGCCTGAAAAGTAGCAGGTGCGTTAGTTAGCCCAAATGGCATAACTACAAACTCAAAATGGCCACAATGACATCTAAAGGCTATCTTCTCAATATCCTGCTCTCTAACTCTGATCTGGTGATAACCTGATCTCAAATCTATCTTTGAGAAGAAGCAAGCTCCATGAAGCTCATCTATCAACTCATCGATCCTGGGAATGGGGTATCTTTTTTTAATCGTCTTCCTATTAAGCACTCTGTAATCAATGCACATCCTCAATGTCCTATCCTTCTTCTTTACTAACACCACTGAAGAAGAAAAAGGAGACTTACTTGGTCTAATGTGGCCCATGGCAAGTAACTCCTTTATGGTTTTCTCAATTTCATCCTTCAACCTCTTCGGATGCTTGTAAGGTGTAATCACGATGGGCTTAGCCCCCTCCTCTAACTCAATGATGTACTCAATACCTCTTTCTGGTGGTCTACCTGGTGGAATATCACTAAACACCTTAGAGTGTTTAACTCTAAGCTCCTGAATATCAAGAGGATATTCAATCTTATGCTGTCCCTCTTGTGATGGCATCAACATGAACTCTGCTACCCACTCTACCTGATCATGTTGAATCAATCTAGCCATTCTACGAAAAGAGACCATCCTGAGATCACTGTCCCTGATTGCCTTAAGAATATGTGTCTTCCCATTCACTTTAAACCTCATCTCCATCTCCTTGAGGTTAAGAGGGAACTCACCAATATCGTGCAACCAACTCATCCCAAGAACTATATCTGTATCCCCCACAGGTACAACATAAAAATCTGCCTTAAAGTCATAATTATTAACTTTCAATGGGAGTCCAGTGATCCTACGATCACATTTGAGGACATAGCCATCCACTACCCTCACTCTAATTCCCCCAAAATCCTCTGTTTGTATGCCACGCTTCTCCACCATCCTAGCATCAATGAAATTATGAGTGGCACCTGTATCAACCAAGGTTATGACTCGCTGTCCAGCAAGTACTCCTCTCATCTGGAATGACCCTTCTTGCTTAATACTAGTGAGATGAGCTTCCCTAAGTTTCCCATCTCCTTCTCCATCCTTGGACTCCATTTTAGACAAGTTTTCAGCCTTGTCTTCCTCTTTTTCACCATCTATTTCCTCTATATCAGATTGCTGATCTGAATTATCTGATTCTGATTCCTCATAGTATGCCCACATAACTCTGTTAGCTTTTCCCTTTGGCCTAAGAGGACAATCATGGTTTGCATCATAGGGTCCCTTACAGTAGAAACATAATTTTTTCTTCCTCAAATCGTTTAATGTTTCCCTGTCAAAAGGTGCTGGAGTTTTATCTTTAGAATCATTTTTAAAATCAGTCCTCTCTGGTTTTTTATAAAATGGTTTGTTATCCTTACTAGAAGATGCTCCTTTGGACTGAAATTTGTTTGTTGGGACTGCATGTTCCATACTTCTTGCCTTTTTCATCGCTTCTTGTAAAGAAATAGGATCAAATGCCTTTATCCAACCTCTCAGTGGTTCGGATAGGCCCTCAATGAAAAGAACTATCAATCTATGCTCTGAAATGTTTGGCACCATGACTACCAACCGCTGAAATTCACCAATGAAATACTCCAAGTTGCCTGTTTGTTTCAGCTGTGCTAAGTCCCGGAAGTAAATCTCTGGATCTTTTTTGTCAAATCTTTCAACCAACCTATCCATGAAGTCCTGGTATTCTGTCACTTGGTTATGCTGAAGTGTTACCATACCATGGTACCACCAATCATGTGCTATTCCCTCCAAATGCAAGGTGGCATATTTGATAGCTTCAATCTCTGTTATTGGCCTCAGTACCAAAAATGTGTCAAGCTTAGGAATCCAAGCTTGAGCTGTCATCTTACCACTCCCATCAAATGTAGGCATAGTAAGCTTGCCTGTAGCCCTCTTCAGCTCACTATTTTGACCTCTAGGCCTCCTATCTTGTCTGAGTGACCTGTAATGCTCTCTCCTCTGATTTACAAAGCGTTCAAAGGTCATCCTCTCCCGAACCTGCGGAGCTAATAATTCCCATTCATCATTTGCAGCCATGAGTGCATCTGCGAATATGGGGTCTCCTGTCGCCTCCTCTACCAGAGCTTCCTCTGGCTCCTCCGGAACAAATGTAGGGCGTGTAGGCCTATCAGCTGTTCTAGAATGGGTCCGTTGTGGTCTCTGATTACCTGTAGCACTCCTGTTATCTCCTTGTTCTCCTGGCTCCCCATTTTGTCTAACAGGTGGGTTCATCCTTTCTACCATAGTAGTGAGTGCCTATAATGCCTGTGCCATCTGCTGCTGCCCTGTAACCATAGCACGGTAGAATTCTCTGGTATCCTGATCATCATTATTCCTCCGATTTCTAGGTGGACTACCATCATGCCTCTCTTCCATATTTCCTGTTTCCTATAACTGTTCTCTTTCAATCAGAGCTCTCCTACGAGTATGGTACCTGTGTGGTCCAATTTCCAGTGGCTGCATATGACTCCCCAAACCCTCAGGATGGCAGGAATGAGGCTCTGATACCAATCTAAGAACCCCAAATAGGCTCTACACTGATCACTGTTTGTTTCCCTGGGTGTAATGATTGTTTTTGGTTTGTTTTTGAATGTTTTAAGCTGTTTTTGGGTTTTTGAGTTGATGAAAAGAAAATACAAATATTGAAAACTAATCTTACCTAAAATTATAACTCAAATCTGGTTATAATGCTAATCAAATTCATTTATTTGGATGGCTCCTAATGTATGTAGAATACTTATTGCTGGAAGAATACATTAAAAACATCATCATTAATAGTTGAAAAAAACCTGTTTTTTGTCTCCAATATGCAACCACGTTGCTGGTTGCTTCCTCCTTGGGCAGCGCCTATCAAAAACCGCAATATTAAATCTCTAATTTTTAATTCACTGTAGCGCTGTACTGTTCACAGCACTGTAGCTGCTGTTATAACCCCTTCCAACCTATAAACAGATTCATCCACTTTTTTCCTATTGAAACATAGTATTGACTCCAAAATGAAGTCAACTCACAGGCAAAATTCAAGTGATATTTCACACCCTCAAATTGCATCAACTCTGAAGATACTATGTTCTCCACAGTCTGAATTCTTCTTAAACTTGTAGAAACCCTTGTTGCCACAACTTCAAGAAATTTCACAAGGCAAAGTTTTTAAGCAATTCTCATAACCTGCTCTTGAAGGAAGAGAAGGTTTGTTTATAAGGACTCCTCAACTCCAAAATGAGTCTCCATGCTCAATGTGGGATAAAAGATATAATAATAACATAAAAAATGTTATTACATTAAAACTTAGAAAACCCCTTTTAATTTTTCCATAAGCTTGGACCCACAATTAATTGAAACGATGGCCCCTTTTATGATATCATGACCCTCACTTAAGTTATATATTATAACTTAACAATATAGGCTCAACAACATTTTTGAATGTTGTTTGGACTGGGAGCTAACATGATAGAACTGCATATGACCATACCCCTTTCTAAAAATAGCAGGGGTCTATCTTTATAACTCCAAAACTGCTAAAAATAGCCTGACCAAGCCAAACTCAAAGGAAAACTCATCATAAACAAACTCTGGCAACCCAGAAGAGTACTCTGCTCTGGTCCTTGGAGGATCTCCACACCAAGGTGACCCTCTATCCAATCTTATTAGCCTACGAGGGTCTCTGATAGGCTAATCACCAGCTAAAGTGATGTCTCTAGCTAGAAGGGGACATCACATCTGTTTGTTAATATTAGAAAAAAACTTTAAAATATTACACTAAAATTGACACTCCTAAACTATTAACACCAAATTGTGTTTGATTTAAAATTAATTTTGTTGAGCATGAGAAAATAAATGTGTGCTTCTACGTTTATATAGACAATTACCAAAATTGAACCACAATACTAATACTTCAAACCACGATCTTCCAAATCCACATCGAGTTAACTCTAGCTAATTTCAAGTCCTATAGAGTGAAATTGCCTCCCTCCAAAATTGTTTGGATCAACCTGCAACTTCAAACAACTTTTAATAGATCTGGAGATTTTATCCTTCAAAGTTGCAATACAATTATTTAAGATTGCAACATCTACTTCATTAAATTGATGAACTTATTTTACTAAATAAAATATGCATGACATTTTTGAAATGGAGAATGTTGGGGTCTCTTTTAAAGAAATACATGTCTATTGCAGCACCATTGCCAGTAATGGTTGCTATGTTTTTCAAAATGATACAAATTACATGCAAATGCCATATGTAGATTTCACTTCTTCCATTATTTCAATCATTTTATTGTTCAATAACAGGCATTAGTTGATTTTACTAGCACTTGCACCTTTGGAAGGTACAAGGGTTTTTATACTTTTGATGATATTCTTGAACAGTTACTACTATGATTTTAGTTATAGTTAAGTATTGTAATTGAATATTTCTATTTTTTATTGCTTTGTATGTCCAGAATAATTACTTTTTAGTCTTGCCTTTATACGTGAAGACTTATGTTTTCATCTCATTTTCTACAATTAGTTTGGCCACCTTGTAAAAAAATTACATTATATTTATAATATTTTACAATTATCTTATTTTTATTTTTGAAAGACTATTTCTTATTTAAATTTTTAAAAATATTCTAAGATTACACTTTACATATTCTCTCATAACTCTCACGTAAAAGTATAGGTTGGTGTCAAAATTTTAGTTTTTACAAAAGTTAATTTTAATAGTTATATAATTAAACATATAATTATATTTACATGTTTAAATATTATAAATCACAATAGAATTATGTCTTACAAAATCAATATTTTATTTCTTTACAAAATATTTATTGATAATATATCTAAACTTTATATATTCTCTCACTCAAGTATAGGTTGATGTAAAAAATTTACTTTTTTATAAAAGTTGATTTTAATATTTATATAATTCAATGTATAATCATATTTATATATTTAAATATTATAAATCACATTAAAATTATGTTTTACAAAATCAACATTTTATTTCTTTACAAAATATTTATTAATAATATATCTAAACTTTAATTTATATACAATAATTATCTATAATTTATTGATAGAAAAATGCATAATTATATTTATATATTTAAATATTATAAATCACAAATTAAATTTGACAAAATCAACATTCTATTTCTTTACAAAATATTTATTAATAATATATCTAAACTTTAGTTTGTATACAATAATTTTCTAGAATTTGTTGATAGAACAATGCAAAAGTGTGTATGTGTGTATAAAATTTATTAACTTGTAATAAAATAATATTATAATTATTATTTATTATTTATATTATTATTATTTATAAAATTCATAATACTAATTTATTGTAGATCTATTTAATCAAACTCATCAAAGTATATTTCATTTCAATCTTTACATTAGGTGGGACTCCAATTGTATCACAAATCTTGTTATTTGAAGTGTACTATGATTTTGACAAATTTCCTCTAGATGTATATGAATTACTTTGTATTTTGGATTTAAAAAAAAAAGTAAAAGTGAATCAAATATACAGTTGTCCATTGATTTCACTCTAGATATAGCTATAAAAAATGATTTACTCTCAATTGTGTGAATATCCACCATTATATTTTTTTTGTACCATAAGCCCTTGGAATTTATGTATAGTGATAGTTCATGGCACAATGATTGGATGTTGTCTTCAAATACCAAAACTGATAGTTATTTTCAACACATATTTAGGATCACTATGGTTTCACAGTGACCCAATACAGTTCTAAAAAATGAAAATCTCCCTTTAAATTATGTTATAAAAAATAAGTTAAAAATATTAAAACCACCAAAGACAACTTTATTCCTAAATAAAGCAACACACAACAAAAATAAAGTACAACCCTATGACATTCCATCTATGTGAGAGTTGCTAAAAAATTAAAGGGAGGAAACACTCTTCTTGAATGGTCATTGATTTCTAAGATCATTCAATTTTTGTAATCGGTCTAAATATATTTGTAACACATTTTAAGTAAAAAAACCTAAATTATTGTTAATCTAAAAATAAAATTTATTAAATACTTTCATAAATCACAAATATTAAATTTATTGTAACATAGAAATGTATCACAAATATAAATTTATGAAAAATCTATTTTTCTAAATAATGCATTAATTTTGAGAGTCTAACAAATAATTTTATTTTTTTGCTAAATATAAATACATATAAATATAAAGATAATATATTTTTTAAGTAGAAATGATTGACATCTAATTATCTTAAGAGTGTATTTTTTTAAGTATTAAAAAGTTAATATATAAAAATCTATATTCTTAGAATAGAGAAGATTTTTGTCATTAAAAAAAAAAAAAAAACCTCTATAAAAAAAGAGGAAAGAGAACTAAATCTTCAGAACAAATGAAAATCTCTATCAAAATCAAGCTTTTAAAAGATTTAAGTTCAAAATATTGAAACCATTAAAAAAAATTTATTTCCAAATCCATCTATCATATACCAAAGACTCACTTTGACACTAACATACTTATAACTTCTTATTCTTCTATTATTTTATTGAACATTTGTTGCATAGGATACTTGGTTTTATAAGGTTCTGCATTTGGCAAATTTGGATCTACGTGATCTGCATTTGGCGAATTTGATCTACATTTTTGATCAATTCTGCGAGTGCAATTTTGTTCTACGATTAATAATAGTGCGAATTTGATCTGCAAGTGCATTTTTGTATTCGACGATTGGTCTGTTCTTTTCTCCTAGGTAGAATGCGCAGGATACGAACTTGAAATCTACGAGTGTGCATTTGAAATCTGTGAATGCGAAATTTGTGAATGCAAATTTGAGCCGTGTGTAGGGAAAATTAGTCTCTACGAATTTGACATTGCAAAATTGATCTGTGTTTGCGAATTTGGAGGTGATCAGTGACATTTAAACAGCAAATATGTTTTAATCAGACAACGGGTTTTTATTTTATGCGAAGCTCTGTTTGGGTCTGTGCCTAGGGATTTGTCAAGGTGTTGACCTCCAGCATTTCCAATGCTGATGGTAGGGGACAGTGCAACACTTCCATTTAGCTCCTCGATTCAGAAATATCCCCTTCTACATCCAACATTAAAGATTTTAAGATGTCTAAGGTGAGTGGTAATGGCAAGACCGCCAAGCAAGTTCCAAGTAGTACATTTTCAAGACTCACCCATAGCAGTGATTGACCTAAGTTAAGTCATTTTCAACTCTCTGCATTCTATAGACTTCTTTATGATGCAGGAAGTTAAGTCTGTGGGATTCACTTTGGATTCCAATCTCAATTTTATTTGGAAAGATGCTCTTAAGTTTTGCACTAACCATGAGAGAGGTAGAGGAGGAATCACCTTGCTGATTAATAATAAATGGGGAAAACATATTACTAATAATGGATGTTCTCCTTGTCATAGAGCAGTGTGGGTTACTTTGCAGTATGATGACAAGACCTTCAGGGTTTGTGCCATTTATGCGTCAAATGACCCTAAGGAAAGAATTGAGCTTTGGAAATGGCTTATAGACCTCTCAAATATGCCTTGGCTCTTCGATGGAGATTTCAACATGATTGAATCTTAGGATGATAAGTTGGGGGGCATTCCCTTTCATTGGAAGGATAATGAAAACTTTTATTGGAATAGATTTTTAAATTCTAACTATCTATTTGATCCTATTGCTGGTAACATGAGAACCAACCCTGGATTATGGCACACCTGGTGCAACTTTCAATAGGGTAATTCTAGGATTTATGCCCATAAGTATTTTTTCTCTTTTCCTCTTGACATCTCTGGATTTATTGTTCAGGTTATTGCCACCACTTTGTCTGATCATCTCCCTATTTTGACTAAGGTTAATTTTAACAGTAGTCCCCTTCAGCACAAGTCTCATTGTAGTAAATTCATCTTAAATACTAGCCTCCTTGTAAATGAGGATGTCCTTGCTACTATTCATATTATTAGAGGTATCAATAAAATTAACCTTTAGCACTTGTCCCATCTTGATAGATGGAAATCTAACCTTTCTTCATGGAGGATTTTTCTTCAAACCATTGGTCAAAAAAAGGCTAAGGATTACAGGTTTGTTGAAAAATAATTATCTTCTGAATTGCAAATAGCAGAGAACAACATCCAAAAAGATTCCTCCAATATGGGTCTTCTCTCTCGGGTGATGACTGCCAAAGATGCTCTTAGGAAGCATCAGCAAGTTAGGATTTTTGGAGCCAAGATCAGATCTAGAGCCCACTGGCTCCAACATGGGGACATGGGCTCAAAATTCTTCTTCAATCTTCTTAAACATAAACATATTAAAGAGGCCATTGATAAACTCTCAATTGATAATCAAGACATTTCAGACCCTGAGACTATTATTCAGGCTTTTACTGATTATTACAAGACTCTTTTTACTTCAGAGGACTCTTCTAAGGCTGAGTCTTTAAGAAATAAATGCAAAATTCTTATTCCTAAAAAGTTGGACTCAGATGATATTGTTATGCTTGCTAAAGATATCTCTATTGAGGAGATTGAGGGAGCTATCAAAGCTCTCAATAATGATAAGGCCCTAGGTCCTGATGGTTTTCTTATTAAGTTCTATAAATCCAATATCAGTTGGATATGTAAGGATCTCCATGACTTATACTCTGAAGCTTTGTCTATTGGATCCTTGGGACAGGATGTTAATAGATGGATCATTAAGCTCCTCCCCAAGGATGGAGATAAGACCCTCATTAGGAATTGGAGGTCAATTACCCTTCTTAATTGTCATAGAAGATTTTGGCTAAAATTATGGCTCTTAGGTTAGTCAATATTCTTCCTAAATTTTTTAACTCTACCCAAACTAGTTTTATCAAGGGAAGATATATTCTTGAGAATCTCATAACTAGTTGGGAAGCTATGGAGTGGTTTAAATTCTCACACCAAAACTCACCCATGCTTATGTTGGACTTTGAGAAGGCTTATGATAGGGTTGAATGGGGGTTTATTCTTATGATGTTAGAGGCCTTCGATTTCCCTCCCTCCTTTTGTAATATTGTGTAGGTGCTTCTTAGCAATGCTTTTGCTCAAGTGGAAGTTAAAGGTGTTCTCTTTACTCCTTTTTCTCTAGGGAGATCCATTAGACAAGGGTGCCCTCTAGCACCTTCTCTTTTTGTTATTTCTTCGGAGGCTCTTTTCTATATTCCCAGAGATAATTCCTTATCTCGTAATGTCAGAGGTATCTATTTGCCTAATGATGAAGAGCTCATCAATTGCCAGTTTGTGGATGATACCACATTGTTCTTTGAGCTTTCAGAAAGCAATTTTAAGGCTTTACAATATAAACTCAGTTTTTTTTGTTCTATATCAAGGGCTAAAATATCTCAAGCCAAATCAGTTTGTTTGGGGTGGGATGTGCAACCCTTGGATTGGTTTTCTCAATACAATTTTCAATGGGGAGGCCCTAATAAGATTACTAGATATCTTGGTATCCCTTTCTCTATGGACCCTGCCCTCAAAGACATGTGGTCATGAGTTAAAGAGAAGATTGATAAGAAGCTTAACAAATGGCACAATAGGGCATTATCTCTAGTAGACAGAATTCAAGTTTGCCAGGAGATGTTGTCCTCTTACACCATTTACTATTCCCGTGCCTAGTTTTTTAATAACTATCAGATTGCTGAAATTCAAAAGTCCATTAGACAATTTCTTTGGTTTGATGGCAAGAGTAATAATAAAATTTATTTTGTTAAGTGGGCTTGGTCCCACATTAACAAAGCCCTTGGGGGACTTGGGCTAAGGGATTTAAGAATTTAGGGTATTGCCTTGTCTGCCAAATGGATTTTTCAATCCATGGAGGGTGACTGTCCTTAGAAAGTGTTGGTTAGAAACAACATTGAGAGGGCTGTGTCTAAGAAAGCCAAATTTTGGACTAATCTCCCCTTTTGCAACCTCATTATTGGCAATTTTCCTATCATGGTCCAAGGTTCTGCAGTCTTCAAATCTATTTGGAAGGCTTGGGACCATGTTAGGAAATTCATCACTAACAAGGATTTTCATTATGATAATCAAATCCATGGTGAAAGATCCATGTAGTGGAATCTTCACCTAAATGGTAAACCTTTGGTTCTTACCCAATGATGTTCTGCCAGACTATGGGCTAAGAAGGGTATTAAAGAGTTCATAGATCTCTTTGAGCAGAATCAAATCACTCCTTGGGATGTGCTTAAAAATAAATAAGATTTACTTGATTCCCATAAAATAACTTATAACATGATTGTCTAGGCTGTTAATGGTCTTCCTACTATGTGTCATGTTGATTCTCAAAGGCACCTTAAGTGTAACTGGCCTGGTGGAGTTGTCACTAATCTGCTTAAGGCCAAGAATATATATAGAATCCTTGATTGTAATACTAGTATTATTGATCATGTCAATGTTGTTTGGTACTCTTCTAATGATGCTGATTTTTGGAAAAAATATGTTGATATCTTGTGGAAAAATTCTGTTAAGCCTAAAATTAGATGCTTCAGATGGTTAGTCATGTTGGACAAGCTGCCTATTAAGAGAGATTCTTCTAATTCTAATATTTGTAATTTATGCAGAGTTCCTGAAACTAGTAGACATATTCTTTTATATTGTATTTTTGCTAAAGAAATATGGATAATGTTTGGCATTGTTTATCCTATTGATGTTAATATTCTTGATATTATCACTAGTCATATTAATGGTCTTCCTAAAGCTACCAATTTATTTTGGAATATTTTGTTGTCTAACATTCTCTAGTAGATCTGGAAGTGTAGGAATGAGGAGAGGTACCAAGGTAAGCTGAGGGATCTTACTGAGTTTTTTTGGAAAACTCACTTATTTTAAAATTTCTTTGCAGGTGCGAGCTACTATGCTGATCGAGTAGGACAAGATGAGAAGGTTCCTTCATGATGGGCATGCTACTTTTTTCTGCTATGAGTTGAAGCATGGATAGCAATGGCACAGAACCCTAGATGATCTATAGGTTTTTGAGCAAGCTTGCATTAGGCTAAATAGAGAAATTAGTAAGAAAGTGAATGCTAGAAAAGAAGATTTATTCAGGCAGATGCAGATTCAAGAACGTAAAAGCATCATTTGGATGGAGGGTCCCTTAGGCTAGACTGCTTGGCTGGTCAATTACTATGATGTTCTTAGTTAGAAAGTCCTTCTTCTCCTCTTTTTTTTATGTTGTACAACTGATTCTACTCTTCCTTTGTGAGACTTGGCCTCCTTGTTGATTTTCATTGTGGTACCTTGTGTGATTTGTATTTTCTAATACTCTTATTTTGAATAGAAAAAACATTTGTTGCATAAGGTTAAGATCCATCCACACTTTATGGCGGTGTAAATAAAGAGACACAAAGTGTCAAAGTTCGTGCCAATAGTCTGAATTTAGATTTGGTGAAATTAGTATGATTGTATTGTTTAAATAAAATAACTTTACAAATAAATCTAAAATAAATTATTTGAAATATTAAAATAATAAGTTAATTAATATTAAAAAAATTAATTACTAAATATTTATACTTGACAAACTTCAATTTTCCATTTTAAGTATATGGTGCAATAGTTGAGTGACATGGGTTAATGTAAGGGGTGATAATGTCCAATTTAAAATAAAGAAAAAATAATAATTTTGACTTGAAAGAGTGTTTGACTTCCATTTTGTTTAGTATATTGAACTATTAGTCTTAATGATTTTTATTTTTATTTTTAAATTGTAGTCATTGTTCTTTATTATTTGATTGCATGAAATAAAAGTTTGTGTGTTAAGCTCGATTAGACTTGAACCCCAACCTCCCACATGAGAGGCTCACAAGTTACCTCTTATCTTTCTTCAAACTTTTTTTAAATGTAAGATAGAATGAAATAATAAAAACCTAAAAACTAACTCTATCAAGATTAAAAGTAAAATCATTCATGTAAGATTAACATAATATCACTCATCAATATAAATTAAATTTAAAAAATTTAATGAATGACAAACATTTAATTATTATTAACCATTTAAATAATATTAAATATTAAAAAAATCATAAAATCATAAAAATTCCTTCCTTAATAAAAATGAAAACAATTGATTCATAATCATTTCGCATGCACAATGAAAACCAACAAATCTACCTAACTTGGAAAGGTTCAAAAAAATAATTTGTAAAAAAGATAATCCCAGAAAATGCATAAAATTGATAGTAAATTAATTCTTGTCATATTTATTAATTGGCAATTATTAATTATCATTGTCTCATCAAATTTATTTCTTGTCACATAACATTATTCAATTGACAGGTTATTAATGACCATTGTCTCATCAAAGTTGTTTCTTCTTCCTTGTCCCATTTGTATAGTACACTAATAGTAATAAATTCATCCATGGTTTATGGAAGTATAACCTAATAATTATAATAATCAAAAGACTAAAAGACAATTCATGATCAACTCCAAACTCATTTTTTTGAGAGCTACATTATAAAATAGGCACTACTATATTAGTTCCTACCCTAGGAACTATAGGCATTGAACTATATTTAATGAGTGATTATTATTTATTTTCTAAACCAATCATGTGAAGATAATTTATTTTTAGAAAATTAATTCTATGTTTATGTATATATACATGCATGTTTTTTAACAAAACAAAATTTGAATTTGATTTTTAGAAACTATGATTGGTTGTTATAAACCACTCGATAAGGACTTTTTTTGCAGTTTTTTTTTTCTACGTTTTCTTCTTCTTCTTCTTCAAATATGTCTAGATACACTAAAAAATAATTAAAATTTAATTTACAACACCCAAAACTACTTATATTTCCTTTATCTCTATTTCTTTTCATTAAGTTAAGCTTTTTATTATAATTTGTAAAGAAAATCGATAATTTTTATATCTCCATGCATTATAATTTTATCAAATATTTTATGTGGTGTTTATTAAATTATTCAAAAAAGTATATTATGTTTATAATTAAATTTAACCTAAAAAAACAAAAGTTAAGATTAACACGCTTACACCATCCCACTCCACCCATTCTACCATTGTAGAATGCTTATTAGCATTAATTATTAAAATATGGTATTATTATTATTATTATCATCTATGATCTATAAAATATAAAATATTGTAATGATCTATGTAATATTTTTATGATCTATATAATATTATTTGTTATATTATGTTATTATTATATCATAATAATAATAATTTTTATTATCATAATTTTATATTTTTCATTGAATATTAGATTTTTATTATTATTATCCTTATTTTCATTTGACAAAAAATAAATATATAAATAATACACTAAAATATCATTAGTATTATTATTATTATTTTATTATTGTTAGGGTGATCTATATAATATTAATATTATGTTATTATCATAAAAAAAAAATTATTATTGTTATTATTATTTTATATTTTTCTTTCAATATTAGATTTTCATTATTTTTGTTATCATTTTCATTTTATAATAATAATAAAAATAAATAAATACTACAACTAACATTGATTAAAAAATAAACATAAGAAAAAGAAATATCCCTACCTTAATCAACTTTAAAGTAGCACCATGAACCTAATAATAAGATTAAAAATAAATAAATTCTACAACTAACCTTGATAAAAAAATAAACATAAGAAAAAGAAATATCCCTACCTTAGTTAAGATTATGTACACAAGGATCATATACCATAAAAACAAGGAATAAAAAACTAAAAAAAACTCGGGTAGTTCTTAACTTGTAGAAAAAAATGGTTTGTAGCAACACCTCCTCTATTATGATAATGTTGAGGCGGTGGTAAATCTTTCTTCTTTTAAACATTCTGATTGTTAGAAATATTAATTTCTAGTAATTGTTTGATGCTTCTATATTATTAGGTTTAGGGTGTGTCAGTTAAAGAATTTTCTAGAAGTCTGAGTTAGTTGTAATATTTTCCAGAAGTTTGTATATATATATATATATATATATATATATATATATATATATATTTTAAAAGGGTAAATGCTTTGACGTGGAGCTACGAACCAGTGAGGCCACAAATGGGGGACCTCATCCTCATGAGATTTGAACCTTGATGGCAAGGATAAAAATGCAACAACTTAACCATCACAACATGCCACTGTTGGCAAAAGTTTGTAGATATTTTGTCTTCTTGGCTAACGTTAGATTTCTCTAGAATATTGTACGCTTGCCTATAAAAAGGCACTATGTACTCATTTGAGATCATGATGAATGGAATATAATTTATTATTATTGTGTAGTAGCACATTGTGTTGTTCTATGTGTTGTGTTATTTTTCTTGCTACCCATCCAATAGATTGGTATCAAAGCCCAAGGTTAAAGAACATGGAAAGATAAAGATTTCAGAGCACAAGGATCAAAATCTTGGAGAGTTGAAGACCACAAATTCAATGGTTAAAAAATGCTTGTAAGATTTGAGTTTGTGTGAAGCCTTATTAATATTTTGTGATGAGAAGTTAAGATAGCAAATAGAAATGTAGATAAGGCTAAAAATGAATAGTTATTTAAAGTTATAATTGTATAAAGAGGAAAATGTGTGACTTGATTTGTTTCAGATTTGTTATTATACTAGTTTGCAAAAAATGAATGAATGAAGTTTCATGTGTTAATTGTTGAAAGGGAAAAATATTTATTTGTGACAAAAGCTTTGGAGAAGCTCATAAAGAAATCTTGAAAGGATACAATAGTGAATTGTTGAAAAGGGATAAATTGTGTTTAATCTCTTTTATTTCAATGCAAAAAGCTAGTAGAGTTCAAAAAGAGAAGACAAATAAATTAGAATAAGAATAAGTGATGGCGAAGAAAGAAAATGCAAGATTATTGAGTGAAAAAGATATTTTGCAAAAAGGAAATGAAAAAAGTAAGAAATGAAATGGGAGAAGAAAAGTCTAAATTGTTAAATAAAATTAGTGTCCATATAGAGGCAATTGAAGAGCTAGAGGATAGGCTAAAATTTGTGAAAGAATTACATTATTGGTAGGTGAAGGAAACATGTAGGCTTAGAAAGAAAAATAAAGAATTAGAAGAAAAGTTAAATTTGTTTAATGATGTTGAGACAAAGAACAAATTGTTAGAAGAAAATGTGAAGAAAGTGGAAGAGAAAAATAATATGTTAAAGAAAGAATTATCATAAGAGAAAGAATGTTTGGATGTGAAACCATTTGTATGTGACGTATCTTGTGACACAAATGATTTAAGTGATTATGGGATTGAGAAATGTGATTTTGCTGAAGCTGAAAGTGTTTGTGATGAAAAGTATAAGAAAGTAAATGACAAGAAGTTTGCAAATTTTTTTTGTTATGATAATTATAGTATTGGTTTAAAGATTATGGAAAGAATGGGTTTCAAAGGTAAAGGTCTAGAAAAGGATGAATATGGATTGAGGAATCCAATTGATATGATGTAGGTAGTGGAAAAATGAATAAAAGTTCAAGAGAATCAATTGAAAGCATAAATATTTTGCAATGTTCACATTGTAATAGGAAAGGACATACAAAGGATAGATGTTGGGATTTAAATCCATGTAGTATTTGTGTTTTGAAAAATCATTGTGATAAGACATGTTGGAATAGAGATTGCAAAAATGATTCTATGGTAGGTTGTATAAAAATGGATTGTGTGTATTGGCTGCCCTAGTTTACATTTTTGCTATTGTTGCCGAACTCTTTTAGGCCAGCTTTATGCTTGATTATTAGTAACATTATTTTGAGATTATTAGATATTGTTTCACATTCAGTTTATTATATGATGAGATTGTTGTTTAGTGTGCAGCCTGATCAGTCCCCAAGTGGGAGATTGTTAGATTGTGGTGATTGATTAGGAAAGTATTGTACATACTTCATAAATTTTATCAAGATTTTGGGCCACTATGTAATTATTAATTATAACCCTAAAGCGGTTAAAATATTTGTATAAAAGGGCTTAGGGTTAGGGATTGTTTCATAAGGTGTGATGTGAAATTGGTTCTTGTAGTGGTATTGAGCTATAAGAGATTATAGATTGTAATTAGGTTGTAATCACTGGATCATAAAAATATTGGACCTATTGTTTGGTGGACATAGCCTAGGGATTGGGTGAACCATGTTAAATCTTGGTGCCTTGTGTTCTTTTTTGTGTGATCTATTATTTTTTGTTATTGGTTATATTTGCATGTAATTCTTATTTCTGTTCGTGGTTTAATCCTAACAAAGATTACTTGGTACTATATATTTCATGTAGGCATGTTGATTATTCAGTGGTTTCAATTATTGATGATGATTATCATATGTGCTTTTTTATAGATACTTACCCTATACTGTATGTGTATGGTGTGCGTGTTTGTTTTCTTAATGTATGGCATTTCTAATGTGGCTAAGGGAGTTGTAGTCCCCTGCTAGTCGAGATCTACATGATGCACCACTTTCTACCATTGCCTATTTAGCTTAGAATATTATGTTTGTACATGTGTGAATTTTATCTAGGTTGCAAGTACTAGTTATCGACTTCCCTAAATTGCTAGGATGAGCATACTCTATCACATTATCTCAATGGTAAGAGATG
The DNA here is from genome assembly GCA_028749045.1 of Cupressus sempervirens. Lineage (NCBI taxonomy): Eukaryota > Viridiplantae > Streptophyta > Pinopsida > Cupressales > Cupressaceae > Cupressus > Cupressus sempervirens. The sequence goes on along the minus strand of CM053792.1, from coordinate 402,348,909 downwards.
AGAGATAAATTTTTAAGTCCAAATCCTAAACCTTTAAGCCATTTTCCCTAATTGAAAATTAGGACAAGTATCTGAGTCGAGTGCCCTATGAATGTGTTGAATGATGTTACTTCATGATTATAACTCTTTTGTTTGATTTAGTATGCGTTTTGCTATGATGGTTTTCCATATGTTGTTTTATGAGTCCTTAGTGTATTTTCTATTAACTAAGTCTAATCAAAAGACCAAATTAATGATTTAATTTAATGTAAAATTATTATGAATTTTAATATTTAATTAATTAAATAAAAATAATTAAATTTGGGATAAAAGTTATAAGTATCAATTTTGAATGTGATAATATTTATTTAATTTAATACTAATATATTTAGAGTTCATTTTTAAATAAATGCTAAATATTATTGCTATTTATGTTAATAAATATTTATCAAATTAAACATTTAAAAATAAAATTAAAAAGTGAAAAGATATTAAATTATTAAAAAGATTCTAGATTGCATGATGCGTGCATGAGATGATAGTGTAAGAAATTAATTAAAAAGACAAAACAAGTGAATTTAATAAAGATATTTTCATTTCATAAAGTGCAGATGATATTGAAATACAATAAATTAATTAAAAGAGAAGTCAAGTAAAAATTTAATAAAGTTATTTAATAATTCATTTAACATGCATGAAAAGATAAAAGAAGAGACAAAAGAAAGATTAAAGAAAAGTTAATTTGGAGTTCGAGTCTGGTGAGCATGGAGTTCTCCTGGGTGAATGCACAATTAGTGCCCTAACCTAAGGAGAGAACTCTTTATCTCAAATTGGGTGTTCATTTTTGAGTGGGAGGAATTTTTGGATGTGAATTTTGGGAAGTGAATTTGGAGAGCAAAATTTTGGAAGAGGAAGGTATTTTTTGAAAAGGGAAGTTTCTATGACGAGGAATTTCTCTTCAACCTCTTGGGCGTAGCGTTTAGCATCAAAATCCAGGTAGATTCTCATGTTTTGAATTGCATAGTAAGTATGTTAGTTAAATTTTTTTTTTCCTTTTTCGTGACTATGGATTGTAGATCCAAATTTCTTTTTGCTGAACTTATGAACATTTCAATAATGTAGGTTACTGAATGTATGTTAATATCTCTGTGTGTTCTTGGAGATGCAAAAAAATATAGTTAAGGAAACCTCATTTTATAGATTTTGGAGAATCAAAATAAATCCAGGAAAGGCTTTTGAAATTAAAGAAAAATTAGAAATTAGAAATTAGAATGGTTCAACTTATTTTTCCTATTAGATTAATAGTGTGAATGTTATATATATATATATATATATATATATAAAATTAAACTAATCAACCCCCCCACCCAATAAATTGTTTTTAATATATATATATATATATATATATATATATATATATATATATATATATATATATATTACAGTTGAGAGGAAATCGATTTTAAATTTATTTTTTTTAAAATTTAAAAAATACATAATAAAATATAAATTGGGAGGGGGTTTTACCCCACCCTATCTCAACTTACCTACACTGATAGCAGCCATACCTGCTATCATAGGTACTGCGACAACCATCATAGGCCCTTCGACAGAGGGTAGGCCACAAGACTTTTTTAGTTAAACCAATGACTTATAATATAAGTGCTATGTGTATAAAGTATTTTATTATTATTATTTTAAATTGTTAAAATTTGTTAATAGTTAATTTTATTTATATTAAATTTTAATTATCATTTTAAGTAATAATTTTATTAACAAGTTTAATATTATTAGTAATTTTCATTAATAATATTATTAATTATTTTTAATAATAAATTTAATATTATTTAATAATATATTATTAATAAGTTTTATAATGTAAAACTAATTATTATTTAATAATGTTGATAGGTTTTATTATCATTTATTAAATAAATAATAAAGCATTTAATTATAGTTAAATTTTAATTAATAAAATTATTGATGATTTTATTAATTATTAAATAACAATTAATGGTTGAGATATTAAGATAAGTATTTAGTTTGATAATTATTGATTAATTTAATTAAAAATTAGTTTAATTATATTTAATTAATGATGAATAAAGTTAAATGAAAATGGTAGATTTATTTTAATATTATTGTTTAGATTGGAATCACTTATTTTAAGAAGTTAAATAGATAACTTGCCCTTAGATCATTTTAAGAAATGGACATAAATCAAATAGGGGGTTAACTTGGTGAATTATTTAAAAACCAGGATGGTTAACTTGTAGGGTTAATTGAGAACCTCTTCTACTTGAAACTTACATTGAACAAAATAAATTGGAACCTCGTACTTAAATCGATTGTGTGTTACAAATCAAACCAAACTATGAGATCATGATGTTTTCTATGCACTGTGCATGCTTTTGGGGTTGATTAGATGTTGACCAGTTTAGGTTGTTACCATAGGCTCGGGGGATTGTGTGATTGTGATGCTATGTTTTTTTGATCTTGATCTTTAAACCCAACCATGGTAATGTGATGACATGCTCTATGATGTGTGTGGATTATTGATTGTTATTGCTTCCTAGTTTCCTTGTGTGAAGCTGAGGTGTATGTTTATGAAATACCTGACTTAACCATTTTTGAGTCATCGATTAGTTATATTTGATTTGCTTTCCAGTTGCTTTGGGAGGATTGAGGTGTTTTGAATGATTTATTATTGATGATTTCATGTTGTGACATGTTTGACTTGACCATTTTGGAGTCTTTGATCATTGGGATACTTTTTGGTTGCTTGTTGAGAACCAATGGATATTGTGATTTATCTTTGATGTTTTATAGTTGCTCATAGAGAACTATTGTGATTATTATGATTATCTTTTGGTGCTTTCTAGTTGCTCATGGAGAACTAATGTGAATATTGTGAATTATCTTTTGATGTTTTTCAATCACTTGTATAGGGATGAGGTGATTTTATTTTGATTCTTTGATTTGTGATTTCATGAGTTCAGTGTGGGTTATCTAGATATGTAGTGTCAGGAAGTGACTTGTAGTGGGGGTTGGGGGCCCTAAGTGGCTTTCGGGGTTAACCCATTGTAAGTTGTTTTTAATAAGTGAAAAAATTTATATTAAATGAGAGTAAAATGAACCTAATAAGAATCTTCTATGTTCTCACCCATGCCTTGAGTGCTAGTACAAACTAAGATGGAAGTAGAGAGAATGCTTTGTTATGACCTTGCATTTCGTAGTATGCCTTGTCAATACAAGAGGATACTAGTGGCTACAGGGATTACTAGGGGCCTGGGAGTCCTAAGGGACTACTTGGGAAACTCTAAATGTGATTAATGTGATGACACTCTCTTGCTTACATAGTAGGTTTCCTACATATCTTGTGTACCTCTGGGTCTAGACGTCAATCTATGTTACAACCTTTGAGTTAGTATACTTTTAGGATTTCTTGGACCTAGAGAGTGTTTGTGTTATGTGATTTGATATCCTATTTGGGGACTTGAGACTATCTCCTTAGCGTGGTAGGAGTGGGCCATTTAGGTTCTACATAGTTAGGTGGTAGTGCTTTTTACTCTTACCATTGAGATCTATTTGTAGTCACTATGGTTGGAGCTTCTTGGGATGCTTTTTTATCATGTTTAGGTGATGTTATTTTAAGATGCATTTCCTTATATTGATGATTAGTATGTTAGATTTCTTTATGCATATGTTGTAGCATGTTTTAGTAGTGTTGTCCCTATTATGATAGTACTGATGATCTGATTGGTTGCTTGGGATGTTACGCATGGGGGATGGCTAGGGCCCACAATGGTCTTATGATGCTATTGACTCTTGGGAGGAACCACACACTTAGTTATGTTTTATGATGGATAGTTGTATTTCATGTTGGATGTTTATATCTTTTATGATGGATAGATGTATCATGTATGGTGGATGGTTTCTTTTATTTTACTGTACTTTGTATCATAGATTCAAGGAGGATGATGCATCTTTATTCCTATTTCTACATATGTATATTCCTTTAGCCTTTTATACCCTGTGACATGTACAGTGGATGATTGAGCATTCCAAATTAATTTGCCATGAGGCATTAAGAACAAATGTATAATATGGACATTGGACTTTCTAATTATTCTTACATGTATGGATGTGGTAGTTGTTAGACTTAGTATTAATTAAAATTTAAATGTGACTCAATGTCTTGGGATCCTTAAGGAGTGTAACATGTTATGTATTTTTACAGTTGATTGTATGTTATTGCTTATGCTACTATGTGTTTTATGTGTATGATTTATATTTCTTGTTTTAAAAAAAAATGTTTAACAAACTTAGTAAAACTTTAGGTTAATTCTTTTGGATTCCTTGGTGGGTCATTAATTTATGGATGAATCTATGGATTGAATTGGTAGAAAATTGCAAGAATGATCAAAGGTTTATTCAGGTACAAATGTTCAAGTATAAGAAGGAATGCAACAACATTGGGAAATAGATTAGAGCAAGGCATCAAAGAGACAAAAGGTTCTTAGTGAATCCTATCATGGCATTTGGGATAGATGAGGCAAAATTATTAGTGGATCCTATGAAAAGAGGAAATTGTTGGCAACTAATTATTGACATCTTGGAAGACACTACTCATGCATTAATAGATATGAAGATGACATGGCGCATTGGAATTTGTATACTACAAATTCTGATCGTAAAAATTAGGGGGGAGTATTAGAAATATTAATTTCTACTAATCATTTCATGCTTCTAGATTATTAGGTTTAGGGTGTGTCAGTTAATGTATTTTTTAGAAGTTTGAGTCAGCTGTAATATTTTCCAAAAGTTTGTAGATATTTTGTCTTCTCAGCTAATGCTAGATTTCTCTAGAATATTGTATGCTTGCCTATAAAAAGGCACTATGTACTCATTTGAGATCATGGTGAATAGAATAGAATATATTATTATTGTGTGGCAACACATTGTGTTGTTCTATGTTTTTCGTTATTTTTCTTGCTACCCATCCAACACTAATTTTTTAGCCATTTTGTCTTTTCCACTCTTTCTAGGAATTTGTTTTAGTTTATCTTTATGCACATTTTTTTTGGCTTTAAAAACAACAAAAAATTGTGCATTTAGGATGCTACTTTTGAAAATTGAGGTCTCTTTGTGTCCTTTTTTTCAAATAATTTTCACTCTTTATAGCACACTTTCATGAATTGTTTGATAGTTTTTTTGGCTCAAATGTTGTTTCTTTGCTTCTATTTTTTTTTAGGTTATAGAGCATAGAAATACCATCATTCACCATACAAGGAAGATCACATTGTTGGATCCTCAACAAGACAGTTTCTAACCCTTAACTCGTTTAATAGAAATAGCTTTACCATTTCTTGTGATTGAATTTGAACTAGCTAGTGTGGCATTTGGAGGTTTCTATTATGATTCTGAATCAAGATAGTTTTAGAGGAACTTGTCAGTGATCTTTGAGCACTCTTCCATTTTTTCTTGCTTGATAGGAATAGGGTATGACCTTCCATAGTATAATCAATTTTTGTAGTCTAAAAAATGCATGAGCTCCACTGGGAAAACTTTGAAAAACTATTAACTCCTTATAACATGTTATAACCATCCTTAGGCACTAACAGAGCATTTGGTATGATCTATTTAAAACTCTTGCAGACTATAGTTTCCATTTGTCCATGTGTTTAACATGTCTTTTCATGTTTCTAGGGTTTTAGAGTTAAAAAATATAAGAAGTCTAAAGAAGGTCCCAACCCTTAGAAGGGAAAGGAAGTTTCCCAATCTATCCAACTCAACTGAGGAACTTTCTTAGTCAACAACTCACTGAGGGAATAAAGTTGATCATATTTTGAAACATTTGTGTATGACTTTTCCATTGGCATTTCTATTGATAAACTACATTCTTTTGTGTATTGCTTCATTGTCCTCCTTGACTCCTTCAAGCAAGATAATCACAACACTACTAAAAGAGACATCTAGAAGCAATGCATCCAGGTCCCTTTGACTTCCACACCTATGCCACTCAGCCCAAAGTTTTCTCTATCTGCCAAGTGTTTATTATAGATAATGAATGGTATTTATGCCACCCTCACCATCTCCAACATGATTGGTCACATGGCTTGAGAGATCCCTTTGACTAGACCAATGTGTATTGCCGCTAGATTTAGATCAAGATGGACCACCACATTCATCAAACTCATTTCTATTTGTATCTTGTGCTTCCTACAACTTCACGTTAATGAAAACTAAGTGAAGAAACTCCATGAATCTGATACAATGTCATTATTTATTTGAGAAGTAAGAAAAACATCACCAAATCCACCAATGTAGATTGAGGGTAACTTCTTTGAGCAATATAATTTTCATTTCATGTAGTTACATGTGTTAGTAATCATCTTAAATTTGATCATCAATCTAAAAAATGTGCATTATAATGTTAAAGGAAATACCAAATTTAAACTTAACCAATCTTTTCCCATATAAAAATAAAATACATAAATTATTAGTCCTTATAAATCACCTCTATTGCACTACTTCATAAATGACTAATTGAGAAGACAGGCTCAAAGGTCTCATGCATCTTTCACGCATTGTGCTCAAGGAACCAATCTAAATTTATATCAAAGTTTCCATCAAGTTGGATTTCTCCAAGCTACTTTTTAAAGTAATTCTCTTGTGCTCTTCATTGCACTCTAAAACTCATATATATGATTTTGATTAGATACCTATTTTCTACTATCATTATCACAAACTAGGGTATCTATAGAAGATCTTCTCTTCAAACAAGTTTATATGCACTCACTAATAGAAATGAAATAAAATAGAAGTAGATTTGAACATCATGATGACAATTACTCAAAAAATAGCTAAGAAGCTTCAAGATATGGGTTTTCAAGATTTTTTAATGTAGAAAATAGAGGTATTCAAGCATAGATCTACCAAAGCAATTGGTTCATAAGTTTTGAAAAGAATAATTGGTTGCCCTGAGTTGTGTAGGTGCTCAAAAAGCTCAAATTATGAAACTCTCAAGTCTTTGCATGAATTGATTATTTATTTGACTATTAGAAACATCCATAAAGGGAAGAGAAGTGAAAATTACACAAATTTAATCATCTCTCATAATTTTGGAGTCGCCCAAAAGCTCAAACTTGCCCAACGAAACATAGATAAAAAATAGAGATTGATTTTTTGCAGTTTTGGAGGTACCTACCATGATAGATTTCTTGAAATGTCTATTACCAATTTTGTGCCCCTATTTGTAGTTCTCTCCCATGAAAGGCTACATTGAAATAATGTATGATTAAAAGTCCAAGTTCTACAAAGTAAAGAAAATAACCACAAAATTTTAGTGTAATTCATCTAGCTTGTAGATTCTTTTCTTCCAAAACATTTTACCAATCTGCATCCACTAGTTTCATTATATATCTCGAATGAGTAGTTCTTTGTTTCATATTTATTCTTTTCTTCTTGAAGCTTACATATTTTAGGTGAGTAGCAGGGGTGTTTAATGTGGTGTGGGTCTATCTTTTTGTCACAGTGCCTATTTATAAATATATTGAATAAAACATAGAAAACTGAGAAATTCTGTGAGGTGTAAGTAGATCCATTGGGAAGAAATTTTAGTTTTAAGATAGGTACAATGTATTGCTGACCCACCTTATCTAAAATAACAACCAATTTTTGCTCCTGTATACTCAAGTGAGCTTATTGGTTGCTTCTACAAAATGGGTTAACCTACATAATGGCTAGTGGAAATTATGATGTCTTGCCAATATATTCCTAAGGAGCTTGAACTATATATATTATAAACATCCAACAGGGTTTTACCCCACAAGTTTAAGTAGATGTGGTTGGGGTAAGCCCAATCTTGTAGCCATTAACTCACACTTGAGAGAGAACTAATGAAATATTGCATGATTTTTTCTCATTATAACAAAAATCAAATTCTTCAAACTAGTTACTCATAAAATAAATCTCCTAGTGCACAAAAATACACTCATGAACCTTAATTTCAATTCTCTAAATACTGATCTTTCTTCTCCTCTTCATGGCAATGAACTATCATTCCAACTCCCTTTCTGGTCTTCTTTTCAGCTGTCAATAATTAAACTATGTTTTTTCTTTACTATGCTCATGTTTTTTGATTCCCTCTTGTATCACTTTAAATCTATATCTCAACTTTTATAGTATTTACTTAGTAGCATGAGAAGACTACTTCTTACATCCCAAAATATTCTCCTTTCACCTGATACATCTTTCTTGTTATTTTAGGAAATTCTCAATTATTTCCTACTTTATTTTACGAAATTTAATATCTTTATTATTGTATTTTTTTGTGATTTAGTCATGCAAAAATTTATTGACTAGAAAAACATTGACTCGTATTTTTACAATACCTATCTATTCATTTGTTTTCGAGGAAATGGAAGAAAAAAATTAGCCCAAAAAATAATTACATACAATGATAGATGTTGACAACTATGAAACAACCTGTAGACATGTACAAGGGACAATTGACACCATATTGAAAGATAAAAACTTGTTTAGAATAAGTCAGTTTGTGTAGACTGTAGGAGACTATCTTTTCAACTCTCTCCAACTATTATTACACAATTACTTCACTTCCTTGGAGTTATGTAGGGGAACCATTAACCATTTTATACAATCTCTCAAAAAAAATGAATCTAAACCTTTATTTTCACTTTCACATGAATAAATCCTGACATTTTATATGAATTACATGGAATTAGAGATGTTGATACATATCTACGACATATGACATTCTCTGTAGCTTTAAAAAAAGGAGATAATAACGAATGTAGCCTTTAGGGAGACATATTTTGCGTCAAATGGATAAATATTGAAATTTGTATTTGGCCATTGATTAGGAAAACAAAGCACTTACATTTCAATGAATATTTACAAACCACTACATATTCTATCTTGTTCCATGATGAAAATCCTCTCCATGGTCATTTTGAACCACTTGTATAAAAATAAAATAAAAAATAGAGTCATTTTGATCTATACTTGCCTTGTTGAAACTGTCAAAAATAACTTGCAGTTCAAAGAATGTTTCACAAAGCATTATCTTGAAAGATGGGATGCCCAATCTGTGTAAGGAATAATTATCGGTAACTAAATGTAGTGATAGTCTTTTCCATAACATTTTCATGTTAACAAACAATGATTATGATAGCAAATGTCTTCATCGTTACATGACTCAGTCATTTTGTAATGCAACTTTTGGTGATGACAAGGTAGCAATGAATTTCCTTGAAACATCTCTTACCATTGATTCACTTGTTCATTGTGATGCAATGAGTTGGGAAACATTTATTGTTAAACTAGGTAAGCCGTTTGAAGAAAGAAAAATAGAAAGTCATGAGTTTTGTTTCTAGTGGTTGTCTTATATTTTGCAAATAGTTATACAACTATGGAAAATAAGCAATGAAATGATTGCAAACACAATTATAGTAGAGTATTGTAATGGCGAAAGGTCAACAAAATTGTACAAAATTGTCATGCCCAAAATATCATGGGCAAAAACACACCAACAGTTATTTTTTATTTTTTTAAAAATTTAGTACTTAAGTATTCAAAAAGAAATGCCATTTACCACTTAATTAAATAGATTTAAATAATTGAAACAAAATGATATCCATTAAATCTCTAAACTTAATCTAATAACAATCATATCTTAAACATGTAGCAAAACAATTAAGAAAACCAAATTTAAATCTTGCTATATTTGTATTTGTTAAAAAAAAAACTAATTTTAAACCTATCAATTGATTATATCAATGAAGCTTCCACTTAAAATTTCAAAACAATAATAATTTAATTTAATTTAATTATAGTCTAACCATTTTAAACTTTAATTAAATTCTAACATTTAAATTCAAATATGAATTTCATAAAATATAAATTAACATCTAACATTAATTAAATCTATTAACTTTATTACTTACTAAAATTATCCAAACCTAACATCTAACACAACCATCTTAACATAATATTAAAATTAAAGTGAAATTATTAACTCACTAACAAATACCACTAATTTAACATCTAAGACTAAATTAAACTTGCTATACACTAACACTTTAACCCATATTCACTTTAACAACTAACTTTATTTCATACTAACCCAGCATCTAAAACATACTCTATCTATCCAAAACAATAATACAAATAATAATAATAATAATAATAAACTAATTCTAATTCTAGCATTTAACAAATTAAAACTAACTTACTTTCCTAACAACTAACTATTATCTAACATTGAATAATTACAAAAAAATACTTTACTCTAACTAACCCAACATCTTAGCTAACCTCTAACCTTACATCACAATAATATATTCTAACATAATCTTACTAACTATAACTTTAATATACTAACTACAATTAACATAGCACTTAAAACAATTAATAGTATTAACATATACTAATATTAAAAATCATATTAATTAAATTATTAAAAATTAAAACTATCTAATAATTAAACTAACTTAAACTAAAACTAAAATGTATTAAATACTTAAAAATTAAACTAACTAAACATACTTAACTAACACTAATACTATTTAATAATTTATACTAACTTAACTTTAAAAACTTAAAAAAAAAAACACACACACTAACTTTAAAACAATCCTAAACTAACATAAGTTAAATTAATACTAACTACAAAAAATAAAATAAAAGTAAGTAACATCTAAAAAATTTAACATTTTTTTGCGTATGGCCTTCCGCTTGCACTCCCCTTCTGTCGGCACTTGTCATACCACATTTACTGTGGGAGCGTTAGGTTAGGATATAATGACTTCGGCCACCGGTGAACTAGTTGTTTTTGGTGTTCACGCTGCTGCTTCGGACTGCCATGGCGCCGCCACCGAACAAACGCCCGTGCAAGTTTGTCCTGAAGGTTTTCCACAAGGTAAGCCTGATATTGTCCTTCCTTTGCAAGAATTTGATGCCGCATGTGACTGGTTAGAACAACATACCTTGATTGGGTATTTTGTTGGTAGGACCCCACTTGAAGCTATGCTCAGAGAATGGGTTAACAAAAGCTGGACCCCGCATGGCATCCGCCTTGACGCTGTGCAAAACCTTACCAAAAGTTTTTTTTATTTCGCTTCGCTAACCTGTCGCAAGCTGGCACAGTTTTTACCAACGGCCCTTGGTCTGTGCGTTCCTCTCTACTTGTATTTCAGAAATCGTCCCGAGACTTCTCTATCTTGGACGATAAAAAGATTAGGGTTCCTATTTAGGTTGAATTCCCAGGTCTATCCTTGCCCTGTTGGCCTTTTATTGAGTCTATTGCCCAAGCCCTTGGTAAAGTTGTTACCAAGGAGCTAGAATTTTTTTTAATGCTCTCCCTTAGTGGCATGTTTGAATTGAAGTTGATCTTTCTAAAGATCTCAAAGATTCGGTGGAAATCCAGATTGGCGCTCAAACCTTCACACAGAAGGTGCTTTACTTGAACCTACCTAACACCTGTTATAGGTATCAGTCTGCGGAACACAAGATCAGGGACTGCCCTTTGGCCACACCTAGGGTCAAACCCCACACTAAAGCGATGCCTGTCAAGTAGGTTGAAGGAAAAAAAGAAGAATGGGTTACTGTTGGGCGCAAAGGCAAGCCTGCCTTGAATCCTTTGGACCCCAAGCCATCCTATGTGGCCGTAACCGTGATTTCTCCTACTTCCATCGAAGTATCAGTGCCTGCTAGCGTGGAGACGCCAACAACTTCTGTTGCGCCAGTTTCGATTTTGCAGGTTTCAAACCCTGCTGGCTCGTAGGGGATTAAGGCAGCTGCCAGGACCTCGTCCTTGGTTGGGGATTGTTCTCCTCTTGCAGTCTCTTCCATAATACCACTAGCAACAAGACATTCTCGCAGTCCTCCTGGACGTGTGGAGATATTAGGGGTAAAACGCTAGGCTGTAAGTCCAGAGGATTTCCCATCTAACTTCCACCCGGTTGCTACCTTTTTGCAGAATAGTTACTCCTCTCTCGAGGACGGGGATGATATGGAAGAGTTTTCATGAACTTCCTCTCCTAAAATGTTCGAGGTCTTATAGACCTCCCCAGAAAATTCTATGTCCGGGATACCCGTCATAGACATGGGAATTTAGATTTTCTTTGCTTGCAAGAAGTTCAGATTTCTGGTTTCATGCTTTCTGCTGCATGCCGAGTCATTTGGAAGGATAGCGTCATGTTTTCTTCTCAGCATAAAGCTGGCCGAGGTGGTGTAGTTACTCTCCTGTCACCTCGCCTTCATTCTGCTATCATTTCGCACAGTTCTGACCCCACACACCATATTATTTGGCTTTTGCTTTCCATCAACAATCATTCTTTTGGAGTCATTAATGTATGCCTCCAATGATGTTGTGGAAAGGGCGCAAATGTGGGTTTGGCTTATTGACAACCTGCCACCTGCTACTTGGGTCCTATGTGGGGACTTCAATATGGTTGAAGTGGCCTCTGACAAAGATGACATTCTACCTTTTATTTGGACAGCTGGGGAAAGACAAGCCTAGTTTCACATGCGTAATAAATTGGGCCTCTTTGATCCCAATACTAGCCGCCGTCATGATAATGGGGCTTGGCACACTTGGTCCAATTTTTGAGCCGGTCCTGATCACATATTGAAACATCTTGATCATGCTATGATCTTGACACAATATTTTTTTTATTTTTCTGAAGATCGTGATCTACCTATCATTCCCCTGACATATGTGACATTTTCAGACCACTATCCCATTTATTTTGGCATTTCTTGGCAAACAGCTGTCCCCAAAGTGGTTAAGTCTCAATTCTTCCTCAACACGTCTATGCTATTGCATGCCTCCACTATCTCCCACATACAACGTGTCTGGAATTTGGAACCACGTCCACATTCCCATTGAGGTTGGATTCAATGGTGGAATGATGCCATTACCAAAACGGCTCATTTTTTGCGCATCTACGAGCATCAGCTAGCAATTTTTAGAAAACATTCTTATGAAGCCAAGACCCTTGCCCTCAAAAAAGCCTCTGAAGCACTCACCTTCAACCCTTTTGATGTGGATCTACAACTTCAGCTTGCCAAGCTTCGCCATGAAAAGCAAATTGCTAATAACTATGCTGCCCGAGGAGCTCAAATCAAAGCCCGTCTCCACTGGTTGGAGGTTGGCGACAAAGCCTCGAAGGAGTTCTTTCAGGCTCTACAAGCCCGTCATACCAATATTGGGATTAGAAAGATAAAATAGGGAACTGAGGTTCTTTCCAATCTGCTAGACATCCTGCAAGCTTTTGTTCTTCACTATGAGAACATTTTTGCTTCGTAGGGCCATTCGGTTGCTCAGGAGGAGGCTCTCAGAAAGTGTATTTCTGTTACTCCAAACCGCCTCACGGTTGAGCAACGTGCTTTCTGTGAGTAACTTCTTTCCCTTCGAAACCTTAAAGAGGTAGCTTACTCCATGGCGGATGACAAATCCCTTGGGTGTGATGGATTTCCCTGTGAATTTTACAAACATCTTTGGGAGCAAATTGGTCATGATCTGCACAAAGTCTATCTTGAAGCATACCATTCTAAAAGCTTAGGAATGATCATAAATAAAGGCAATATTAAGTTCATACCTAAAGCTAGCGATCCTGAGGACATCTGCAACTAGAGGCCCATCACCCTCCTCAATGTGTCTTATAAGATCATTGCTAAGGCGCTCTCTCTCAAAATCTACCATATGCTTCCTCTAATTGTGCGGCCTGAACAAACTGGCTTCATCAAATCCAGGTATATTCTTGACAACATCATTGCTGTCTGGGAAGGTATGGAATGGGCCCGTAAGTCCAAGCAGTAGGCTATCTTTTTAAAGATAGATTTTGCTAAAGCCTATGATCGTATTGAATGGCCTTTCATGGCTATGCTTCAGGCTCTAGGTTTTGGTCCCAATTTCCTTCAGTCCATGGAGATGCTCTTTGGTGATGCTAATGCTTGCATCACCATCAATAATTCACAATCTGAAGCTTTTGGACTTTTTTGTTCCATTGGACAAGGTTATCTATTAGCTCCTACGCTTTATGTCCTTGCTGCCGAAGGCTTTGGTTATTTACTTGCTCATTCTGTGTCTTCTGGGCTGGTCCGTGGCATTTCCTTGCCTGATTCTTCCTCCCAGTTAGTCAATGGTCATTTTGCTGATGATTCTTTTCTCACTCTTCTTGAGGATGAAGAAAACATCAAAAATGCGTTAGATTGTCTTGACACTTTTTGTCAAGCCTCTGGATCTGCCATTCAATGGCATAAAACGCTCTGTTATCGACATTCTTTTTTGCTAGCTCCACCTTGGCTCAGCCAATTCCAATGGAATTTGGTTACTCATGGAGAAATTTTCTGCTTTCTTGGCATTCCCTTTGCTTTCCAGGCTTCCCCTATGGAACTTTGGAATGCTGTGCTTACAAAGATTACCAAAAAGCTTGATTATTAGATCACTAAGCCGCTTTCTCTTGCTGGTAAATTCCAGATTTGTTCTAAGATTTTGGATGCCACCCATGTGTTTTATTCTTCTTTTTGGGCTCCCTCCAAAGCTTCATACCTCAAATTAGAACGGTTGCTCAGAGATTTTCTTTGGGCCTCTGGTTTTGACCATCATGGTTTTCACAGAGTTGCTTGGGATTTCTGTTGTCTCTTGAGGGAATCTAGGGGTCTCGGCCTGCTTTCCACTCGGAAGTGGGGCCTTGCCCTCTATGCTAAATAGATTATCAGAGCTATTTCTGGAGATGAAGCCTGAAAAATTCTTGTCAGACATTGCATCTCTTCAAGCTTCCCTGCTAACAAACCAGCCTGGAAGGGAATTGGTTTTTAGACTCTTCTCACTATGCGAGAACCAATGGTCATACAGGGCTCCTTTGTTATAAAGAGCATCTAGAAAACTTGGGAAGCTGTTAAACCTTGGCTTCATTGGGTTGGTAATGAGTTCCGCAATGGGCTGTCCTTAAATCAGCAAAACATTTGGTGGTCTCCCCTGTTTGCCTTCTAGGGTATTCCTCTTGCCAAGACTCAAGGTGCCAGTGCTCTGCATTTCTATAAATGAGGCATTCACACTACTAAGGATATCTTTTCAAGAGTCACCATGAATTTAAGGTCTTGGGAGTATATGCAAGTTCAATAACGCCTTGTTCATGCCGATCGTCAGACTTATGAGCTTTTGTTGTCTTTTATCCCTGTGCACTTACTTCATAAAGTGGGGATTCAGTCTGTTCGACCTTGGTGGTATGATTGGAAGTGGTTTCCTGCCACTCCATTTACCAATTATAAGCCCAATATGGGATATAGATGGCTTTCGCCCCACCTTCCGATCGTAGACACGCTTAATCAACGGTGGCATTTGCATTCTTCACTTTCTCAATGGAGAAAACAGTTCGACACCATTTGGAGTGCCATTACAGAACCTAAGATTGCTCACTTTGCTTGGTGCCTTGCTTTCCAAGGTCTTCCCCTGGGGCCTCGGCTCAAGCACATTGGGGTTCTTGACCCTAGATGCCCCTCCCGTGGCCAACCTGAGTCCTTTTTGCATATTTTTTGGTTTTGCAAATGTGCTCAGAATTATTGGCAGTGGATCCATGATTTTTTCAAGCCTTTCAGGCCCGAACCTTTTTCATGGCACATGATCCTTCTGGGTGATTCCCCCAGATTTCCTCGAAAGTTTTCCCAAATTTGGCATACCTTTAGGATGGAAATTTTGTTTTCTCTATGGAAAGATAGGAATGCAATTTTATTCACTCACAATTTTTTGGATGTTAACATTGCAATGTACACTAAGGCATGCATTTGTAACAATGTCATTATGCAGATATAGGTGCAAGCTAATAAAGTTGCACTGGAGGTTGCCCACTTACAAGAATTGTTAAACCACTAGGGCAATGCTCCTTGTACCATTGCTAGAGTGCCTCTGGAGGCCTCAGCTGATGCTTCCTCATCTCGCGATCGCCGTTCCAGATGCTAGTCCTCTGGCCACCATTCTCCCACGCCACGCTCCTAGGGTCCCCACCATCGCTCTCCCAACGGTGGTCATGGAGATTGGAGGTGTTGCTCTGCTTTCCCACCACGTGGTGGTGTTGGCTGGTCCTCGGCTCCCCCCCTGGGTGGGCTTCTGGCTGGTCTCCGACTCCTCCCCTTGGACGGGCGCACCCTGGCAAGTTTCTTCGGCTGGCCTTGGCAATTTCTCCTCCGTGGCCAAATAAGAAGGATGCAGAGACTGCAACTACCCCAGATCTTGTAGATGCTGCTAACGGCTGGACTGTTCCTAGTCCGCCTTACAATCCCACTGATGTGTGGGGATTTCTAGATAAAGATGATCCTCCTCCCTCTGCTGGTACTGCCTTGGCAGCATGAGGATTGTTATTATTTTTTTCGATGAATAGTTTTTAGTTGCTGGCTGCGGCCATGTTGTTTGCTCTAGCTTTGGCCGATTGAACTCATTCGTGGGGTGATCCTGTATCCCCCGACCCTTTTTTGTGAATTGTAATCTTAGTAAATTTTATTAATTGAAAAGGACTATTCATCAAAAAAAAAAAAAAAAACTATTCTAACCACGTACTCCCCACTCCTTCCTGCTTTCCACATCCCAAGACTCCCTATGCTAACCTAGATTTCAATAAAAAGATGCAGCCCAAAAGGAGAGGAGTACGCCTAGGTTAATTAGATGGAGTATAGAGTAAAGACTTAAATATTTGTTCAAACAAATCTACATTAAATTAAAAATCTGCCCCTTAACTTTATTGGTCAACACATCATGATAGACATGGCCATGTGAGGTACTCTATGAGTCTTTTCCAACGCCCAGCAAGGATAAAGGGGGTAAGTATTTATTCTTTAAAGTTTTTTCTGGTAAGATAGGATATATATATATATGTCCACAAAAAAGGATAATGTGAGAATCTTAGAGATTCTCTGTTCAAAAAAAGAATTTAACATCCTCCCCATACAAAATACAGAGAGCAATATTTCTCTTGGGGATATATATATATATATATATATATATATATATATATATATATATATATATATATATATATTCCAAGTGTATAAATTTTTTAAATGTGAATTTTATAAGCAATTTTTTTTTTTTACAAGATGGGGTTGGGGGGGTGTATATTTTTCTTTTCTTTTCTAATGGAACTTACCGAATACCTAGTTTAACTAAGGGGTTGAATAATTTGTTTTAACAACAATGTAAGATTTATTTTATCTCTGATTAATCACGAAATTGAATTGAAGTTTCAAGCTTATCAATTTTTTTTCTTCCTTAACAAAGTTGAACTTGAAATTTGCATGATAAAACATCACCATTTTATGTACTTTTCAATACATGTGCATATAACTGAAAATATGAAGATCTCATAAGAAATGATATTACTCAATGATTATTTTATTACCGCCTAATTCAAAGGCTCCACTAGGAAAGAACCAAGAAGAAAACCCGACATCGTTGCCACTTCAACAATAAGTTTAAATACATTTTACATAGGATTTCAATCCCAAGGAGAAATCTCCTCAACATAACTAAATTTCAATAACAAGTTGAATTTCCTTCTTGGCCCTTAACAAGGGATCCATTTCAAATTCTACAAAACATCATGGTGAATGTGGAGAGAATGAAAACTGATCGAGAGTGTGAGGCCTTGCCCCGACCCATCGTAGCATAGTGATACATTACTATTATTTTGATATTCATGACTTGAGATGTCGAGACATTATCTGATGCTTAGAACATACTTTATTATTTCATGTTGTGTGATGTTACTTTCAGATATATTTGATGATTGTCATTTAATGATTCATGTATATGTATGTTGATGAAATCAGTAAATGTAGGCTTGAGACTTTGATTTGAGAGATTTTCAATGATTAAGAATTAAGTAGGATGAAGAAACCCTTATTGATGTATGTTTTAATTTATGTGAATTTCTGATACGTATACATTTATGTACATGTGATTTTATGGGACTACTGATGTGTGCAATGAGTGTGCAGATATTTAGCCGAGAAACCCTATGGAGGAAGAGAACTGATCTCCTTGTGCTAATTCTGGAAACCTTGTTGTTTGTAATTCATGTATTGTCTTGTGCGTTATGTGTATGCATCTTCTTTGTTCAGTGAATGTTAATGTTCGTAATTATGTTCTTTTAGTGTCTCTTGACACTCGTAAAGTGTTTATATGCTTCAATGTGCTATATAGGGTTAGTTGTTTAACCTTTGGACCCAAGTTGGTTTAGTTGGTGTCAGTTTGCTAATTGGGTTCTTAATCGAGGTTAGTCATCCCTTAATCCGGATTAGTGTTTAATCTGCAAGTTAGAGTAGTTAGATGGTCCTGTTTTATTCCTAAATTTTATTTGGCTCTAAACCTCTAGCCTAAGGCTTAAAACATGAAATTATTATACCCAAAGGGTATGGGTATGGGTTAGGGGTCTTTTCCAACCCTTAAGCCCCTTTTATTGACTTTTGAGGTCACTCAAAAAGTCTCCTTTTGCCTTTGTGCGAAAATTGACCATGGTTTTCTTGAGTTACTTCACCTCATCTCCACTTAGGGTTTAATCATAGTGTAGGTTGAGTTAGGAGTTTCTAGAATTGCAAGTGGTTGGGGTAGTTATTGAGCCCTTGGGTGGTTGAGTTGGAGGCCTATTTAGAGACCCTTCTTGGACTTGTGAAGGTTGTTACCCAATCTCTACATTTAGAGAGGAGTTTTGAAGATTGAAGGAAGGAAGTGGAAACTCTACTCAAACTTGTTCTTTGCCATTACCTCTTTGTGAAGGTAGGAAATTCTCATCTCCCTTATTCAATTTTTATGATTTGTTTCATGCTCATGCTACTTTGTTGTTGTTTCAATGTTTGTATGGTTGTGGGTATGTTGGGAAGATTTGAAAACCATGTTATTTTGGTTGTTTTCCTTTCTTGTTTATGTTTGCAATTTTGAGATTTTCCTTGCATGGGTGTTTTGGTATTACTCACCCTTGGAGAGGGCAGAAGTGATCAATTTTGGGAAAGGTCTATTTAGTTGGACTCCAACCGGTGTAGAGTCTCTTCTCAGGATGAGAAAAGGGAGAAAGGGTAGGGTGTTATGGGCCCCTACCCGTCAGCACAAACCTCGTATGAGTATGGCATTTCAAAATGGAAGAATGGAAGTTCTTGATAATTAGCCTCGATTGGGCATCTGATTTGGTGTTGTGCTCGACTTCTCCTAGTTGGAAGAATCCACCTTTCCCTAGTGTTGATTTATTGTAGATCTTGTTGTGAAAACCTTGTATAAATATGCATGTTTTGAATTGTTCTTGTTCATGCTTCTGGTCACTTGATCAAATTCTGTTTCTTCCATGGTTGTAGAAATGAGTTGCAGAAAACATTATAAATCCCTTGATTAGGGTCATGAAGAAAATTTGATTTAATTTTTGAAATTAGGGATTGAGATCCTATTGTAAATTATATTTTAAACCTTTTTGTAATTGGCAACAAAGCCGAGTTTTCTTCCTGATTCTTTCCTGGCTGAGCCTTTGAATCAGGTTGGCCAATAAAATTGGTGTTGAATACAATTGCTTGTCATGTGATTTAATTTGTAAACTTTATTTTGGATGGATGCACATCAAAATAAGATAGAAATAGTGTTGATTTAATCAAGCAAATTTCAAGTTTACTTCTATGTTGGTAACAAAATTTTTATCATGGATGTAGATTTAGTTGGATTGAGAAAATTTTCAAGTTCTTTATATGTTCCTTATATGTTCAAATGATAACTATGTTCCGGAAAGGAATTAACGTCTATGGTTGATTTATTGCAATGCAAGTTACATAGGAGTTCATATTAAATATGGTGTTAGGATACCTTAAACTATTGTATCTATGTTTAAAGCCTTTCAAAAAAATATACATGGCTTGAAATCTATACTTAGAAAATTTCTTTAAAAAAAAATGTGTGTTGCAAGAGAGTAAAACTCTCTGCCTTTTGTATGAGAGAAAATTTAAATTCCTCTTTGCAATAGAGAATATTCTCCAGAATATTCTTATTTTTAAAAATTTGAAATAAGACAAATAAAAAGAAAATATAGATATTAGTGTTCAAAATTCAAAAGAAATTCAAAAAAAACATATATATATATATATATATATCTTATTCCTAACAACTAAAATTTATGTAATAATTCTTATAAATATCCCTTTTGCCATCTATAAAACTTTATGTCATTAATAGAATTTCTCCTTGGTAGACGTCAGTTTGAAAAGAGGTATTAAAAATGTTTTCTTTGTGTTGCAAAGTCAAGAAGTCATCATGGGATGATGTCACCCCTTGTCCCCTCCTATTTTGATTGCTGAGTTTTAATAAGGTTTAAAGTTTGCTTGGGACTTTGGAATTTTTTTTATCTCCTTGCTTATTTAACTTGGTCTGCGCTCCAAGTGGGGATTGGGCAGAGCGCTGTCCCAAGGTGATGGGGACACAACCCAAGAACAAAATGGACACAACAAAAAAAGGAAAATTATATTAACTGAGAAAATAAGCTAGTACAAATAGTATAGGAAAATAAACTTCAAAACATGCCCTAAGGGCTTACAATAGCATAAATCTGGAGATAATTTCTCCTTTCAGTACCTCCTCTCAAACTCCACTCCGAAATGCCTTTTACAATGCCAGAAATCTCCTTAAATAGACTTCGGAGGGTTAAGGACTAGGAGTACATTCTAGAAAGTTCTAGTAGGCATCCACTGACCAAATAGAAGGTTCCAAAAGCTGCATTAGAAGTCAGTGCAAATCTAGAAGAATCTAGAAACGGTAACTGAACTTCCAGGAGGCATAACTTTTGAACCGTAGCTCTGATTGACAAACCGTTTACATTTTCGGAAAGCTCTCAAAGTGCTCTATAGCCCAATGGACCAGCTTTACTTGTCCCCCATTTTTTGGCCCTTTTCAAGGTCATTTAATTCCCCTAACTTTACTTTGAAGCATTCTTAGGAGGTTTCCAAAACTCAAAAAACTACAATAAGTTTCAAACCGTGGGGCCTTTTGACCTGATTCTTTTTCTGGAATGTTCTAAATCACAATTACATTCATCTGGCCAATTCACACCTTCTAGTTTACCAAAATGATGGCTCAATTACATGCTCCTATTTTTTCAAGATTTTCTAACACATTGATAGTGGAACTGTGAGAGTTGGAACCTTTATTTGGCCCAAATGGGTATCCAAAAATGAAAACACATGAAACAAAAACTAAGTCTAAGTACATTTTTTTGGGTGACACAGGATTGCCCTTATACCTCTGGATGCTCCTGCATCACAAGGACAACGCTTGGGAAGTGCATGTCATTTGGGAAGCGCTGCCCAAGGTTTAGGCGGCTAGGGAAGATGTGACGTGAGTCACATATGGTTAAGGGTTTTAGAGAGTAGAGTGTAGGGTAGTTAGTAGGTAGGATTTAGTGTTAGTTAGGTGCTAGGGGTTAAGATAATATTTAGGTCAGTTTAGTATTAAGTTTAGAATTAAGTTAGTTTTAGTTAATTATTTAGTTAGTTTTGTTCTTAGATTAATTTAGTTGTTTTATATCAAATGTTAGATAATTTTCAATTAGTTTTAGATTAATAAGAGATAGTTGATGTTATTTAGATAATTATTAGTTGAGATCAGTCTACATATTATGTTGATTAAAATCTGGATTAGTATTAATTATGTTAGTTTGGTAGTGTTTCTTTTTATATATATGCATTTGTAATTAAATGGTTATATAGTTAAGTGTTAATCGATTAAGTTTTAAATCTGTTTAGTAAAGTAGCTTAATTTAAGGGTTATTGGCTAATTAAAACAAGTTTTTAAGTAGATTATAATTGCTTAGATATTTGACCCAACAATCTCATAGTCATCTACACTTTTAATTTAAACAATTTTAACTATGATGTTGTATAAGACATGTAAGAACATAAGTTACCATTATAAATCTTAGAACAAAAGTTTCAATATCTTAACGATGTTATTGTCCTCATAATTATAATCTTAAGACATAATGTAGAGAACCTGTACATAAAATATTATCTCAATAATTTTAGAACTTAGAGCAATTAATTATTATTATTCAAAAAAATTATTATTATTGATTTTGTGTGTTTTTTCCCTCGTAGTTTGGGCATGATAGAGAGACAACCAATCATAACATGAAGAAAAAATCAGACATTCACTCCCATCCCAAGTTTACACAACAGGTTTGACATTGAACCAAACTAAGGAGAAGGTGGATTTTTCCAACAAGAGATTTCAGACACAACACCAAAACAATTGCCCTATCAGGGCTACAACTCAAGAACTTTTGTTCTTTCATTCTTACATGCCAAAACTCATACGTGGTTTGTGCTGATGAGTAGGGGCCAATAACACCCTACCCTCTCTCCCTCTTCTCATCCTGAGAAGAGACTCTACACTATTGGAGTCCAATTGAAGACCTTCCCTCATACATGGCCACTTCTACCCTATTGAAGGGTGAGTAATGCCGAAACACCCATACAATCCTTTCAAAAAATTTCAAAACAAAACACAAAGGAAAGACATTTAAGAAAACTTGTTTCAATCCCTCCCAACATACTCAACACACATACAAACATACATAAGTAACAAAACTGAAACATGAAACACAACATGAACAAAAGGAGGTGAAGTATTCCTACCTTCAAAAATTGGGTTATGGCTAATGCAAAAATTTGAGATGAGCATTCCCTTCCTTCTCCTTCTCCTTCAATCTTAAATTCCACTCTAAAACTAGAGGTTGGGTGAACACTCAAACCCTCTCAAAAATGCCTCTAAATAAAAACCTAGACTCAACCACCTCTAAAAAGCAATAACTCCCCCACTTGCCTAAAATTTCTAGAGGCTTCTAACTCAATTATACCAAGGCTAACCTCAAGGTCGAGTTAAAGTTATCCAACTCATGATGAAACACTCAATTTTTACAATAAAGAAAAAATTGGAGTTTTTGAGTGACCATAAAAGTCAACAAAAGGGGCTAAGGGGGTGGAAAATGCCTCCAACCCATATCCATACCCCTTGGGTACTTAGATTTCATGATTTTAGGCCTTTAGGATTAATTAGGGACCTATCAAAAGATAGAAAAATTTAGGACTATCTAACAACCTTCAAACTGCAAATTAAACACTAATCTAGATTAGGGGTAATTAATCTTGATTATAAAATGATTAGCAATAGGGTCACTAACCTAGTTTGACTTAGATCTTTAACCTAGACTATCAATAGGGTCAATAGGTTACTCAGTTAACCCTAACTATCATGCTGGAATGCATATACAATTCATGAGTGTCAAGCAACACTATAGAAACATTGTTACGAAACATTAACATTTAAAGATTACAAAATGATGCATTCATCCAATCCATGATACAAATAAAATACGAACAACAAGGTTTGTGTCTTTTGTTAGACTCAACCTTGTTTTCCACAATTGATACATAGGGTTCAATTTCATTTCTCTGTTAGATTCCCTGACAAATAAATATCTTGCACACTCATTGCACACATCAGTAGCTCAAAAAAATCACATACATATATTCAAAACTTATCTGGATAGTTACATAAATCAAAACATGAATCTTTCATATGATTAACTATTTAATTCATTTCTACTCACATTTGATCATCAGTAATCACATAATCAATATAACATAACTTATTCATTAATTCAAATTAAAATACTAGAATAATCGTCATTAGGCATGCATATCCTAACATCATAAACATCACCATTTAAGGAATACTAAACTATATAGAACATAAAACTTAATCATTGAGGTATCAAAATCAAAACCCTTATCATTAGGTGAAAATGCCTCATATCATCATTAGTGAAATTTTAATGTTTAAACAGTCGAGATAATGTAGTTTGTTCTCAAGTCACTGAATATTTAAAATATGAATGTATTAAGATCTTAGTTCTTATTAGGACATCTAAACCATAAAACATTAATTCATATCCATTCTAATCTCCTACAATAGTTTTAACAGAGAGATACTTATTTAATAAGTACATGCAAGGGGGAACCTTACAAAAATTATGTGTTGGAAAGTTAATGATAGACATATAGATTACAAATTACTTGGAGTGGATACTATAACATCACATGATTCTAATATAAAATACTTCCCACCAAATCCAAATTCAAAGTCAGAAAAAATGTGAATTTTCACAAAATGAAATATTTTATTTGAAATAATTACGGTAATCTTAAAAAATCACAAACAATACTCATTTTGCAATCCACAAAAAAAACAAATTTGCATAAAACAAAATAGTCTATTAAAAATAATAGATTCATAGAAGAAAATAATCCTTTGCAACCCACTGTGCATATCTCAACTTGCTACTAAATCACTTCAAAAAATAAAGTAACAAATGTGCAACCAAATCACTATTCATGAAAAGTACAAACCAAAAGAAAAACCAAATCAACAATTGAAATATACATGAAAAAATTCTGGACATGCCTAGACATGTATGTATAGTAAATCAACAACCAAATTTCAAAATGAACACAAGAAACTTTACTCAAAAAATGGAAAAAAATATTAGCTTTTATTATCAAAGAGAATGTAATTTTTTGAGAACAAGATCTACAATTTTTGCAATAAGAAATTGCAAAAAAGAAAAAGAAACCATGGTACAAATATTTAGAACAAGTTAGAACAAACAAGTCACTAAAACACATAATTTCCTTGATAGAACTTGAAGAGAGACTTGTATCCCTTTGAATTGCATTTCTACAAATTTTGCAGCTAGGGTACAAACTGTCTCAATTTGGATTGCATGGGACAATTATCAATGTGCCAGTAGACATGAATATTATACAAATAGTGTTACTACAATCAACAAGTGAAACTTCCACTATTTATATTGCATTGAAGATACAATTGCAATATGTGAATGCATAACAAAAAGCAAGAGTGTGCCCAAATGTAATAATGAATTATCTTAAAGTGTTATGCAAAAGAAAACCTTACAAAATGCAAAATGTTAAAATAAACCATGAATGACATAATCAATTAAACCATTCGGAAGAAGATAGACTAAGTTCTACCTCTACTACTGATAGTGACAATGATAGTGATAGTGCCATGGAACTTGAAACATAAACTTTGATACATGGGTTTATAGAAGCAAGAACTATCCATGTCATCCAAGAAAAAATCATTAAAATTGCACCAGTTGAAGTACAATAACCTTTTGGTATAGTTTAAGATAAATATGCAAAAGAGATGAAATTTTTAATATTATTTTATGGACAACCACGGGATGATAAAATAACAAAATAATTTTTATATCAAAAAATTGCACAATGGAAGTTAAAAAATTCAAATCGAGCATTTTTCTTATCATACAATGAACTTGTTCTTCAAAACCATAAAAAATGATTATTCAACAAGTCTTCTCTACTATTTTGGTGCAAATTCGTAAAGAAAAAATAGAAGGTAAAAATTTACTGGCAAAAGATGTGAAGCACAAATCAAACCTTGAAAAAATATTGCAATCAAATATTTAATATATTGATTTCAAGAAAATATAATTTTTTCTCAAATATTTGCACTATCTAATGAAAAACATTTTTGCAATGATATGTTAACTAGGTCCACCAATATTATTTGCAACATTCACTAGTGCAAAACAAAATTGGAAGCCCTTGACTGAAACACTAAAATAATTGTACAAATTGCACTAGACCAAATCCAAAGCATACAGAGAAGAAGAAATTAACAATTTTGACATCTCATCTTTGATAAGGAAAGACACTATCACTTGTACTTGTTACTACAAACATAGAATTAATGTCATGAAAAAATTAATTTGCACAAATGATTCTTTTTTAGGCAAAATCATTGATTATTTCTCTATTACAGAGTTTCAAAGTCAAGGAAATGAACATGACCACTTCATGATATGGGTTAAAGATGCACTAGTGTATGGAAAGGATAATAACATTATGATTGAACATTTTGTGGACAAATATTTGACTTGCAATACTGAACCTTTGGACAATGAAATAAGCAAGTTTGATAGACATCAACATACAAAACAATGTAAAAAAATGAAAAAGGGTAGATGTCACTATGGTTTCCTAAAACCGCCTATGAGGACAACCAAATTTTTTGAACCATATGTAACTTAGACAAAATCATCATGTCTATCACTAGAAAAGTGAAAACCAACTTACAATATTCAGACTATGCAAGTTCTATGACATTTGACGATTTCTTAGTCAACATAGGAATGAATGAAGATGAATACATTTTGGTCATTAGGTCTACATTATCTGGGCCTATGATATTTTTGAGAAGAAAACAAACAAACATTTGGATCAATACATTTTCAAAACACATGCCACTTCTATGAAAAAAAAATACTGATGCACGATATATTCCTAACACATATGCAACAATAATGTACATTTGTTTGTACATGACATAAAAACAACTCAATAACAAATACCTTCAAAAAAATACACAATGTTCATAAAGAACAAAATATTGATGCAATAAACATGATAAGAAAACTCAGCAATGCATTACTCAATTTGCAACAAATGTCTACTCAACAAGCTGTCCACATTGTGATTTCACTCCCTCTTAGTTCTAGTTCAAGAAAGTGTACATTCATAGAAACTTCAACTATAGATGATCACACATTTATTTTAAAAAACTCAAATTAGTTAAATAATGAACCAGACGAATCACTAGATATTTGTTGCAAAAGTTTAATTGACCATTATATTGGATGACCTGCAACCTTGATCCATATTTGTCTTGTAGACTTTGTTTCACAATACAAAGTATAAAAAAATAGGGTGATGCAAAGAAAAATATAACAAATAATCATAAGGTACAACAAACATCTTGATACTGATGATTAGTATAGGGAGTAATTGTTGCTATATGTTCCATTCAAAAAAGATAAAAACAATTTTAAAAATGGATTTCAAACATGGAAAGAAGCTTTCTACCACAACAAGAATGCAATTCAGCCTAACATAGAAAAATACACATACAATGTAAATGAACTATGAGATGATATGGATAATGCAATTAAAGATGCAACTATTGAGGTTGACATCTGAAATAATGAACATAATATGCATGGTTTAGACAACACAAACAATGACAAATACAATCTGCAATGTGATTTAAACACAATACAACACAATATGTACAAGAAGCACACAAATGGGCAATTTGAAATAGGAAAACACCCACATTTACTAGATAATGTTGAGTACTACAATATACAAAGGATGTTAAACAAAGAATAAGTAGCCATCATAAAGGATATATTAAAGATTTAAAAACAAAAAAAACTCGATCCATATCATCTATTCTAAATAGGAGGTGTTGGAGCAAGTAAAACATTTACAACAAAAGCAATATACCAGGGACTACTTCACATTTACAACTATACAATTGATAATGACCCAATAAAAAGAAAATGTCTACTACTTGTGTACATAGGAAAAATATCATACATTATAGAATGAAAAACTTTACACTTTGCACTTCTTATACCATTCGAAAAATCTATTTCCACTCCACTGAGCTTAAAAAAATGGATGCATTGATAAAACAATATTAACAACTATAAATAGTGCTTATAAATGAGATATCTTCAGTTGGAGTAGACTATTACACTATGTGGACAAGAGACTGCATGAAATTATGTAAAACCAAAAAATTATATTTATGATTTTGACATTATTTTTTGTGGTGACTTTTACAAAGCATAACCTCTACATGATTGTCCAGTGTTCCAAAATCCAAAATTATATACTAAATTCTTACCATACAATTTCCTGCAAGAACATGTCAACTGCTATAAAAAACAATGAGACAAAATAATGAAACCTTTATTGACATTCTTAGTAAAATACATACAAAATCACAAATAAACAATGACATAGTATTCTTGAATAACAATTGACTACATCATCCACCAATAGACTCATAATTCCTATTTCTTTTTTACAAGATAAAAAATGTAAATGCACACAATAAAAAGATACTATATGATCTTCTTGGACAACTAATCACAATTAATGCAATTGATGAAGAAGACAACTTAGCTAGTATAGAACATTTGAATAAAGACAATCTAGTCCTAACAGATAAAATAATGCTCAAAATTGACATTGTAATTGAGATCTATGGATTAAACTATGATATTCAAGATGACTTGTTCAATGGATCAGATGGTAGATTCAAATCATACATAGAACAATGGTGAGATGGACATTTTATGGATTCCTTTTAATAATCAAAAGATTGGAAAACATCAAGCCATAAAGATTTCCAAATTTCAACCAAACTTACATTGGCAATGGATAGGTGCCAATTCGTCAAGTTGAAAGACTAATTAAAAGGGTCTCCAATAAAGGAAAAATGACTAAGAAAGTAGTTTCCAATATAGTTGGCATGTGTTCAAACAATACATAGGTCATAAGACCTTATAGTGTATGACATTACATTTGACCATTTAGGAGTCTTCCAACATGGATTAACATACACAACTCTCTCTCACACAAAAAATATTGAAACATTATTCTTGTTGATTCCACTAATAAACAAGAATTTTAGAGTCAAACAAGAAATTAACAAAGAGATGATGCTACTTTAAACAAGTGTTGCTTGGATTTTACAAAATGATACTCATCAGAAAACACAAAACAATTATGAATATCATACACACTCTTGATGAGACAATGTAATTTCTAGCCCCTGGAACTCTTCTCTACATAGTAGGTTGTTTAAAATATAAGAGGAGTAACTGGGGGGGATGGGGGTTGGGGGTGGGGTGAATTATTTACTACTAAAATAAATCCCAAATCACATAGATGTCAGTATAAAATAGACTCTAAAAATTTATTACTGCTAAAGCTCGATAAACATGTATACAAAATGTTGTATCTCGGTAATAACTGAATGATCTCAGTAAATGCTTAACATACAAACTTTAAATGTTATCTATGAGTACCATTGCTTTAACTTAGTTGTAAACATAAAAGAAAATATAATGAACACATTGGACACCAGAATTTACTGTGGAAACCCAATTTGGGAAAAACCACCAATTGTAACTAATTATTATTTTTCACTCATTTGAGTTGAGCCCTATTAAGAGCCAACCTTGTTAAAGGTTACAAAACACACTGTTAGGTGTGACCTTGTTGAAGGATTTAATCAACTTGTTAGGAGTGGCCTTGTTAGAGGTCTTTAGACAATTTAATAGAACTATCACCTTGTTAGAGGATTTACAAATGGTTGTTAAACCAACTCTATTAAGAGATTTAGATCATTGCTACAATGGTTAGAAAGTAAAAATGAGATGACTTTATTTGAATGCAACTAGACTATTGATTACAGATCTCTATTCTAACTTGTACTTTATCATTCCTAATCAAATATAGCTTTTCTACACTGCAAGGATTTTCTGCTTATGCTTTAAGTTTACTTCCTCTCTTTATTGATTATCATTCATTCATAACAACTTACTCACTTTGAAATCATAATTTTACCTTATACTTATACCTTTCATGTTGTCAAGTCAGCTCAAATACATCTTAGAATAATTAATATTCATCATCATAGTCAATTGGAAAGAATAAATAAATAAATAAAGCTTAATATGCCAAAATAAGAAAATCCTTTATTAGCCGACCTAGCTTGGTAGAAACTAGCTCAGAAGTGATTTCCTGTGTTAACCAACATAAGCTTGGTTAAAACTGCAAACTTACAAAATCCTTTGGTAACTGAGTGAACTTGGTTAACACTACTTCCATCCAACTTTCCTTTATTAATCGAGTGAACTTGGTTAACACTTTTTCTACATGATTTTCTTTGATGCCCAAGTGAGCTTGGTAGACATTGTCTTTTGCATTACAAAAACTTAGGAATGCTTAGTAGACACTGAAAATTGTCCTTAATGCCTGAGTGAGCTTCACATATACTATCTAATAATGATATGAGATTTGTGTGAAATTAAAGAAAACATAGAAGTGATCAATTTTATCCAACATAGGTGACTTTAATGTTGACCTATTACAATCATCCAAGAAAATTAACCCATAAGCATAAATTGCACTTGTTACTCGAGAAACCCAACCCTTTATCAATGCCAATTATTGATCACATTTGGACAAATAATTAGGAGCATACAAGCATAAATAAGAGATAAAAATCATATTGGACTGATCATGACATCATTTTTACTTATATAGTGACCACTATCTAGTAAAACTATCACTCTTTAAAAAGGTGATCATCTAGACTGCACTATTTGAAATAATCTACTATTCTCAAATTCTATTAATACTCATTCAAGTTATCTTGTACTATATGATTTTAGTAGTTACTAAAATATTCACTACTTAATTATTATGCAATAAAATAGGTATAATATTTGTTCATTTATAGGTATCTTTAAATCATGGAAGTTAGTTAAAGAATATCATCTAATTCAGTTCCTTCAAACAACTTTCTAAAACCCACAAAAGGTAACCCATTTACACAATCTAACAAAACTTCTATTCTCACAACTATTACATAATAAATTTTATTACCAAGATAGTTTGCACACTTTCAGAAAGAGACATATGTAATGCTATTGTTTTACAAATCTTTCAAAGAAATTAAAATTGATCCAACTCTTCTCACTCCAAACATTGCACATGAAGAAGAGTGCAACGAAAAATGGCATGTCTTATCAATAATTTAGCATACAATGATCAAAACTTCACATTTTGAACACTTAACTAACTCATTGTTCCAAAATGCCTCCCATTATAGCCAATTACCAAGTCTTGAATTAAAAAATACATTGTCCCACAAACAAAATATAGAAGTTAGCTAGGCCAAACAAAGGTATTTCTTTGAAAAATAGTATCTACCAACATACTACCTTCACCTATCTCATATTGTAGATTAGATCACATTTACCATTTATGATTTAAAAAATAAATTAAAAAAATACAAAATTAACAGTACATTTGCAATTGCTAGGTCAACATCACTAGATCCAAGGCCCAATTCTATTTTTGATATTTGTGCAAAACATATGGTTTCTCTATTTGAAGAAGACGTGCTTGTTGTATATGGCCCTACATCAAGAAAACACAAAAATATGCCAAGAAAAACTAAAATCATTCATGTTGACCTCATTGATAACAATAGACAAATGATGATAATGATTAACATAAGCAATAATTTAACAAACACATTTTCTCCATGCATGTTAGTTGGCTCTAGCATACACATAACCAATTTCAGCATAAAAAATAAAACATCATATGAAAGAGGGGATTTAAATTGTTGCCTTTGTCTTGATCCTTGAACCATCATTGAAATAGTACCACTTGTTTGCAAAAAGCAAAGATTAATCCCAGACATGAAGATATAAAAAATTATAGAAGTAGATTGCAACTTTTTCATTGGTTCTTTGGGAGTAATTGCTACAAGTAACCACATGAATGGAAATAATATTGAAGTACACATAAAAGATGGAGACCTTCAATAGGACATGAAAATTGTACATTTCTAACCATTGATTTATTGTACTTATTACTTAACATATTATGACAATGCAACATTATATCTAACTATTAGAAATGCTTTAGAATAACTGAGAGGGGGTGGTGAATCCATTATTCAAGGTCTAGACATTCGTATTCAAACTTTTCACTGGGTATAGTGGATCCATTTAACCATTCATTCATCCTTTATTTAACTAATTGGCAAGTTACTGTAAATCAACATGCAAGTATAACACATAAGAAATCAACACATGACACAGTGATTTATGTGGGAATCCAAATCGGGAAAAACCACTAGTAACATGCTAGTCAATTCTCACTCTTTTGAAGTGATGCCCTGTAAAAGTCCTACCTTGTTAAAGGCTTACAATACACTATTAAATGTGACCTTGTTAGAGGATTTAACCACCTTGTTAGAAGTGGGCCTGGTTAGAGGACTTTAGAACATTCACTCAGAATGCCACCCTATTAAAGGATTTACAAATGGCTGTTAGGCCAACCTAAGTCCATAGGATTTTTAGATCTAATGCAATTGCTAGAGAGTATTAGAAAATCTTGACCTAACTACAACATAGAACTTATCTTCTAGATTTCAAATCACTTGTCAGCTCATACACTTGCCTGGCCTTTAGTCTCTGCAACTCTTGATAGCTTGCCCTTCTTTCAAGCTTTGTCTCCTTGAGTCTCTACACTCAATGTAACAATGCAATCATCTCTTCATGACCACTTGTAGAAGTAGAGCCTCTGTGTTCTTTCTTCTCCTAGATGTCTCCTCCTTGACACCCTTCTAACTACTTTGCAGATTTGGCTCTTCAGCATCAACAATATCAGCAGCTCTTTGCTTCTTGGTCTATGCCTTCTTAAATAGAAGTCTTGGAGTACCTTTTCCTTCTTGATTCTTCCATTCTTTAATTTCCAATTCGCATGGATTAGGTAGGATTCATTGCATCTAACCCATATTCTATTTCCTCTAGAAAGTTCTTGAGTAATCCTTTAGAATTCACCCAAAAAATGGATTACATAGGATTATGTACCACCAACTCATCATTCGTATCTTCCAAATCATTCACAAAATTAAATGTAACCACTATGTTGACTTAGATTTGGTGAATCTTCATCTTTTGAAATAACGCAGGAACTTAGCACTATTGAAATATTATCGCTTAGCACATACTGTGTTACTCGGCATCAAATGTATTTTTCCTGATACTCGGCACCTAAAGATCACCTAGCACTAACTAAATTTTTTTTGATGCTCAACACCTGATCTTCAGTTGACACATGAACATCACTTGGCATGCACTAGAAATTTTTGTTACTCGGCTTCTATTGGGAATTTTTTCGACTTCAACTAACTTGCTCGACACCCACTAAAGATCTTAGTTTAAGCTTTGCAATCGACCTTGTTACAACTTCTTCCTCCAATGTTTCTAAGTGTGACCAACCTTTGTATCCTTGAGTATGTCATCAATACATTACTTAACCATTGTCTTAACTAATCCTTGCACTTGATTAAAACATCATAACTCAACCTTTCCCTTAAGTGCTCTTGTTACATCTTATTGATCAAATCCTCTTTATCAATCAACTAAGTGATAGTACTTGGATCTTATAAGAAAATATCATCCTTATAAATAATAGGTTTGACATCAATGACAAAAAAATGATTGAAAATATTCTTTTACAATAGTCTTTCTTCTTTGCAAAAATCTCCCTCTTTCATCTTCAACAATGAGCTTTTTCAATCAGATTTCCAACAATCTCCCTCTTTGGCATTGATGGAAAACCAAACTGATCAACCATCAGACTAAACTATTCAACCACAAGCTTACTAGCTTAGAACAATAAGTCAAATGCCAAAAAGAAAAATTGTAACATTACATCTCCTTCTACTATTTGGATTGCTTCATTTCAACTTCTCCCTCTTTGCTAATGTATCCTTGTTCCTTGTTCTTTCTCCCTTTGTATTACTTATCTTCTACTATTCTAATCAACCTCAAACATCTTCTCCCTCATACTGCTGATAGTTGTTTAGTTATCCCTCTTTGAAAACAATGCCAAAGACATATCAACATCTTTGATATATTTATTCAATATCTCCCTTTGTCACCTTGCTTGTGATTGATTTGAAATTTCAGCACTTCTACTACTTTAGGCATGTATCCCAAGGTAAACATTCTCTGCATCAATGTATAAAATCTTCATCACTTAGCTTATTTGATGCAGGGCATACTTTTTTTTTTTTTGGTTTCAAATAGCCTTAGCTAGGGGTATCACCCCTAACTTTCCTCTAAGATACTCAAAAGCATCTTTTGGTAGTGCTTTTGTGAAGATATTGGCAATTTGTTCCTTTGAACTAACATATTCCATCTTCACTTGTTTGTCTTCCCCCAACTCTCTTACATAGTGATACTTAATTGCAATATGCTTAGTTTTAGAATGCATTACTAGATTCTTTTATATGTTAATAGAACTTGTATTATCACAATAAAGTATCATAGGCTCAATTACCTCTTCCTTCATACCTTGCAGCAAATGTTTGGTCCATACAATATTGCTGCAATTTATAGCAGTTTCCTCATATTCAGCTTCAGTAGTAGACTATGAGGTGTAGCTTTGCTTTTTGCTAGTCCATGTAATCAAAATCTTTCCTAAGAAAAGTGCTCCTCCACTGGTTCTTTTTCTATCATCAATGTTAGATCCCCAATCTGCATCAGTGTAAGCTTTCAATTCAAACTTCTTATTTCTCTTGTAGTATAAACCAAAGTCATCAGTTCCTTTCAGGTATCTTAGTATTCTCTTCACTGCCATTAAGTGATTTTCTCTTGGATTTGTAGAAAATCTTGCTACTATTCCAATAGCTAATGCAATGTCTATTCTACTATGTACAACATATTGCAGCTTTCCAATCATTGACCTGTACAATGTTTAATTTACTTTAGTAGACTCATCATTCTTGGATAGCTTATGGCCTATTGCCATTGGTGTGCTGACTAGTTTTGAGTCTTCTAACCCAAATGTTTTGAGTACTTCCTTGATGTATTTGGATTGGGTTACATATGTGCCATGCTTCAATTGATGTACTTGTAATCCAAAAAAGAATTTGATTTCTTCAAACATTGACATCTCAAACTCATGTTTCATTTGTTCAGCAAAATCTTTGCATAACTCATCTTTTCCTCCAAATATTATATCATCAACAAAGATTTCTACTATCAAAATGTCTTTACCTTCTTCAACTTTGATATAAAATTTGTTGTTTTCATCTATTCTCTCAAATCCTATCTTCACAAGATATTTGTGCAACCTCTCATACCATGCTCTAGGTGCTTGCTTCAATCCATAAAGTGCTTTGTGTAGCTTGCAGACCATGTCCTTGTTCTTCTCATCAACAAATCCCTCTAGTTGTTCTATGAAGACTTCCTCTTCCAATATACCATTCAGAAAAGAAAACTTCACATCCATCCGGTAGACTTTGAAACCTTTATATGTAGCATATGCAAGTAATGTTCTTACTCCTTCCATTCTTGCAATAGAGGCAAATGTCTCTTCATAATCTAGTCCTTCTTCTTGTGCATAGCCTTTGTAAACTAGTTTAGCTTTGTTTCTTGTTATCTCACCATTCTCATCAAGTTTGTTTCTAAACACCCATTTGGTACCAATCACATTCTTATTAGCTGGTCTTGGAACTAGAGACCATGTTTTGTTCTTCTCAATTTGATCTATTTCTTCTTCCATGGATTTATACCAGTCATCATCTTGTAGCGCATCTTTCATTGTTTTGGGTTCAACCTTGCTCAGTAGACATGATTCACTTCTGAGCCTATTCCTTATCATTGGTCTAGCATCCTTGTCACCAATGAATTGATCTACAGGGTGATATTTTCTTACATACTTGGATAATTTGGGTTCATTCCTTCTTTCTATGTTTGATCCTTTAGCTTCAGAGTCCTTTCATTCTTCTTCATCTAACATTTCATCATTTCTTTCTTGCGTGCTATTTTTAGAATTAGAATGCACATTTTCTACATTTTGTAGCTTGAATTCTGAATGTAGCTTGGCATTCATAGGCTGAGAGTCAACAGATATAGAAGTTTGTTGCTGATTCCCAACTTGATTCATAGCATTTTCTTCAACTATCATTACTTCATTGAAGTATACAAAGGATCTATAATCCTTTGTTTACTTTGATTCATCAACCTGAACTTCTACATGCTCATCAAAATTTACATTTGCACGCTCCACAACTTTTTTAGTGTTAACATTCAAACACTTATATGCCTTACTTCTAGTGGAGTATCCAAGAAATATGCTTTCATCACTTTTTGTATCAAACTTTCCATTTCTTGTATCTTTTAGAATATAGCATTTACAACCAAATACTTTGAAATATTTAACATTAGGTGAATGACCATACCATAATTCAAAAGGTGTTACATTTGTACCTTTCTTGACTTGAACTCTATTCAGTGTGTAAACTGTAGTACTTACAACTTCTCTCCAGTACTTCAGTGCAATGTTTTTCTCCATCAACAAGGTTCTACCACAATCAATCATTGACCTATTTCTCCTTTTAGCAATCCATTTTGTGGTAGAGTTCTTGGTGCTGATGTTTTCCTTTTGATACCTTTGTCATTGTAGAATGTTTCAAACTCTCTTGATGTGAACTCACCTTCTCCATTTGACCTTAGGAATTTCATGTTCTTTCCTGTTTCCTTCTCAACTCTAGCCGAATACCACTTGAAATTTTGAAATGCATCAAATCTTTGCTTTAAGAACATAGCAGTCATCATCTTGGAGTAGTCATCTACAAATAGCATTATGTATCTACCTCCTAGGTAGCTTTGTACTTCTATTGGGCCACATAAGTCTATATGGACTAACTCTAGTACTTCATTGGAAGTGTATGTTTTGCTTTTGAAACTAGACTTAGTCATCTTCCCTAGTTGACATTGTTTGCACATTGTGTTTTCAGATTTCTTCAACTTGGCCAACCCTCTGACTTTCTTTTTCTTGCTAATGCTAATTAAATTATCAAAGTTAATATGACACAAATTTCTATGCCACAACCACACATCATCAAGTCTAACAACAAGACATGTTGCATCTTCCATATCTAAATAAAATAGATTACTCCTAGTTTGTTCACCCTTTCCTATCAACTTTCCATTAGTGTCATAGATCTTGGTAGTTTTATTTCCAAATTTAACTTTACAACCTACATTGCCTAACTGTGATACACTCAACAAGTTGTAGTTCAATCCTTCAACATAGTATGCATTATCACATGAAATTTTCTCTATAAGTTTGATAGAACCTTTTCCTTTGATTTCACATGGGCCATCATTACCAAATCTAACACTATTTCCATCATCTTGAGTAAAGGTAATGAATTTACTTCTATCTCCTGTCATGTGATGTGAGCATCCATTTTCTATGATCCACTTGTCATTCTTGTTCACATACGTAATTAATGTTGTTGCTTCATATTCATCTTTGTTTGATTCATCCTTCATGGCTACATAGACTACTTCATCATCATTCTCATCAGAGTCTTCTTCAACAATGTAGCATCTCTTGTCTTTCTCTTTGTAATCTTCACTATCATCTTCTCTTTTGTTCTTGTACTTGTTTCCTTCTTTGTAATTCTTCTTCTATGGACATCTTGTAGCTATATGACCTACTTCATTGCAATTGAAGCATATGATAGGAATCTTACCTTTGAATTTTCCCTTACCTCTATGGAATCTCCTAGCTAGTAGTGCTTTTGATTGTTCCACATCTTCCTCATCTGTGTTGCTATTACTGGATGCATGTTTTTCTTTTCTTCTTTTCTTTCTTGATGAGTCCTTCTCAGCATCTTTTATTGTCATCTTGGCCTCAAAAGCAAATTCAAGGTTCTTAGGTCTGTAGATATCAAAATTGGAGAGCTCAAATGTAGTAAGTCTTCCAACTATTCCTTCAAAGATTAGTAAGTTCCCTTGTACATACTTCACCTTTTGGATGGCTGAAACTCTTATAGCATAGATAGGGAGTAGAGTTCTTAAGTATTTACTGATTTTTGTTTCTTCTTCCAATTGTCCACCTAGACTTCTTATTGCACTCACCACTTGTTTCATTCTTGCAGCATACTCAACAACATTTTCACCTTCCTCCATCTTCATGTCATCAAACATTCCTCATACACTTTCTCTCTTTTCTCTTTGGACATTCTAATCTCCTCCATAGATTTTTGATAAGGTTTTCCACATCTTGAATGTAGTGTCACAATCTTTGATGTCATCATATTCTGCATAGCTGAGTGCATAGGCAATCTCCAACATTGCTTGGTTATGCTCCTTCCTTTTATTCAAATCATCTGCAGTAAGATGTCCTACTAGAGTTACATGTTTTGTTCCAATTGAGGTTTGTGCATAGTCACCTATTGATCCAAGGCACAATTTCATTAGACTCTACCATGTAGAAAAGTTGTCTTTGTTGAGTTACAGAACTTCTCTCTTAGACATCTTGATCTTTCTGCTTCTAGTAGCTTGAAGCTAAATCAATAGAAGACTCTGATACAAATTGTTAGAAATGCTTTAGAATAATTGAGAGAGGGGGTGGTGAATAATTTATTCAAGGTCTAGTTGTCCTATTCAAACTTTCCACTAGGTATAGTGGATCCATTTAACCATTCATTCATCCATGCTTTAACTAATCAACAAGTTACTAAAAATCAACATGCAAGTATAACACATAAGAAATCAACACATGACATAGTGATTTATGTGAAAACCCAATTTGGAAAAAACCATTAGTAACATGCTACTCAATTCTCACTCTTCTAAAGTGATACCTTGTAAAAGGCTTTCCCTATTAAAGTATTACAACATACTATTAAATGTGACCTTGTTAGAGGATTTAACCACCCTATGAGAAGTGGGCCTAGTTAGAGGACTTAAGAACATTCACTTGGAATGCCACCCTATTAAATGATTTACAAATGGTTGTTAGGCCAACCTAAGTCCATAAGATTTTCAAATCTAATACAATTGCTAGAGATTATTAGAAAATCTTGAACTGACTACAACATACAACTTATCTTACAAATTTCAAATCACTTAGCTCATACCCTTGCTTGGTCTTCAATCTTCGCAACTCTTGATAGCTTTCCCTTCTTTCAAGCTTTGTCTCCTCAAGTCTCCACAATCAATGTACCAGTGCAATCATCTCTTCATGACCACTTGTAGAAGTAGAGCCTCTATGCTCTTTCTTCTCGTAGATGTCTCCTCCTTGATACCCTTCTAAAAACATTGCAGATTTGGTTCTTCAGCAGCAATAGTATAAAAAACTCTTTGCTTCTATGTCTATGAAATCTTAAATATAAGTCTTGGAGTACCTTTTCCCACTTGATTCTTCCATTCTTTAATTTCCAGTTTGCAGGGATTAGGTAGGATTCATTGCATCTAGGCCATATTCTGTTTCCTCTAGAAACTTATTGAGTAATCCTTTAGAATTCACCTAAAAATGGTTTACATAGGATTTTGTACCATCAACTCATCATTCTTATCTTCCAACTCATTCACAAAATTCAATGTAACCACTGTGTCGGCTTAGTTTTGGCAAATCATCATCTTTTGAAAAAATGCAGCAACTCGACACTATTGGAATACTAGTGCGCGACACATACTGTGTTACTCGACATCAACTGTGTTTTTCCTGATACTCGACACTTGAAGATCACTTGGCACTAACTGAATTTTTTTTGATGGTTAGTACCTGATCTTCATTTGCCACACACTAGAAATTTTTGTTACTCAGCTTCTACTAAGAATTTTCTTGGCTTCAACTAACTTGCTTGACACCCACTAAAGATCTTAGTTTAAGCTTTGCAATCAACCTTGTTACAACTTCTTCCTCTAATGTTTCTAAGTGTGACCAACCTCTGTGTCCTTGAGCATGCCATCAATACATCACTTAACCATTGTCTTAACTAATCCTTACACTTTATTACAACATCATAACTAAACCTTTCCCTTAGGTGCTCTTGTTATATCTTGTTGATCAAATCCTCTTCATCAATCAACTAAGTGATAGAACTTGGATCTTATAAGAAAATATCATCCCTAAAAATAGCAATTTTGACATCAATGAAAAAATAATGATTGAAAATATTCTTTTACAACAATCTTCCTTCTTTGCAACAATCTCCCTCTTTGATCTTCAACAATGAGCTTTTTAAATCAGATTTCCAACACTAACAATTTCCTTTTCACATGTCATTATTATCGATACCAATATAGAGTTTGATTGTAAAACTGCAACAATATTTCTCCACCACAAACATGCCATTATTATTGTTCAAAAATGTTGTCTAAAATGGACCAAAAGGCACAAATTCCATTCACCCTTCTACTTCCACTTTCATTTATGAGAAAAATGATGAATATAGTAAAGCACATTTGCAAACTCTTGCAAGATGCAACATGGAGGCATGAAATACAAACCCTTTCAAATTTAAGTGTTCACTCTTATACAAACATCAAGTTATATTTAATGTTTTAATTACAAAAAACTTAAGAAAATTCTTGTTTGCTAGTTATGAGCACACTTAAGGAAAAAATGTTCACTTCCCTCCATTTGAATCATTTTGCAAAATGTGCCACCACAGAATGCCTCTAGACAATAATGTCACCAGTTGTCTCTATTGCAAAAGGCCCTCCTATATTTCACATCATCCAAATATGCAATGCATGCTACAAAAGCACGACGACAACATTGATTGTTCCTTGCATGGAGATCTCTTGAAAGAATCTTTTCCAGACCTTATGCAAATCACATATGAAAATTACAAAGAGAACTTTTCACAAATAGTTTTCCTATTAAGGACATTCAAGCTACATGGAAAGTTTACAATATTGTTAGTAGACAATTCAATTATTAACACTATGAAATAGTGTTTGTTGATTCTTTTAACAAGTTACATATCACTGTCAAACATGTTAGGTCAATTTATTTATTTACCAATAGTTTGAGACTAGTATCTACCCCTCTTTGAGGATGAACACTCTACTTCCACCATTTTATTCAATCTTTCTTTCAATACAATTGAACAATATAATTTTAGCTTGCTAATAATTTTATGTTGAAAAGCTCTCTATGTGTGGTGGATCTACTTCTTTCCTCCTTTCCTCTAATTTTACACCTAACATATGTTGGTGTGCTCATATAGTTCTTATTATTATTATTTTTTGGTTTTACTATTGAAATGCTTTCACACAACATCATCAAGTTTTTATCAGCCATTTGGCCTTCCAATTAATATAAGAAACACATTTCTTCCTAGTTATTCTTGGTGTTCAATAAATAGCTTTGGTTAACATTTTCCAATCAAATAATCCTATTTAGAAATCGTTGTGTTGTATTGCCATTGCTGAAAAATACTATCTGAACAAATGATGTCTCATGATCCTAAATAGATTTCCCTAAATAACTAGTTTATTCAATGTCAAAACATGTGCGCAAATGTTACTATTCACTTCTTAGTTACAATTTCTTTGAAAATAATTTGATGTATTATGAATAGGTCATGGTTATAAGTTTGTACACATGGGAGAATTGTCAAACATATTATACCTATAATCAAATAATGTTTACATGTGTACTTGCTAATAAAAATATTGATTGCAAAGCTCTTATAGGTCGGACCATTACAAATATTCTAAATGGGTTTGAAGGAACACAAAAAATTTGGAAAGGCAATCATTTTGATAGCTCATTGTACTTAATGTTGTTAAACTGCTATACCTAAGAAACTAATGTATATGGGAGATGGCTTTGTCAATAAAATGCAACACAATGCTTTTTTTCCTGATTTATGAATCACATGTTATTTTGAATAGGTTTGAATTACCAATGTTTTAATGAATATAACAACAATCTTTTATAAGGATGATTTTTCTTAATATTCACTACATAATTTTGTTCCACAAATTTTCAATTATGATAGACACTTCATTATTAATTTTTGCGTTCAAATGTATGATAACATTTTTTTCTCTAGCCAGTTTCAGGTAGATTGCCATGCTACCCTTTTAAAGTTTTTGTTTACCTTCAGCCTAACAATCTAATTGTTTGTTTACATGCAAACATTTCATGTAGACTATGCAACTCCATAATATAATTTATGATTCATTTTTGTGGTTTCTTGTCTTAGCATCTGAACATGAAAATTGTTAGAATTACAAGTAGGAAAGGTAAACTTCTAAGAGGGTGGGTGTAAATGAGTAGTTAAAACATGAACCCATAAAACTTTTCACCACTCATCCATCTCATGCATTCAACAAATAAACTAAAATGACATGTAAAGCACATACATCTAAATCATGTAAACATAGAAGCAATCACACATTTGACACCATATATTATTACCCAGAAACCCTCCAAATTGAAGGTAAAATTGGGGTGGGGATGACACCCAAAAGTCTTCACTATTGCAACAATAAAGTGTAGCAAATTAAGGTTATAATGGTTTGACCATGAAACATGATATACCCTATGAAAGGTTTTCCCTATTAAAGGCTTAAAAGGACTATTAAGTCCCACCTTATTAAAGATTTTCAAAACCCTATTAGAAGTGTGCTTGGCTAAAGGACTTTAGAAGATGCACTTGGAATGTCACCCTATTAAAGGATTTACAATAGTCTATTAGGACTACTCTGATTAGGAGATTTAACTAAAATCACCTTTTAGGATGTTTTAGCATAGATCTTGTGATTGGTTCTAGTTCCTTGATTAAAGATCAAATCCATATAGTATTGTTCTTGATCCTTCCTAATCTAATGTGACAAATGTTGTATTCTCTATCCTTTTTTCTTCTCAAATTGATTCTACAATTCGCTCTCTATAACTTCTATGTCTCCATGAATGCTCTATTTGCACATGCAAACTTTTCTATTCTTCTCCTTCAATTCCTTACATGCTCCTTATGAAGTTTAGGGCTTTTTCCTCCTTAAGAAGACAAGAAGACTTAGGGTTAGGTATAAATATATGACTGAGATTCATCCATTTTGTCACTTAATCCATCCTATTTTCTGATTGTTTGCATGCAAACACATAAGGATTCTACAAATAGATTCATCCTTATCTTTAAAGAATCAAAATCTAGCCTTATGTCATCTTGAAAATGGTTTACATAGTTGTTTATGCAATCACAAACAAATATGTCCAATCTATTTTACTTGACACTTGAAATTACTAATGCTTAGCACATACTATAATTTTGTTTCTAACTTGGCACCTAAATTATTTGCCATCTATTATTTTCTTGGCACTTGAATCACTCAACATGGTCTTTCTACTTTGCACATGAGTGACTCAACACTCATTTAAACTTAGGATAATCATGTATTTACTTATTATACTTAGGATGCATTACTAGTTCGGCATGAATTAAGTAAATGACTTAAGTCTGTTGACAATTAGTTGTCAAAACCAATTTGAGATCAATAACCACCCCCTTTGACATGAGTGTTAAAAAGACTGGATTGTACTAGTAATCTATTCTCCATTTAGAGTAGATTTCTCCCTTGCTGATATTCTTTGTCTTCAATGTATTTTCAACTGATGCTCTGTCATCTGATATGTGCTTTCTTTGTATCTATATTCTTCAAAATGTATATCACTAGGATCAAAAATTTATTTAGCTCCCCCTTTCATTTCTCTCTTCTTGCTTCTTATTGTTTGCTCCACCTTTGGTTTAGTTTCCCATTTTTTTTGTTTAACTCCCCCTTTTCATTCACTTGTATCTCCCCCTTTCTCTTTTCTTTTATCTCCCCCTTTGCTCATTTATCTCCTCCTTTTGACATTTATGTCAAAGATTCTACACACTTATGGTGTATCTATCCAAAAATGATTTTTGGACTTTGATGATTATTTTTAGAGGAGCATTGTAATTTTCACATGCAACATCGAATGACTTTATTTGGATTGCTATCTTTGGTACAAGGTGAATGAGTCCATCTAATGTAGAATGAAGAGGATCTTTTTTCAAAAAAGTTTTTCATAGCCTTGTTCTTTATGAAGTATCTCCATATGTGGGGCAAGGGAACCTTGGATATTAGTCAACTTGGCTCTTATATTAGCCTCTTCTACTATTAACACAACTAGTTGACTTTGTGACTGAAGCAATAAGTGAAAATGCTTCTCACTCTGAGTTGGGTTTTGAGGTAATTGCATACCTGAAAGTTTTAAATTTCTCTCCAAAATCAAAATTTTATGGCTTGTTTTTTGAGTGAAGAGTGAGGGATCACACATTTTGGTGTCAAATGAGAATATGTTCTTGTTGAGCTGTCATTTTGCACGATGCTTAATGGAAGGAATTCTTGTGAACTCCTCTCTTGAAAAGTCAATCTTGTGAATCAACTCCAAGGTTCTAGGTGATCTTTTGACCTACTAGAATCTGCTTAGTTGAAGATAAATGTGAATGTTTAGAAGGAGGCTTTTGTTGGTTCAAACCAATTTCGGATCAAATGACCAATCTACTTGTTGTTTCAAAATTAACCACAAAAAAGATATGTTTTTGGTATTTTCAT
This sequence comes from Cupressus sempervirens, assembly GCA_028749045.1. NCBI lineage: Eukaryota > Viridiplantae > Streptophyta > Pinopsida > Cupressales > Cupressaceae > Cupressus > Cupressus sempervirens. The sequence continues at coordinate 402,304,768 of CM053792.1, read as the reverse complement.
TTTCTAAATGAATGCAATCTAACAATGCAACTAAAATGAATTCCTAAATTAACAAGGGGGTTAGTAAAGAAAATAACAAGAACTTTAAAGAAAATAATATGAAAGTAAAATTCTAATGGACATAAGCTACATAAAACAACACGTTTGCAAGTTAAGCTTTCAAAGAAATTAGTAGGTAACCAATGAAAGTAGGTGCAGTGCTTCCTTAATTCCACTAATGTAATCATTGGTGAGAAACTTAGTAATCATATGATGTTTCGCTCTTCATCAAATCACAAGGCCACAAAAAGTGGGCTCATGCAAGACAAAGAGTTATATAGGTACAATTTGGTGATTTCTTCTCGAGCTAGATATGTCAGTGGAATTTGTAAAACCATAGCAAACAACAGAATTAAAAGATTGTATAACGACAAACAAAGAAATAAACTTTTGCCTCAATCACAATTCCATGAACATACATCCACAAAAATATGACACATCTAGGAAAAAATTACTACACTCCAAATGCGAACACCAAAAGCATAATTTTATTGCAAAATAATGGGAGTCTTTTTTGCATATTAGAATAGAATATTTTGTAAAAAATCATCTCCTCAATTTGTGTTCAGAGTGAGAGATATCTTCATGCAATAAAATGCTTTAAATTTAATAAAACAAACTAATTATATACAAACTAACTACCTAACAGGTTCTTAGTAGGACTCCATCCATTTTATATTCAATAAGTGGATGCATGAGCATTTTACATGTTTAAAACCAAGAAATATGAGAGAAGAAAGAAAGAAGTGGAAGTGTCTAGAAGTGCCAAAAATTGGAAGTTGGTCCTTTACTAGGTGTGTGTCGAAGTTAAACTGTCGTCAGAATGCATTTCTAATGCATGGAAAAATACTATTTTTGGAACTGGTAGTTAACAGTCGGCACACCTCTAAAATTGTAGACCTGCACACCTATAGTATGCACCTATGGAGTTGCAAAGCTGTGAACCTCAATAGGGTCAAAATCTCAAAATTTTACTGACTATCAAAATTGAAATTCTGGCATCTAGGTTTTGTTCTTCTTCATCCCAAAGCTATGTTTGGATGTTTTCCTTTGAATTTTGCTATAATCTCAGTAATTTTAGCCACATCTGATAGATCTAAAGACTCCTATTTGTCTTTGACCTTATGCTGGTAATTGTCTACCTCAATTTGGGTATCAGTAAAATCCCTGAGTTTGGTATCTAATTCTAACAAGGCTTCTTCAGTCCTAAAGGATTGCCAAATATCTTCATCACTAGATGCTTCCTCAAAAGTATTCTTAAAATTTTCTACCACAACGTCAACATGCAATAACTTCTCTTGTTCATCATCTTCAAAAATATCCAAGCACACATCACTGTAGTGTCTCTCTACTTCCAAAATTTTCTCTTGGGCTTGGTCCTTAAGTTGATGGATCTCCTCATGTAATGTTTCCATTAATTTATTGTTATCTACTATTTTTTCTATCCAATCATCAATCATATCTAAATCTTCTCCTATATATACATCAATGAAAACCCGATACCTTTGCCCTTTTATGGCTTGTAGATTATGAAAATCCTTACTCCAAGCCTGTACTTCATCCATAATCACAAAGTCCTACTTCAAAATTGCTATGATTTTATTCACAGTCTCCTATGTAGCATGTAGTAACTTCAAACTCCCTGTAATAATCAAAACTCATTTCTCCTCAAAACTTTCCTACCACTATTGAGAGGCTTTCAAAAATAGATCTAGTTGTACATTTCCCACCTCTCTAAGTATAGTGTTCAAAGTTTGCTTAGGGTACTCAGGATCTAGAGGACCAACTACTTTGGCTAGATATCCCTTTAGAATGTTGACCTTCCTTTGAAGTGTTTGGAATTTGGTTTCATCATGTTCCATGTTCATGAGGACCTCTTTGACTCCCAAGGTCATCATTAATCAGGCTGAATCCTATGTAGGCCTCCCCAACATAACCTTCTTCAATTTGTAATCCTTGAGACCAAGGCCTTCCACATTTGTGTCTTTAGGAGGGACAACCACTTATGCAAACAATTTTTGGTTCTGTGTGTTGGTGACAAATTCCAATGGCATTGCCTCATATAATGGAGGCCCAAGTTTATTCAAAATCTCTACAACATCACAAATGTCTTCCTCTGAAGCACAAAATTGAGGCTTAGTACTCCTCATTATTTCCTTTTGGATCCATCTAGGGATGCGTTCTACTGAGGACCTGGCTCTTGACGATGAAGGGGTATGTTCTAAAACTTCCTTCCCTTTGTCACTCTTGCTCAGAGTTGTCTCCTATTGGAAGGGCTCTTCTTCTATAGCCTCAATCTCAGTAGACCTTGCAACTTGCACCTCGTTGTCTTGGGAAGGTGGTTGAGAATATTCCACCATTTTCCCCTCTGACACTTCACCAATTTCCATTTGTTTTGCTCCCTTCCCTTGTGATGATTCCTTCTAAACCTACTATTCTTGTATGGGAGGAATAGAAACCTATGGAATCTTTCCTGCTTTTGGTTAGCTGGGCACAATGGGAAGCAATTGATGTTCATCTTGGACTTGAGTATCTCTAGTATCTTCAGACCCTTATGCACTCTCTTCTTGCTACTAGGGAGGTGCCTATTCTTTAGCCTGTTCTATTTGAATTCTTTAAGGGGAGGTCCTCTTCATTTTGTTCTTTCCCTTCCTCTCTTGAGGTTGATAGTATCCAACTGGGCGATCAATTTGGTATACTATCTTGGGCCTAATAGGAGACTGGGCTGCAAAGGTAGGAATTGTTACTTTCTTCCCTTTACCTCTTTTTGGATGGGCATGTGCATGAAAGATCACTATATTAGGTATTATATCAATTGGAAAAGGTTACTTGATGCAATTCTTCATCATTTTGATGACATGCCTCACCTAGTGATTAATATCATCAGCCTCCTCCCTATAAACCTCTACATTCATAATGGGCCTTTCTCCTATTTTGTATAAGTTGAAAAGGGGGTCCAATAGGTCCTTGGAATCATGTTTCCTTATCTTGTCTGGGATGTTCAATTTGAGAGCCTTCTCTGCTAGATACAAATTCATCCTACAATAGTCCCTTATGTGGACATCGTAGTTGTTTGTTGTGTTTAACCAATGATCCTCAACAACATCCTCATGGTGAAACTCCTTTCTTGCCAGACTCTCCACTCTCCCAATACTATCAATATAGGGCTAGGGAGAGTTATATTCGTTGAGGGGATAATTCTCCCATTCCCACTCTAAGGATGAAACATCTTGTTTTTGTTTCACCTGGTATGGTCCAATGACCATGGGCCATGCCCAACAAGGTTGCTGTTGTCTCTTTATCTTCTTATATGCTAACTCAATTTTCTAGAAAATCTCCAATAGCACTAGTTTGTCAATAAGATATATGGGGAGCTTCTTAGGATTGATGGAGGCACTAGCTACTAGTAGATATGTGAACATTTTGAACTAGATAAAGTAGGCTCTAAACTATAATCTGGGCTTTGGCTTCATTAGATAACTTTTTCCAATAATCTCCCTCAATGAATTAAATGATTGCAAAAATGAATGCATCATTCATGATTCTATACTCCTTGCTCTGTGATGAGAGCCTCTTCTTTACTAGCTGGGGGTATATGATGTATGACTAGGCATTAGGATCCTGCATACTACCTCACTTGTACAAACTGAGGTCGTTAGTCTCCTTCACTACAAGCAGGTATACCATGTAAGAAGTCATATAGAACTTAATCTAATCTTTTACTACCCTTGATTGCTCACACATGTTTTCACTTAATGTGGTGGCCCAGTCCAATGGTATCTTTGCTCCCCTGATTGTCTCAATGAAGTTAATCATGAAAGTGCTGAGGTGACCCACTATAGGTAAACCCATAACTCTGCTCAAAAGAATGACAAAATAACCAATATCCTCCTTTATATATCCTCAACTCATATCCACTTTCCCTATGATCCTTCCCAAAGGAGTCTTCTCAATGAGGTAGGAGGATTAGATGATTTCCATTGCCTCTTTCTGGAGTTCTGTGTACCATCTTTCTGCTGCTTCATAGGAGAGTCTGATGAATTGATCTATTTTTGGGAGATGGAAGACTCTCTCAATATTGTTGGGTCATAAATCTAATACAACTTCTCTTGTGAGACTCTTGACCACTCTTGTTTGAGAAACAAAATGCTAAGCCAGTGTCATAATCAATTCTGTTGATTGCACTGATATAGGATGTGAAGCTGCACTCACCAACCTAGAACATATCAAGCTGAATATCAATCTAGATCTTTCATTGGCTTTATTGCATAGTCTAAGTCACCCAAGTCTATATGTCCTAGATTAGTATCTCTAATTTCTATGTGATTTTCTTGGAATCTTGATTTTGACGGTATGCCTTGAAACTTGAAAACGTCTAGCTTGGGTGCCTTTCTAGATGTTGATGCAATTTAATCTTTACACAACACAAGAAAAATGTCAATTAGGTCAATGATAAAACTTGAAAAAAATGCAAATGCGTTAAATTTCACTAACAAAAGAAAAGGAAATAAACATAAAGAACAAAATGAAACGCCCAATTTGGGCACTTAGATATATATATATATATATATATATATATATATATGGTTTATTTATGAAAATCAACACAAAGGCAAATCTCTCTAGTCTTCTTCTGCATAATAACCAAATTAGCCACCCATGTAGAATGGCAAATGGGAAATATTATCTTGGCATCCAATAACTTCTTAACTTATTTCATTATCAATGGTTCGATGATAAGATTAATAGGCCTTTGTCATTGTCAAAAAGGCTTGGCATCTGGGTTCAATGAAATGTCACGAGTTATAATCTCGAGGTCATATGTCATTAGCTCTTCAAAGCTATAAGCAATAACATCCTTATGCATAGTAACTTGAGCATTTCTTCCATTTCTTATGCATTGCATGCTTTCCCTATTAAGACCATCCTCCGTTCTTCTTTAGTTCCTAAGTTGTATTCATCACAGTCCTTGATCCCCTTTTCTTAGGTCATTTGTTTATTAAGTGCTGACTTATCACTATAAAAAATATGTTCTAACTCAACCATCCCCTTGGGAATAGTATTAGTCTTTAAATTCAAGGTCCCACTTTCATCTTCAAGTTCATCACCCTCAAGCTTGTCATATGGATTATCATCAATTTCTTGCCCTTTAAAGTGACCATTGCATTTGATAAATTCAAGTATATGTTGATCATCTTGAAAAACTTGAAAGTTTGTAATATTATCTGGAATAGATGGGGTAGCAACCAACTCTACTGAAAATCTTTTCAACATTGTTCTTTTGAAGTTTGTTGTAATGCACTTGCTAAAATAGCAAGAGCATCCACTACAATATTCTTCCTCCTTGGAATAGAATTTATCTTTAAAGCTTTAAAATCATGTAGCAAATCCCATACTCTCTACATTTAGGAAAGTAACCTTTTGTCATTGCAAGAGTATAATGATTTTACTTGCCAAATAACCAACTGAGAATCTCCTTCAATTATTCTTCAAGTGCAAAGAGAAGTCATCAAATCAACACTTCGTATTCTACAACATTGTTAGTACATCTAAAATATAATCGATATGCTATGTAAAAGTAATTACCTTTTGGATTAACCAATTTTGTACCTACTCCAACCCCTAATATGCATCTAGAACTATTAAAGAAAAGCATCCAAATTGCATATTCCGTGGGCTTTCTAACCTTGTATTTTTTCATTCTTAACTTCTCTTTGATCTAAGACCTGAAAGATTATTTCTTGGGAACCCATTCCAACTTGGTGATTCCCTAGTGTAACACGTTGATAGAGTAAATGTATGCTTTCCTTGTTTGTCTTGAATTTCCTCTATCAATTCCTTAATTTGATTTTTTTGGGTTTAGGATGAATGATGATCGAAGTCCACTCCTTTCCCTTCATGTAACATCTTCTTTGATGAATCTTGGTAGCACTATATGATAAACCTCCACCATCTAAAGTGGTATCACTATATGATAAATTTAGATCTTCAATTTCCTCTTTGATCTTCTCTGCCAACTCAATTAAGTTGATATTACTTTGACCTTCCACAAGTCTCTCTTCTAGTATTTGGTTATCCCTACCTTGCATCATATGTGTTAACACCTTTATAGCTACTTCTTGGCATGATGAGCATTCCAATTTAGAGTGACTAACTTTGTGTAATCAACAAAATCTAGGGAGAAGTAAGATGCTAGGGTTAGCTTCCTTTCCCAAGCATTGCAAATTAATCACCACATTATCTATGAATTATGTCACAATCTCATCCTTTGGGATTGATATCTTGAGTTCCTTATGCTAATCTTGGGATGCTTTCATTGGAATAGTGTCGAATGCCATCACTTTGTATGAGCCCAAATCTAACTGTACGAATGCTATCTCATTTGGTGAATTGTAATCAATAATCATCAATTTCAATTTGGGTTATGCATCTATCTTGATTTGATTGTTCAATCCTTTCCATGGTAACCATAGCTAAGTGAAATCTATACGAAATTATCCCCTTAGGCATTTCATCCATTCTCTACTTGGGAGCAACCCATATGTTTTTGGAATTTCCACCACATGTATATCAATGACATCTTAAATCCAAGGATCAACAATCAACTGTATTTGAATGTCTTTCTACATGCCAATGACTTTTACCTTTGTTTTGTCCAACTATATCACTATCTAATTGGAAGGTTGAGGACTTGCCCCTAACCTTTGTGCTATTGATAATGGCATGACATTTCATGAGGCTCATAAATCAATCAAACCATTATGGAGATTCTTCCCATATATCCTGATGCTAAGAAAGAATGGGGGTACCACAACCTTGTCTTTAAACAAAGTAGGCATCACTTCTACCACATTGACTTGTTGAGATGCTATCTTTTGAGGGACAATATTCGTATTGTATGGTACCTTCATATGATCCATAGTCTTCATGTGCACTTCTCACTATTGTGGAAAATTTTGCAACATGTCAAACATGGACATGTTTTCTTTGGTTTGTTTAAAGTCTTCAATGATGTTATACTTTTTAGTAGACCAAGCAAGACTCTTCAATATTGTTGGTACATTTTCTTGATTATGATTTTTTTGTCCTCCATATGGTGGCCTAACTTGCACCTGATTATTACTCCCTTTTGGATCAGGAGGAGTTAGTTGTAAAGCTGGAGGAATTTCATAGGTGAAAGGTTCCCTTCTATTTCTTAGATTATATGTACTTTGATTATCATTGCGAAAAGAAAACATCTCATCATGTTGAAGATCAGGCTCTTGACTAAATGGAAAAGAGAACTCTTCACTTACAGGTTGTTCTACCTATACATTTAGTGTAGAATCATAGGATTCTAGTAACATAGTGTTAAATTTCACAAGAGGAGCATTATCATTCATTTGTGAACTTTAAGTCATCTCTTGATTCCCATTGTAAATATAAACCATCATTGTTTGGTGCATTTTGACCTTTGTCATATTGATTAACATCTGCATATTGAACATTGTTATTATTGTTGTCAACAAGAATACTTCCACTATTCGGCCAAGTGTTCCACTATAAATTATGTCTTTTGAAGCCATTATTATGACTAGGAGGATTGAAGTTGTTTACCCCATTGTTGTTTCCTCCATTATTTTTGTTGTTACTATTGAAGTTCCTATTATAATTTTGGCCATGATTATTATTGTAGGGATGAGGATTGTTCTTCTGAAAGTTATTCTTCTATCCTTGAGACAATCTAGGATGAGTCAGTTTGTTATTCATTTGGGACATAATATTTTTCATCTAACCAAATTTAGAAATAAAACCATTCTCTACTTTAGTGGGTTCTTCTACCTTTTGCTCAAAGAAGGCAACCTTCAGAGGTTCAAACCCTAGATATGTTAGAGCAAGATTTTTTAGAGTGGGTTCCTATTGTAATGGAACTAGATTCATAGGTATGAATTGACTAGGCATCATTGGTACTCCGGTAGGGTATGTTAGCATCGATGTGATAGCTAGAGCTAGAAGCATTAATCCTCCTCCATTAGGATTAGCTTGCTTAGTGAAGGTAATTGCCTCTATGAAGACTTCATCTAATGTGTCAATATTTATTGCAGGAAGTGTTCTCAAAAAAATTGTAGTAAGATGGTCCATAGCATTCAGAGAAATCTAAATAGCGGTTTCAACTGGTATAGTGTATGACATCTCTAGCTTGTGATATGCCATATGAAAGTGATGGTTGAAGTGAGAAACTCTACCTAATGGGTCTCTTTTGATTGATATGAATTGTTGATGTATCACAGTTGGGTTGATGAATGTTTTGAATTGTTCCAAGAATAATTTTTCAAAAGTATCCCAATTTCCAATGCATCTAGGTGGAAAATTAACATACCAATTCAAGGCAATTTCCCCCAAAGAGTAGGGGAATAAATGAAGAACCACATCCTTGTTAGCAACCTGCTTGTAGTTGTAAATTTCCTTGAATACCTTGATGTGATCTTTGGTAGTTCATGTCTCACCATAGATGAATCTTGGGCAAAACTTTTTGGGATTCTTAGGGAGGTCATGGAGTGCACCTGTCAAGTTTATTGGTGAGTCTACAACATTTGCAAAAAAGGCCATTGGAGGGTTTGGTAGACGTAAAGGTGGTTGTTGAGGACTACCTATTGGAATATGTGGTGGTCCACTAGGTGGTTGGAGTGGAGCTCTAGTTGAAGAAGATGATGAAAGTTTGAATGGAAGTGGTTGAATTTAGGATAATCCCTTGTCACTATGTGGTTTGCAAAAGTGGGTAATCTAAAAAAACTCGTGTACAATTGGCATAGACCTTAATGCTCACTAAAATGAAGATTTTGGATCAATATCCTCCAGTTTGCATAAATTCTCTCTATTCACTATGCTCATTGTAGTGTTTTTCTGCCTCTAAAATTTTCTCTTGGGCTTGGTCCTTGAGCTAACGGATCTCCTCATGTAATGTTTCCATTACTTTATTGCTATCTGCTATCTTCTCTATCCAATCATCAATCATATGTAACTCTTCTCCTATATATACATCAATAAAAACCCAGTACCTTTGCCATTTTATGACTTGTAGAGTTTGCAAATCCTTACTCTAAGACCGTACGTAATCCATAATCCTAAAGTCCTACTCCAAAATTGCTATGATTTAATTCACATTCTCCTGCATAGTATGTAGTAACTTCGAATTCCATTTAATAATCAAAACTCCTTTCTCCCTAAAACTTTCCTACCACTACAGAAAGGCTTTCAAAAATGGATCCTATTGTACACCTACCCCCTCTCTAAGTATAGTGTTCAAAGTTTTCTCAGGGTGTTCAAGATCTAGAGGATGAACTACTTTGGTTAGATATCCCTTTAGGATGTCAACCTACCTTCGAAGTGTTTGGAATTTAGCTTCATCCTGTTCCGTGTTCTTGAGGACCTCTTTAACTCCCCTGGTCATCATTAATCAAGCTAAATCCTATGTAGGCTTCCCCAGCATAAGGTCCTTCAATTCATAATCCTTGATACAAAGGACTTCCACATTTGCGTCTTCAAGAGGGAAAACAACTTGTGCAAAAAATTCTTAGTTCTGTGTGCTAGTGACAAATGCCAACATCATTGCCTCATGTGATGGAGACTCAGGTTTATTCAAAATCTCTCTAATGTCACAAATGTCTTCCTCTAAAGCATAGAATTGAGGCTTTGTACTCCTCATTATTTCTTTCTTGATCCATCTAGGGATGCATTCTATTAAGGACCTAGCTATTTATGATGAAGGGGTATGTTCTAAAACTTCCTTCCCTTTGTCACTCCTACTCAGAGTTGTCTCCTATTGGGAGGGCTCTTCTTCTATAGCCTCAGTCTTAGTAGACCTTACAACTTGCATCTCTATTTCTTGGGAAGGTGGTTGAGAATATTTTTCCATTTGTCCCTACAACACTTCATCGATTCCCATTTGTTCTAGTCCCTAATCTTGTGATGATTCCTTCTAAACCTACTCTTCTTTTATGGGAGGAATAGAAACCTATGGAATCTCTCCCTCTTTTGGTTGGCTAGGCATAATGGGAGGCAATTGAGATTCATCCTAGACTTGAGTAGCCCTAGTATCTTTGGACCCTTGTGCACACTCTTCTTGTTGCTGGGGAGGTGCCTATTCTTTAGCCTATTCTATTTGAATTCTTTGAGGGAAGGTCCTCTTCCTTTTTCTCTTTCCCTTCTTCTCTAGAGGGTGATAGTATACAACTGGGTGATCAAGTTGGTATACTATCTTAGGTCTGATAGGAGATTGGGCTACAATGGTAGGAATTGTTACTTTCTTCCCTCTACCTCTTTTTAGGAAGGCATGTGCATGAAAGATCACTATATTAGGTATTGTATCAAATGGAAAAGGTTTCTTTATCCAATCCTTTGTCATTTTGATGACATGCTTCACCTAGTGATTAATATCATCAGCCTCCTTGCTATCAACCTCAACATTCATAATAGGCCTTTTTCCTATTTTGTCTGAGTTGAACAAGGGGTCTAGTAGCTCCTTGGAATCTTGTTGCCTTATCTCCTCTAGGATATTCAACTAGAGAGCCTTCTCTACTAGATACAATGTCATCCTATAATAGTCCCTTATGTGGACATCATAGTAGTTTGTTGCATTCATCTAGTGATCCTCAACAAAATCCTCATGGTGAAACTCCTTTCCTGCCAGACTCTCCACTCTCTTAATATTGTCAAAATAGGGTCAAGGAGAGTTATATTCTTTGAGAAGATAATTCTCCCATTCCCACTTGAAGAACAAAATATTTTATTTCTATTTCACCTGGTATGGTCCAATGACCATGGGACATGCCTAGCAAGGTCTTTGTTGTCTCTTTATCTTCTCATATGCTGACTCAATTTTCCAAACAATCTGCAATAGCAGCAATTTGTCACTAGGATATTTTGGGAGCTTCTTAGGATTGATGAAGGCACCATCTACCCATAGATATGTGAACATTTTGAATTGGATAAAGTAGACTCCAAAAACTATAATCTAGGCTTTGGATTCATGAGATAACCTTTTCCCATATTCTTCCTCAATGAATTTAATGATTGCAAGAATGAATGCATCATTCACAATTCTATAGTCCTTGCTCTATGCCAAGAGCTTCTTCTTTACCAGTTGGGGGTATACGATGTGTGGCTAGGCATTAGGATCCTACATACTAAGTTTCTTGTACAAACTAGGGTAGTTATTCACCCTCACTACAAGTAGGTATACCATGTAAGAAGTCATATATAACTTCTTATCTTTAACTACTCACAACTACTCACACAAGTTTTCACTTAATGTGATGGCCAAATCCAATGGTATCTTTGCTCTCGTGATTGTCTCAATGAAGTTAATCATGAAAGTGTTGAGGTGAACCATTGTAGGTAAACCCATAACTCTATTCAAAAGAATGATGGAATAACAAATATCCTCCTTCATATATCCCGAAGTCATATGCACTTTCCTTGTGATCCTACCTAAAGGAGTCTTCTCAATTAGTTAGGAGGATTGGATGATTTCCATCACCTCTTTCTAGTGTTCCATATACCACCTTTCCACTACTTCATAGGGGAGTCTGATGAATTGGTCTGCCCTCAAGAGGTGGAATATACTCTCAATGTTGTCAAGTCAAAAATCTAATACAACTTCTCCTATGACACTCTTGACCACTCTCTCTTGAGAAGCAAAATTTTGAGTGAGTATCATAATCAATTTTTTTGATTGCACTAATACGAGATGCAAAGCTGTGCTCACCAAGTCAAAATGTATCAAGGCAGATATCAGTGTAGATCTCTCAGTGGGTTTATTGCATATTCTAAGGAAGCTACCTAGGTCTATGTGTCCTAGATTAGTATCTCTGATTTCTGCATGATCATCATGGGATCTTGATTTTGATGGTAACCTTGAATCTTGAAAATGATGGGCTTGGGTGCCATTCTAGATGTTGATGCGATTTAATCTTTGCATGACACAAGAAAAATGCTCATTAGGTCAACGATAAAACTTGGAAAAAATGCAAATGCCTTAAATTTCACGAACAAAAGAAAATAAAATAAACATAAAGAATAAAATGAAATGCCCAATTTGGGCACTTTTATTTAACTTTTTTTGAATCTATTTTTCACTCTATTTCTATATATATATATATATATATATATATATATATATATATATATATATATATATATATTTCTAATTTGTTTAGTTTTTATTTTATTTTTTTGTTATTTTTAATTTTTTTTTGGTTTATTTAAAAAAAAATGGAGGTAGTGGAGGCTAGGCAAGGGTTTAAGCAAAAGAAAATACTGTGGTGGAGGAAGTTAGGTGTAGTGGGTGTGGAGCACTATTTTGGGCGTGCAACACCAATTTTGTGAGCACACACGCAATGTCCTTGGGTGCACGATGCCAATTTTATGAGTGGGTGGCATTGTTTTGGGCACACCATGCCAAAGGGTCATGGCAAGCCATGCATATCCAAGTGTGGGTCCAAGCACAAGCTAGTGTGATCACAAGTGACACGTGGTCACGAGGGGAAACACTTGTGCTAGTTTTGGAAGTGGTTGCCTAGAGGAAATTTACCTTGGTGCACCACAGAGCAAATAAAAATGACAATGAAAGTTGGATAAGTGTTGCATGGGGAGGAAAGGAGGTTTTATAGCCCTTGCACCCACTCTTAGCCTCACACGAGTCTGCGAAGCACACCTCCTACGCATGTGCGCAATTTTTATTTTTTTTCTTTTTCATTTTTAATTTTTTTTTTGAATTCTTTGACTTTTTCAAAAAAAAATTATCCTTTATGATTTTTGACTCTAACACTTTCTTTTGAATCTCAAACTATGAGTTTGGGAGTCTAAAAAAGGTAGGGGGTCCCTATTCCTAGTAAGGAATGGGGCATGTGTTGTGGGACCACACAAAGTAGCCCCAAGAAAAGGAAGAAATGATGAAGGCATTTCTTCATTAGCAAACATTCTTTCAACATGTGTCAAACACCAACCAAACTTTGAACACCTCAAGCATATTTTAGATGACTTTGTAATTAAAATTCCAGAATTCAAACCCTTGAAGCTCAGTGTGTGATTTGTGTGTTCATTGCCTTTGATGTCCTAGGATATAGTCTATCAAAGTTTTCTGACAACTCTAAAACAATATTCCACTCCTCTTGGATTATTCATTCAAAATCTCTTCAAAGACTATTCATCAATCACTTGCTTGACTAGATGAGAGTATCAGTTCAAGGGCTCTTAGCGAGGTGGCACATTCCTTTTAACTTCTTGGTAAATTTGAATAATCAATCCATGTAGTTTTAATGAAGCCATGTTTTGGATACAAGATATTTTGTTTTGAAAGCATGTCCCTTTTCCAATTCAGATATTTAGAATCCTTCAGTCTTAACACTGTTCTTTTATTTTATTTTCTTTCCCTTTTATTTATCTTTTGTATCATAACTACACTTAGGCTATGTAGTCAAGACATTGGTGTCATTTCTTGGATTTGATCTATTGTGACTATCCCTTACATTCCTCTTTTATAACTTTTTAGAAACTCTCACACCACACAATGATCTTAGCAACCTTTTGAGAAGACCCCTCTTGTTTGAACCATTTGGAGTTTGGATCTCCCTTCATCATGTTTGACCTTAATTTAACAATAGCTAAAAAAATCAATTCTTTAGATTTGCAAAATTTTGAGAACTTGTTGGTCTAGACTTTTGATTTCTAAACTGAAAATTCCCTATTTTTGCAAGGAATGTTCATTGCTCAATTGGTATAAGACACACAATTGTCTAAAAGACTTGAGAAAGAAATACCTCTTCCTAAAATTAAAACCAAAGAGTGGTTAGCAAAATCTTGAGAGAAAATCTCAAGTACACCTTATCCCCGAAGACTAACACCACTTTGAAAAGTAACTCACGAATGAAAGCAACCAGAAAACATGAAAGCAAAATACACTTGCAAAAAATAAACACACTTACAGGAATAAAAATCTAAGCTAAATGTAGAAATAAAATCTAACTAATTTTTATTTTCTTTTAGGCCTCAAAATAATGCTTTAGAAACTGCCAATTTATGATAAAGGGAAGAAATTCCCCCTGTAAGGAATTGAGCTTAAAAGTTTTTTCTCTAAGAATTTCTATGATCTGATAGGGACCTATCCACAAACATTGAAACTTGGTATGACTAGCTGACTTTTCTTTCACCTTATCCTAGAGTAGAAAAAGGTTAGAAATCCTAAATGATTTTATCATGGCTCTCTTGTTGAACCATATTTTCACAATAGCTTGATGTTTAGCCATATGTTCCAATGTAGTTTTCTATTTTTTGTCCATCTCTAAAAGATTCATCAATCTAATTTGTACTTTTTCAGCATCTTCAACATATCCACTCATGAACTTTAAAATAGGAATTCTGAGGTTGAGCAGAAATACTAGCTCTTGTCCATAGACAAGTAAATAAGGAGAAGTTCCCAAATCATTTTTGACTCTCACTCAATTAGTCCATAAGGAATATTTGAGTTACATATGCCAATCCCTAAGATTATCCTTCAACAATCATCTTATAACCATCATCAAGTTCTTGTTTGTGGATTCTGCTACCACATTTCCTTGTAGGTAATAATTTGAAGAGAACTTGATCATGACTTTATTTTCAAATGCCCATTGAGTCAAGAATGCTGATGTGAAAGTAGACCCATTGTCACACACAAGGATGAATGCCATTCTGAATCTAGTAACAATGTGTTCTTCTAAAAATTCTATTACCACATTAGCAGTGCAATTTCTAAAAGTTTTAGCTTCTATCCATTGTGTACAATAATCCTTAGTCATGACAATAAATGTGTGTCCAATTGATGATGCTAGATTGACTGGACCTATGAAATCTATCCCCCACTTTGTGAAGGGGTGCACCTCATACACTGGTTGTAATGGCATCGCTAGATTCCTTTCTCTATTGGCACTAGTTTGAAAGATATGCCAAGAGCATGCATGCTCAAAAGTGTCTTTGAATATTGGGGGACGAAAATAACCTGGCATTAGAATCATGTGAGCTATTGGTTCTATTGAACCATATCATATATCATACTTTTCATGAAAATTTTCCAAGACTTCCTTTGCTTCCTCGTGGCCTAAGAATTTCAGATAAATCCCTTCATAGTTTCTCTTATACAACTTGTTGTCATGTAGCACGTAGGATTCACATTTCATTTTAAGTTCCCTACATTGTGAACTATTCATCTGATTAAGACATTAGTCTTGTAGAAGATAATAAACAATGTCTTGATACCAAACATTTTTCACCACACCTTGGCCAATATCAACTTGAAATATAATCCTCTTATCCTAATCATCTTCATTTGTTTCATTGTCAAACTTGAACTCATTTTCATCTTTGTCCTGGTTATCAGCTATCATTCCTAACAACCATTGACCTCTTACTAATCTCATAGGTTGAATTTCAAGATCAAATTCTTGAAGTATGGCCATCCATTTGCCTCTCCTTTCACCAAGCTCATTCTGCATCAAAAGTGTCTTTACCGCTGGATTAGGTACAACTACATATACCTTACTTCTTAGTATGTAATGTCAAAACTTCTTTACCACCTTTATTAATGCAAAGGACTACTTATCAAGGTTTGAATAATTCAACTCTATGTTCTTCATGGGGGGAACTCATAAAAGAAATTGGTCTTTCATCCTCCTTTTCCTTCTTTCGTATCAAAATCCCAGCACAAGAATATTCTAAAGCAAAGGAATATATCTTGAAGGGTAACTTATAATTAGGACCTACTAAAATTGGAGCCATAGAAATGGCTACTTTGATATCCTTAAATGATTTCTTAATCTCTAGAACCCATTTCATCTTAGCTCCCTTTTTGAGTAAATCATTAAGGGGGTAAACTATCTCTGTAAATCTGCTTATGAATTTTAGCACAAAATTTATCTTTTCAAAAAAATATTTTAGTTCTTTCCCACTATGGGAAGGTGATAACTTTAGAATAGCTTTGATTCTATTAGGATCAATGGAGATTCAAGCTTCAGAAATGATATGTCCCAAGAGCTTTCCTTTAGTGGCCCCAAATGAACATTTCTTGGGATTGATGGATATGTCATACATGCAACATCTATTGAATACCCACCTTAAATCAGCAATGTGAGTGCTTCAATATTTTGAAAAGATGGTTAAATCATCCATGTAGATGACTATGAACTTATTTACCAATCCCTTAAAAGCTTCATCCATTGCTCACTAAAATGTAGCCCCTGCGTTAATCAGTCCAAAAGGCATTCTCCTGTATGCAAAAGTTCCCCATTTAGTTGTGAAAGTTGTCTTTAATTGATCTTCTTCATCAACCATCACTTGATTATATCCTGAGTATCCATCTAAGAATGAAATCATTTTTGAACCATTTACAATTTGTAAGACCTCATCAAGTGAGGGTAGAAGATGATTGTCCTTTTGAGATGCCAAGTTCAAGTTACAAAAATCAACATAGAGGCTAATCTGTCCAGTCTTATTCCACACGAGAACCAAATTAGCCAAACATGTAGAATGGAAAATGGGAAATATGATCTTGGATCCAGTAAGTTCTGAACTTCTTTCATGATCAGTGGTTCGATGATAGGATTAACATGCCTTTGTTATTGCCAAAAAGGCTTGGCATCTGGTTTCAATGGAATGTCATGAGTTATAATCTTGGGGCCATATATCCTTAGCTCTTCATATCTCCAAGCAATAAAATCCTTATACTCAGTAAGTAACTTGAGAATTTCTTCCCTTTCTTATGCATTGCATGCTTTCCCTATTTGGACCATCCTCTACTCTTCTTATGTTCCGAAGTTATATTCATCACACTCCTCAATCCACTTTTCTTGGATTGTTTGTTTATTAAGTGCTAACTCATCATGATAAAAAATACATTCTAACTCAGCCATTCCCTTGGGAATAGTGGTAGTCTTCAAATTTAGGATCGCATTTTCATCTTCAAGTTCATCACCCTCAGGCTTGTGATCTGGATTGTCATCAATTTCATCCCCTTTTAAGTGACCATTACACATGATAAATTCAAGTATGTGTTGATCATCCTAAAAAACTTGAATGTTTGTAATATTGTCTAGAAGAGATGGGGCAGTAACCAACTCTACTAAAAATCTTTTCAACTTCATTCTTTCAACTAGTTGTAATGTGCTTGCCAAAATAGCGAGAGCATCTGCTACCATATTATTCCTCCTTGCAATGGACCTTATGTTTAAAGCTTTAAAATCATCTGACAAGTCTCATACTCTCTTCATGTAGGAAAGTAACCATTTTTCATTGCAAGAGTATAATGATTTTACTTTCTAAATAACCAACTAAGAATCTCCTTTGATTATGAGGGTTGTGAATCCTTTTTCACATGCAAAGATAAGTCCTTAGATCAACACTTTATATTCTATAGCTTTTTTAGTACATCTAAAATATAATCCATATGTTTCATAAAAGGACTTACCTTTTGGATTAACCAATTCTATACCTACTCCAGCCCCTAATTTTCATATGAAACCATTGGAGTGAAGTGTCCAAATTGGATCTTCCCTAGGCTTTCTAACATTGTGTTTGTTCCTTCTTAACTTCTCTTTGATCTAAGAGATAAAAGATTATTTCTTGGGAACCCATTGCAACTTCTCGCAGGGTGGACTTGATGATTCCCTAGTGTAACATGTTGATAGAGGAAATGTAAGTTTTTCTTGTTTGTCTTGAATTTCCTCTATCAATTCCATAATTTGATCTATTTTTGGTTTTGAATGAATGGAAACCAAAGTCCATCACTTTCCCTTCATGTACCATCTTCTTCTCTGAATCTTGATCATTCTTGGGGGAGGAGAAGACAAACCTCCACCATCTGAAGAGGTATCACTATATGATAAATTTAGATCATCAATTTCCTCTTCAAACTTCTCTGTCGATTCATTTGAATGTATATTACTTTGATCTCCCAAGAGTCTCTCTTCTAGAATTTGGTTATCCTCGCCTGACATCATATGTGTTAACACCTTTGCAACTACTTCTTGGAATGATGAGCATTCTAATTCAAAGTAACTAACTTTGTGTAATCTATAGAATCTAGGTAGAAGTAAGATGTTGGGGTCAGCTTCCTCTCCCAAGCATTGAAAATTAGTCACCATATTATTTATGAATTGTGTCATGATCTCATCCTTTGGGATTGATATCTTGAGTTCCTTATCCTGATCTTGGGATGCTTTGATGTGAATAGTTTTGAATGCCATCACCTTGTATGAGCCCAAATCTAATTGTAAGAATACTATCTCATTTGGGGCATTGTAATATGTAATCATCATTTTCAATTTCGGTTTTGCATCTATCTTGATTTGATTGTTCAATCCTTTCCATGGCAACCATAGCTAATCAAAATCCATAGAAAAGCATCCCCTTAGGAATTTCATTCATTCTCTACTTAAGAACAACGCATATGTTTCTGGAATGTCGACAACATGTATATCAATGACATCATGAATCAGGGGATTGACTGTTAACTATATTCAAACATCTTTCAACATGTCGATGACTTTCACCTCCATTTTTGCCAATTGTATCACTATCTAATTGGAAGGTTGAGGACTTACCCCTAACATTTTCACTATTGATAATGGCATGACATTACATGAGGCTCCTGAATTAATCAAGAAATTATGGAGATTCTTCCCATATATCCTAATGGTAAGTAAGAATGGGGATACCTCAACCTTGTCTTTAAATAGAGTAGGCATCACTTCTACCACATTGACTTGTTGAGATGTTGTCTTTTGAGGGACAATATTTGTATTTTGGGGTACCTTCATATGATCCAAAGCGTTCATGAGAACTTCTTGTTGTTCTAGAAAATTTTGAGACATGTCATTTATGGACATATTTGCTTTGGTTTGTTTCAACTCTTCAACAATGTTATACTTTTGATTAGACCAAGTGAGATTCTTCAATATTGTTGGTGTGTTTGCTTGATTTTGATTATGTTTTCTTCCATATGGTGGCCTAACTAGCAGTGGATTGTTACCCACTCTTAGATTGGGAGGAGTTGATTGTAAAGCTTGAGGAATTCCTTCTACAAAAGGTTCCTTTCTATTTCTCATATTATATGTATTTCAATTATCATTGCAAAAAGAAAACATCTCATCATGTTGAAGATTAGGTTTTTGACTGAATGGAAAAAAGAACTCTTTGCTAACAAGTTGTTCTACTTGCACATTTGGTGTAGAATCATAGGATTCTAGTAACATAGCATTAAATTGCATAGGAGGAGCATTATCATTCACTTGTGAACTTTGAGTCATCTCTTGATTCCCATTATAATACGAACCATCATTTTTGGGTGCATTCTAATCTTCATCATATTGATTAACATCTACATACTAAACATTGTTATTGTTATTGTTGGTAGGAATAATTGCATTATTTGGCCAAGTGTTCCACTGTCAATTCTATCTTTGGAAGCCATTATTATGATTAGGAGGATTGAAGTTGTTCCCTCAATTGTTGATTCTTGCATTATTATTTTTGTTCCCATTGAAGTTCCTATTATAATTCTAGCCATAATTGTTATTGTAGAGACCAGGATTGTTCCTTTGAATGTTGTTGTTCTATCCTTGAGACAACCTAAGACAAGTTAGTTCATTATTCATTTTGGACATAGTCCTTTTCATTTGACCAAAGTTGAAAACATAACCATTTTCTACTTCAGTGGGTGTTGCTTCCTTTTACTCAAAGAAGGTAGCCTTTCGAGGTTCAAACCTTGGATACATTAGAGTGAGATTTTGAAAAGTGAGTGCTTGTTGTAATGGAACTAGATTCATAGGTATGAACTAACTAGGCATCGTGGGTACTTTAGCATGGTATGTTGGCATCAATGTGATAGCTAGAGCTAGAAGCATTAATCCTCCTCTGTTAGGGTTAGCTTGCTTAGTGAAGATAATTGCCTCTACAAAGATTGTATCGAAAATGTCAATATTTGCTATAGGAAGTCTCCTTCAAAAAATCACAGTAAGATGGTCCATAGCATTTAGATAAATTTGAATAGTGGTTTCAATTGGTATAGTATATGGTGTCTCTAGCTTGTGATATTCCCTACAAAAGTAATGGTTGAAGCAAGAAACAATCTCAACTAGGTCTCTTTTGATTGATATGAATTGTTGATGTATCAAAGCTGGGTTGATGAATGTTTTGAATTGTTTCAAGAACAATTTTTTGAAAGTATCCCAATCTCCAATACATCCAAGTGGAAAATTAACATACCATTGAAGGAAATTTGCCCCAAAGAGTAGGGTAATAAATGAAGAACCACATCCTCATTAGCAACCTACTTACAGTTGCAAATTTCCTTGAATACCTTGACGTGATCTTTGCTAGTTCATATCTCACCATAGATGTATCTTGGGCAAGACTTCTTGGGATTCTTAGGGAGGTCATGGAGTGCACCTCTCAAGTGTATTGGTGAGTTTGTAGTGTTCAAAAAAATGCAATTAGAGGGTTTGGCCCACCTAAAGGTGGTTATTAAGGAGTAGCTATTGGAATATATGGTAGTCCACTAGGTAGTTGGAGGGGAGGTGGAGTTGACGAAGATAATGAATGTTCGAATGAAAGTGGTTAATTCTAGAAATTCCCTTGTCACTACGTGATTTGTGAAAGTGGGTAAGCTCAAGAAACTATTGTGCACTTGGTGTAGACCTTAATGCTCACTGAAATGGAGATTTTAGATCAATATCTTCCAGTTTGCATCAATTTTGGAGAAAGCACACCTCTACAGAAGTACACTTTCTCACTTGTCTAAATTTTGCACACTACAGAGATTTGCACTCTTGTGCACCTATGAAGTTGCAGATCTACAGACCTTTATACCTACAAAGTTGTGGACCTATGAAGCTGCAGATCTATAGACCTAAATTTCTAAAAAACTCAAAAAACTTTCTAAACTTGTCCAAAGTGTAGATTTTTGCAAAATGGGCAAAATTTCAAAACTTTGGCAAATTTTCCACTTTTTTTTGAGATCTAAAAGTGCAACCCTCCTAGTGCCACTTCTATTCAGCTATCATTTTGCACGATGCTTAATGGTAGGAATTCTTGCAATCTCCTCCCTTGAGAAATCAATCTTGTGAATCAACTCCAAGGTTCTAGGCAATCTTGCGACCTATTAGAATTTTCTTAGTTGAAGATAAATGTGAATGTTCATGAGGAAGCTTTTGCTGGTTTGAAACAATTTTGGATCAAATGACCAATCTACTTGCTATTTCAAAATTAACCACAAAAAAGATAATTTTTTTTGGTATTTTCTATTTTTAAATGAATGCAACTAAAATGAATTCCTAAATTAACAAAGGGATTAGTAAAGAAAATAAAAAAAACTTTAAAGCAAATAAAGTGAAAGTAAAATCCTAATGGACATAAGCTATAGAAAACAACACATTTGCAAGTTAAGCTTTCAAAGCAATTGGTATGTAACCAATGAAAGTAGGAGCAGTGTTTCCTTAATTCCACTAATGCAATTGTCAGTGAGAAACTTAGTAGCTGTATGATGTTTCGCTCTTCATCAAATTGCAAGGCCATGGAAAGTGCACTCGTGCAAGACAAAGAGTTATGCAAGTACAATTTGGTGATTTCTCCTCAAGATAGATATGTCAATAGAATTTGTAAAACCATATCAAACACCAAAATTAAAAGATTGCACAACCAGAAACAAAGCAATAAACTATTGGCTCAATCACAATTTCATGAACATACATCCACAAAAATATGACACATCTAGGCAAGAATTACTACACTCCAAATGCAAGCACCAAAAGCATAATTTTATTACAAAATAATAGTGGCCTTTTTTACATATTACAATAGGGTATTTATAAGAAATCATCTCCTCAATTTGTGTTGAGAGTGAGAGATATATTCATGCAATAAAATACTTTTAATTTAATAAAATAAGCTAATTATATACAAACTAACTACCTAACAGGTTCTTAGTAGGACTCAATCCATTTTATATTCATTAAGTGGATGCATGAACCTTTTTCATGTTTAAAACAAAGAAATATGAGAGAAGAGAGAAAGAGAAAGCTCCAACTCAAAGTGGAAGTGTCTGGAAGTGCCAAAATTAGAAGTTGGTCCTTTACTGGGCATGTGTCAAAGTTAAACTGTCATCAAAATGTGTTTCAGATGAATGGAAAGTGCTATATTTGGAAGTGGCAGTTAACTGTCAGTACACCTCTAAAATTGTGGACCTACGGACCTATGCACCTACAGAGCTACGGACCTCGACAGGGTCACAATCTCAAAATTTTACTGAGTGTCAAAATTGAAATTCTAGCATCTGGGTTTTGTTCTTCTTCATCCCAAAGCTATGTTTGGATGTTTGCCCTTGAATTTCTCTATAATCTCAATAAATTTAGCTTCATCTAGTAGATCTAAAGCCTCACATTTGTCTTTGACCTTGTGTCAGTAATTGTCTACCTCAATTTGGGTATTAGCAAAATCTTGAAGTTTGGTATCCAATTCTAACAAGGCTTCTTCTATCCTAAATGCTTGCCAAATATCTTCATTATAGGATGCTTCCTCAAAAATATTCTCAAAATTTGCTACCACAACCTCAATAGACAATAACTTCTCTCATTCATCATCTTCAAAAATATCCAATCACACATCACTATAGTGTCTCTCTACTTCCAAAATTTGCTCTTGGACTTGGTCCTTGAGCTAATGGATCTCCTCATGTAATGTTTCCATTAACTTATTGCTATCTTCTATCTTTTCTATCTAATCATCGGTCATATCTAAATCTTCTCCTATATATTCTTTAATGAAAACATGGCACCTTTGCCCTTTTATGGCTTGTAGAGTTTGCAAATCCTTACTCCAAGCTGGTACTTCATCCATAATCCTGAAGTCCTCCTTCAAAATTGCTACAATTTTATTCAAATTCTCCTGTGTACCATGTAGTAACTTCAAATTCCCTATAATTGTCAAAACTCCTTTCTCCTCAAAACTTTCGTACCACTACTAATAGGCTTTCAAAAATGGATCTAGCTGTACACCTATTCCTTCTCTAAGTATAGTACATTCAAAGTTTCCTCGAGGTGTTTAGGACCCTGAGGACCAACTACTTTGGCTAGATCTCCCTTTAGGACGTCAACCTACCTTCAAAGTGGTTGGAATTTGGCTTCAACCTATTCCATGTTCTTGAGGACCTCTTTGACTCCCATGGTCATCATTAATCAGGATAAATCAGGTGTAGGCCTCCCCAACATAACCTCCTTCAATTCATAATGCTTGAGACCAAGGCATTCCATATTTGTGTCTTTAGGAGGGATAGCCACTTGTGCAAACAATTCCTAGTTCCTTGTGCTAGTGACAAATGCCAACATCATTGCCTCGTGTGATGGAGACTCAAGTTTATTCAAAATCTATGTAATATATTAAATGTCTTCCTATAAAGCACGATCCATCTAGGGATGTGTTCTACTGAGGACCTAGCTCCTTATGATGAAGGGGTATGTTCTACAACTTCCTTCCCTTTGTCGCTCCTACTTAGAGTTGTCTCCTATTAGGAGGGCTCTTCTTCTATAGCCTCAGTCTCAGTAGACCCTGCAGCTTGCACCTCAATGTCTTGGGAAGGTGGTTGAGAATATTCCACCATTTGTTCCTTTGACTCTTCACCAGTTGCCATTTATTCTAGTCCCTCCTCCTATGATGATTCCTTCTGAACCTACTCATCTTGTATGTGAGGAATAGAAACCTTTGGCATCTCTCCCTCTTCTAGTTGGCTGGGGACAATGGGAGGAAATTGAGGTTCATCTTGGACTTGAGTAGCTCTAGTATCTTTAGACCCTTGTGCACTCTCTTCTTGCTATAGGGGAGATGCCTATTCTTCAGCCTATTCTATTTGAATTCTTCAAGAGGAGGTCCTCTTTCTTTTGTTCTTTCCCTTCTTCTCTAGAGGGTGATAGTATCCAACCAAGTGATCAAGCTGGTATACTATCTCAGGCCTGATAGGAGACTAGGACGCAAAGGTAAGAATTGTTACTTTCTTTCCTCTACCTCTTTGTGGGAAAGCATGTGTATGAAAGATCACTTTATTAGGTATTGGATCAAGTGGAAAAGGTTTCTTGATCCAATCCTTTATCATTCTAATGACATGCCTTGCTTGATGATAAATATCATCGGCCTCCTCCCTATCAACCTCAACATTCATTATGGACCTTTCTCCTATTTTTTCTAAGTTGAACATGGGTTCCAGTAGCTCCTTGGAATCTTGTTGCCTTATCTCCTCCAGGATGTTCAATTGGAGAGCCTTCTCTAATAGATACAAATTCATCCTACAATATTTCCTTATGTGAACATTGTAGTCATTTGTTGCATTCATCTAGTGATCCTCAACAACATCATCATGGTGAAACTCCTTTCCTACCAGACTCTCCACTCTCCTAATATTGTCAAAATAAGGCCAAGGAGAGTTATATTCTTTGAGAGGATAATTCTCCCATTCCCACTCAAAGGATAGAATATCTTGTTTCAGTTTCACTTGGTATGATCCAATGACCATGTGTCATGCCCAACAAGGTCTTTGTTGCCTCTTTATCTTCTCATATGCCAACTCAATTTGCTAAGAAATCTCCAATAGCACTAGTTTGTCACTAGTATATCTAGGGAGCTTCTTAGGATTGATTGAGGCACCAGCTACCCGTAGATATGTGAATGTTTTGAACTGGATAAAGTAGGTTTTGAGAACTATAATCTAGGCTTTGGCTTCATTAGATAACCTTTTCCCATAATCTCCCTCTTCCCATAATCTCCCTCAATGAATCGAATGATCACAAAAATGAATGCATCATTCACAATTCTATACTCCTTACTCTATGCTGAGAGCTCCTTGTTTACTAGCCGGGGGTATATGATGTATGGCTAGGCATTAGGATCATGCATACTACCTCTCTTGTACAAAACAGGGTAGTTAGTCACCCTCGCTACAAGTAGGTATACCATGTAAGAATTCATATAGAACTTATTTTTATATTTTACTGCCCCCAATTGCTCACACAAGTTTTCACTTAATGTGGTGGCCCAGTCCAATGGTATCTTTTCTCCCCTAATTGTCTCAATGAAGTTAATCATGAAAGTGTTGAGGTGACCTACTACAGGTCAACCCATAACTCTACTCAAAATAATGATGGAATAACCAATATCCTCCTTCATATATCCCCGAGTCATATCCACTTTCCCTGTGATCCCACCTGAAAGAGTCTTCTCAATGAGGTAGAAGGATTGGATGATTGCTGTTGCCTCTTTCTAGTGTTCCCTATACCATCTTTTTGTTGCTTCAAAGGAGAGTCTAATGAATTAATCTACCCATGGGATGTGGAAGACACTCTCAATGTTTTTGGGTCATAAATCTAATACAATTCTTCCTATGACACTCTTGACCACTCTCTCTTAGGCAACAAAATGCTGAGCTAGTGTGATACTCAATTATGTTGACTGCACTGATATGGGATGTGAAGCAACACTCATCAATGTAGAACATATGAAAGCAGATATCAGTGTAAATCTCGTAGTGGGTTTATTGCATATTCTAAGGAAGTCACCCAAGACTATATGTCCCAGATTAGTATCTGTGTGATCATCATGGAATCTTAATTTTGATAGTATGCCTTGAAACTTGAAAATAAGAGGCTTGGGTGCCATTCCAGATGTTGATGCCATTTAATCTTTGCATGACATAAGAAAAATGCTTGTTAGGTCAACGATAAAACTTGGAAAAAATGCAAATGCCTTAAATTTCACTAACGAAAGAAAAGAAAATAAACATAAAGAACAAAATGAAATGCCCAATTTGGGCACTTTTTTTTTTGGAATCTATGTTCCACTCTATTTCTATTTATTATTTCTTTATATATATATATATATATATATATATATATATATATATATATATATATATATATATATATATATATATATATATATATATATATATATATATATATATATATATATATGTATGTATGTATACATACATATGTATGTATATATATATATATATGTATGTATGTATGTATACATACATATATATATATATATATATATATATATATATGTATGTATACATACATACATATATATATATATATATATATATATATATGTATGTATACATACATACATACATATATATATATATATACATACATATGTATGTATACATACATACATATATATATATATATATATATATATATATATATATATATATATATATATATATATATATATATATATATATATATATATATATATATATATATATATATAAAATGAAATGCCCAATTTGGGCACTTTTTTTTTTGGAATCTATGTTCCACTCTATTTCTATTTATTATTTCTTTATATATATATATATATATATGTATGTATGTATACATACATACATATATATATATATATATGTATGTATACATACATATATATATATGTATGTATACATACATATACATATATATATATGTATGTATATGTATACATACATATATATATATGTATGTATACATACATATACATATATATATATATGTATGTATACATACATATACATATATATATATATATGTATGTATACATACATATACATATATATATATATATGTATGTATACATACATATATATATATGTATGTATACATATATATACATATATATATATATATATATGTATATATATGTATACATACATATATATATATATATATATGTATACATATATATGTATGTATGTATGTATGTATATATATACATTTTTTTTAGTTTTTTTTTTTTAAATTTAATTTAATTTAATTTTTTTGGTTTATTTAAAAAACAATTTAAAAATGGAGGAGGTGGAGGCTAAGCTCACATGACATGAAGTGCTTGCAGTACGACATGGTGGCAAGGATTTAAGCAAAAAAAATGCCATGGCAAAGGAAGTTAGGCATTGTGGGCACGATGACACTATTTTGGGTGCACAACACTAATTTTTTGAGTGGGTACACTATGTCTTAGGGTGCACAACACCAATTTTATGAGCATGTGGCACTGTTTTGGGTGTGCAGTGCCATTTTTTTGAATGCAGGCACGATGCCAAAGGCTACACATGGTGCCAAAGGATACCGTGAGCGTGTGGTGCCAAGGGGTCAAAACAAGTTGCATGGAGCTAAGTGTGGGCATACACATAGGCTAGTGTGGGTGTGCGGTCATGCGTGGTGCATGGTCAAAGGTGGAAATGCCAGTGTCGATTTTGGAAGTGGTCATGCAGAGGAAATTTACCTTGGTACACTATAAAGAAAATAAAAATGACAATGAAAGTTGGATAAGTGTTGTGTGGCGGGGGGGGGAATGGGTTTTATAGCTCGCTCACCCACTTGTGGCCCTGTGTAGGTGCATGACGTGCACCTACTATGCCCATGTGAATATATATATATTTTAATTTTTTAATTTTTTAATTTTTTTAACTTTTTCAATTTTCTTTTTTGATCCTTTATGATTTTTGACTCTAACACTTTTTTTAGAATCTCCAACTATGAGTTTGGGAGTCCAAAAGAAGTAGGGGGTCCCCATTCCTATTAAGAAATGGCGCATGTGTTGTGGGACCATAGCAGTTCTCAAGTACCTTCTTCACTTTCCTAATTTTTATAGCCAATTCAACTTGTGTCAGTGCTATGTCACCAAATATCTTTTCATTTACTTTCCCTTAAAATTTCCTTTCAGAACATTCCAAAAGTTTGGTATTATTATCTTAGTCTTCATTGTTCACCTGTTCCACAATTTCTAATAACTATTCCAATAGCAGCTTTGATTCTTTAGGTGTTTACAAGCTGAATGCATCTAAGAAAAAATCTTTGATTTCTTGTAATACTTGCCTCTGTCTATACTCCTTTATGAGAATTTCCTATTTTTTCTTCTTTTCCAAGGCTTGTTTCATTATGCCTAACTATTCTAATGTTATGGTTCCATAATCATACTTAGGTATCACTATTTCTTCGTCTAGACTTACATCTCCATAGTGAATTACCAACTTGAGATTTCTATTCTCTTTAGCTTTTTCTTTGTTCTTTTCCATTAGATTTACAATTGCTACATTGGATTAACTTAAGTTACCATCTACAAATAGCTTTGTGGTGTCAATCTCCTTGTCTTGTGTGTTGGTTTCTACTATAGCAATCTATTTTCTTCTTTTCAAGGAACTCTTCAAAGCATCTCTAGGTTCATTCAGTTGATATAGTATGAGATATATCTCGATCTCTTGGTTCTCAATGGTCTTTACCAACTTGTAGAAATCCATTTCAAGATCTTTCCTCTAAGCTACAAATCTTCTTTGTCTAAGAACTTAGCTCTGATACCAATTGTTAGAATTACAAGTAGGAAAGGTAAACTTCTGAGAGGGGGAGGTGAATCAACAGTTAAAACATGAATCTATAAAACTCTTCACCACTCATCCATCTCATGCATTCAACAAAAAAAATGAAATAACATGTAAAGCACTTATATCTAAATCATGTAAACATATAAGAAATCACATGTTTGACACCAGATATGATTACCCAAAAACCCTCCAAAGATAAGGTAATACTAGGGTGCAGATGACAACCACAAATCTTCACTACTGTAGCAATAAAGTGTATCCAATTAAGGTTACAATGGTTTGACCATGAAACATGATCTGCCTTGTAAAAGGCCTACCCTGTTAAAGGCTTACAAGGACTATCAAGTCCCACCTTGTTAGAGGATTTGAACACCATGTTAGAAGTTTTCCTAACTAAAAGACTTCAAAACATCCACTTGAAATATCACCCTATTAAAGGATTTACAATGCTCTATTAGGACTACTGCACCTTGGGGATTTAACTAAAAACACCTGTTAGGATGTTTTAGCATAGATCTTGTGATTGGTTATGGTTGCTTGATTAAAGATCAAATCCATATAGTGTTGTTCTTGATCCTTCTTAATTTGATATGACAAATTCTATATCCTATATCCTTTGTTCTTCTTAAACTGATTCTGCAATTCGCTCTCTATAACTTCTAAGTCTCCATGAATGGTCTATTTGCACATGCAAACTTCATTATTCTTCTCCTTCAGTTCCTTACACACTCCTTATGAACTTTAGGGTTTTGTCCTCCTTAAGAAGACTAGAAGACTTAGGTTTAGGTATGAATCTATGGCTGATATTCATCCTTTTTTCCACTTAATCCTTCCTATTTTCTGATTGGTTACATGCAAATACAAAGGGATTTTGAAAATAGATTCATCCTTATCTTTAAAGAATGAAAGTCTAGCCTTATGTCAGCTTGAAAATGGTTTACATAGTTTGTGTAATCACAATAAAATATGTCCAATTTGTGTTACTTGGCACTTGAATTTACTAATGCTCTGTACATTTTGTAATTCTATTTCTGACATGGCACCTAAATTGCTTGACATCTACTATTTTATTGGCACTTGAATCACTCAGCATGGTCTATCTGCTTGGTACTTGAGTTACTCATCACTCATTTCAACTTAGTATAGTCTTGTATTTACATATTATAGTCAGCATGTATTACTAGTTTGACATTAACTAAGTAAATGACTTAAGTGTGTTGACACTCAATTGTTAAAACCAATCCGAGATCAATAGAAAATACCATTCTAGACTTATAGGATCTAAACTTCATAGGATTTGTAATGGCATATCATGTAGATCAAATATTAGATGCAACATTTTCTTGACTTTTATTCAAAGGGGAAGTTTATTTACTTGACCCTTATCTTATCCATGTGTATAACTATGTTAGGGAGATTGATTATTACGAATGATAATTTTTTCTATCCACAACCATGATTATGTTGATATCTTTGATTTTAAAATTTCATATAATTATGCTAAATATGCATTATTTAGAATGTTTCTTTATTATAGTTTCTAATTTACATAATGCAAACACTAAATGAAACTCATTAACTACATTGCCAATCATAATATTTTCTCTTCATTTTTTTTATTCACATACTATTTCAATACATTTATTGCAAAACTTAATTTAATACATCATAAAACACAAATTCCATTTCCAATGCTCCCCAATAATAATTTTGCACAACAAAACATTGGTAGGAACTTTGCTACCCTACAGCCTAATTTTAAAATTAATGAACAAAGGTTGCACTTTGATATTAAGATATAGATTATATTAGAATGACAAGAAAACCATAAATACCAGCCTTGATAATGCATGGGTAATTTGGGGGTGTATTCTTGAGATGAGAACACATATATGTTATAATCATATCATTGTGTTGAACAATTATGTTTGATTGAGTAGTTGAAAAAAAAATAGAAGAGAAGATAAATTATAAGCTAATGTCCACCTCGATTAATCTAATTAATGGTTAAAGAGATGTGGGGAATAATAAGAACAATTTTACCAATAGAAATAGAAGGATCCATTAAATAGTAATGTTATTGAGAGGAAGAAACTAAAAGCACAAATTCTAAAAAATTCTCACTATCATAAGAAATGTGAATGGCAAGGTCATTCAAGGATAAATAGATTCTTTGATAAAATTCTATAAAAATTGTATAGTACCAAATCTACCAAATCTATATAATACTCATGAAAAGGGTTGTGCAATAACACCAAAAATTATTTATAAATGAAAGATGAAAAGGCACAACAAAAGCAGATACAAAATGGGAAAGAAAATGAGTCATGCAGACAAAGATGGTAGACAAAAACTTGGTAGAAATATATATTACTTTTATCCCACTCTACAAATAGCCTATCTATGGTTATAAAGAAACAAAAATGAAGAAAACACCATATGACATATATTCAAAATTTTCTTTTTTTTTGATAAATAGATTATTAAATTGCATTCACCTCATTGTTGATTCTTGATATTTAATATGGTACATATTCTATACCTTCAATTTCATTATTCCTAATGATGGGATCTAATGGTACACCTAAATAATGTTGTCTCTAAATAAATATTTCTCTAAACCATACACCCCTTTGAGCTGTAGATAGATTGCATCTAGATATTTTGTAATACAAAAAATAGACCGTAGTTCTCTTTGTCGACGTCTGACAATGCTAGATTGTCACAACAATCTAGTGGCAAGCTTGATAGGGATAAGCCTAACAATCCATAACCTGGTCATGTTTTAGGATTCAAATAACTCAATCAAGTTATGATAATCATAAAGTCCATTGAAAACCTGATTAGGTTTTAAAACTTGATTGGGTTTTGAAGAAGTAAAAGTGGGCTCTACTTTGTAGGCCATAACTTTTACATACAAAGTTTGATTGACTTTATTCAAATGTGCTAGAAATATATTTAGGGGATATCCAAAATAATATAGATAAACCAATTGTATTCAATCAATTTTTTTTTTTACATCATTTTGAATTAAGTATTTTCTAAAATTGATAGTCATTATTTCTCAAATATGCAACCAATAGGTAGACATATTTTGAATTCTATCTCTCTACCCTTAAGTGATGTCACTCTCTAAGTAACCCCTACCCCCATCTCTAGATTACTAACCTATAAATATTCTCTCTCTCTCTCTCTCTCTCTCTCTCTCTCTCTCTCTCTCATACAGAGACAAAAAATATATCTCTTACTAACTTCTAAGTTCTCTCATCCTACTAATAACTCCTAACCTCTTTCTCTCAAACATTTTATCCTTAACCTTTGTCTCTCCCTGTATAATCCATCTCTCTCTCTCTCACACACACACACACACACACACACACACACACACACACGCACGCACGCACGCACGCACACACACATGCATGCACATGCATGTGCACTCACTCAATAACTCCTAGGCTCTATCTTTTACTAAAAGTTAATCTCCCACATTGTCTCATGAACTAATAACCTCTCTCTCTTTAAATTTTAACACTTAACTTCTCTATCCCTCTAAAGAAGAGATAGATAGAGGGAGGGTTAGGAGTTATTAAGATAATTAGAGAGGTTAAGAAGTACTAAGAGAGAAATATTAAAATTTAATTAGTATATAAGTGTATGGAAAAGAGAGGTTTTAAGAGTTGGTAAAAGCGATATTTTAGAATTTTTTTTTTTTTAATGTGTGTGTGTGTGTGTGTGTGTGTGTGTGTGTGTGTGTGTGTGTGTGTGTGTGTGTGTGAGAGAGAGAGAGAGAGAGAGAGAGAGAGAGAGAGAGAGAGAGAGAGAGAGAGAGAGATTTGTTGCGTTAGTTAGAAAGGGGGTAGCAATTAGTTAGAGAGAGAGGTTAAGGTTTATGAGTTGTATAGAGAGAGGTTAGGTGTTGGTGATAGAACAAGAGAGGTTAAGAATTAGTAAGAGAGATATTACAAGTTAGTGATTGAATGAGTTTATGTGTGAGAAAGAGATAGATGGGGTGGAAGAGGCACATAGGTGAGAGAAAGACAAAAACTATGATTATACTCTTACCTACCTATTTTCTCCATGTTTGGAAAATAATGACTACCTAAATTTTAAACCATGATTGATTCTAATTGATCATATATATATATATATATAAAATTCCCTAGTACTATTTTAGTTGCATTATTTTTAATATCTCTTCAATAACTTTCCAATGCATTATGAATGGAGTCAATCAACATTTGGCTGTAAAAGTTATGGCTTCCAGAGTGGAGTCTACTTTTATTTCTTCAAAACCTATTTGGATTTTGAAGAGGCTTTTCATCCTACAAACCCAATTAGGTATTTTTAATTTTTTTTTAAATTTCTTTTTCTGCTATGCTTGGTAACCCACCCTAGCCTCTTTTTGAAATTTTAAATAACACAATCAGGTTATTGAAATTTTTTTTTCTTTTAAAGTGGCATCCACCAAATTGTATAGCCTCTTGGTAAACACACCCTAATATGTACATGCAATATACAAGGTTTTATAAGTTGCACATTGAAACTTATAGTAACCTTCCCCATTAGTTTCAAAGGTGAAGAGAAGTAATAATGGGAGAAGATGTATTGAGAAAATTAGGGAGAGTAATATACTAAGGGAGTTGAACTAGTCAAAAGGACACGCCCATATGAAGAGATATTTCTAAATAGAAAGTGATGTACACCCAAACATAGAGAATTTTTCATAGTGGATTCCAAGTCAAAAATGTTGAACATGTTGGAGAGAACCTATATGAAGCGAAAGAGCTAAAGAAAAGTGTTGCTCTCGATGCATACAATTGAGTATCTTATGATTAATGCTTTCTAATGTAAAATCTTATGTTTATGTGTGGTCCTTAATACAAAATGTGGAGATTTGTATCCCCAAATAATAATATTGATTAATGTATATATAAAAGTCATTTTTAGTTATTATGTATTTATTCATGTCAAGCCTTAGTTGATTTGACATTGTGCTAATTCACTATAGATCCATATCATTTGATTGATGAACAAGATGATAATATAAATATTTATAAGTGTATGGTATTCAATGGGCACTTAAATGAGTTAGACTCTGAGAATATAATGTTGGTTTGATTTCTTTACATTATTTTAAGAAAGATGTATACTCAAGATAGTTCAATACATGAATAAAGAAATATAATATTAATTAAGCTATTATAGTTGTCACTGAGAACCTAAGGAAGATGTGTTGAAGTGTAGTGTTAACCAAGCAATTTTAGTATCAACTAAGTCATGTATTGACTGAGAAAGTTGTAGTCTTCACACAGGATGAACATGGAGAACAATTTTGTAAAAGACTATTCTAAGGCCAACATTTGGTAAAAAATAAAAAATGTTCAAGAAATATAAAAGATAAGGATGAAGTCAACTATGAGATAAATGGCTAAAATAATTCAAAGAAGATCTAATGGTGAATATTTGACAAGCTGAAATGGAGCACAAAATTCAATAAGGAAGTATATTTTTAAAGTTTCTGAATTTAATGAATTTTGAATGAATCTGAGATCTATGATTCTAATCAAGTGGCAAAATCTAGAAGATTATGGAAAGGAAAAAGTTATGTATTTAAAAGGATGAAAAGGATGATTCTTGTTTCTGATTAGTGGTGATTATTGTTT
Organism: Cupressus sempervirens; assembly: GCA_028749045.1. Lineage (NCBI taxonomy): Eukaryota > Viridiplantae > Streptophyta > Pinopsida > Cupressales > Cupressaceae > Cupressus > Cupressus sempervirens. Next base: position 402,270,646 of record CM053792.1, on the reverse strand, counting down.
ATCCAAATTAAACGGATAAAAGAAGATAGAGGGTGAACTAAGCCAAACAATATTGAGAAGATCAAGAAGAGGAAATGCTATGTGAAAGTGTGAGTGTGTGAATAAGCTAGAAAGAGATTAGAAGGACGAGATGGAGTGAAGCAGAGATCTGAACAAGCAACATAGTCATAAATCATAGAAAATAATTTGACTATTACTTTCTTTACCATTGTAGTAGAAAAATCTATGAACCAAGTAGACCTAACGAGTATTTGAAATTCTATATAGTAACACACAATAGCAATGCTTGTAAGTACTTTAAAGTGGGCCACTCTTTAGAAATATCAAGGAGTGATAAGGTCTAGATTATCTTTAGTGAAAACCCTCTAACAAGGTCACACTAACAATGTGCATGTAACAATGTTCATGTATCCTTTAACAAGGTTGGGTCCTAATACAACTCACTTTAGAAGAGTGGAATTATTTAGGTTTTTGGTTCCAAGGTATTTTTTCCTTTATAGGGTTGTTAGATCCCAATTTTTGACCTAATTTAAAATATAGCCGTTGATAGTTAAATTTTTTATAATCCCATGAAATGGTAAGATAGTTAGTCATTATAATTTATCATGAATTCATGGAATTAAATAGGTAGTTAGCCGTTATGACTATTTATGATTACATAACTTTTTATGACTATATGATTTAACTACAGAGAATTTCCTTGTAGGAAGCATGTCAAAAGGGTGGAAGCATTGTCAGAAAAGAATAAGGCAAGAGCATCACCATCATTGGGCAAATGGGTTGAGGATCTAGCTACCTGAAACAAGATACATCTATGAGACCAACATGAGCTATTTAAATAAATAATTTGAGAAACATATATAATTGAGTTAAAATATAAAACATACCTCAAAGGATTTAATATGATATTTCACCCTATTATTATAATAGATATATCTATATATGTAAATATAGATATAAAAATGATTTGGCACCATTATATTATAATAATTTAATAAAGTGATGTCACCCCATTAATATATTTACATGTACATATATAAATATAAGATTACAATAATATTTGAATTATTATAACATTCGAATTATAACCTTCCAATTCTATTCTTCCATTTTAATATTATTGCTTTTCATCAAATAACCCTGGTAATGATAAATTGATTTAATACTTGGAACTTTAAATCGACTTTAATCTGTTGTAATCAATGGGAGCAAAGGAGTCATATTTTACCTCCATTTAAGGAAGTTGTGAGAGGAATCAAACACCATATTATTTTATCTTGACTTCTTCTTGCTTTGCATTTCAAAACTTCTTTGCTCCATACCCAACTACTCCTCATTTTATTTACTGCCAACACCTACAATATCATCTATGGAAGCCATGAGAAGAAGGCAGGGATCCTTTTCAAAACAACTAACTAAACTACTTGGGCTACATCTTCCAATATTCAATTATGTCTTCTCATAATACCTATACTTATATTTCATGTGCCAACTTTATCTACTGATATGAATCTACACTCTTCTTCTCAAGAATTCATACCAATTGGACTTTCCGTTGTAAATTTGAGAATGTTATTTGAAGCCAATTTTAGTAGACAGATATTATATTCACACCCAAAGTCCTCTCTATTCAAGGAACTCATTTTTTATACCCTATTACATGTTAGTATTTCTACCTAAGAATAAAAGATCATATGTATTATGGTAATGCCTTCAAGAAACTACAGGGTAATTGATTTCAAATCAATTTGCAAGTTTTTGGGCAACTTCAAATTCTTATTAGGTCATGTGTTAATCACTTGAAATTGTGATATACCAAAGTTTTAAGTCATTTTCCATAGTAGCTAGCTAGACTTAGAGGCTTCTTTCCCTTCCATGAATAAGTTATAAGTTGTGTTGAATATTCCATGTCTTTGTTATTGATTATTCATAGCAGCAAGTTTCAGCAATTATCATGATGATATCTTGTTTGAATTTAGAGATTGAACTTCTTTAAATTTAACCTTGTTCATGGCAAGTGATAGCCAAGTAACCATAGTATGGATCCATAAATCATTATGCCAATGGAGATTACAATTATGCAATTGATTATGCATTCTTTAATAATATCTTTTTCAAATCACAGATTGTGATGAGCTGGAAAATAAATATAATTTATAATTTAGTTGAGGATCAATAGACAGAGCTAGTTGCTCTGAGATCTAAGCACCTAGGATTCACTAGTTGTATAGCCATCGAAAGCATGAAGAGGTGAGATGGAGTCCATAATTACAAAAAATAAAAGTCAAATATGATACATTAAATGTAGAATAATATCATTTAATAGCTCATGCATGATAATGTTATTATAATCTCCTACTGTCAAGTCGAGTGGTGTAGATACCAAGATTTCTCAATACATGACAAGATGTTCCCTATCTATTCTGGGCAGGAAGGGCCTTTCTCATTAGAGATTTTATGGGAAATAAGTTAAGGTCCAAGGTTGGGTGGTTAAGCTCCTAGTAATGTTTCACCTCTCTCAAGTTGTCAAACATACACAAACAAAGATAAGCTATGCATTCAATTTTTTTATCAAAACAAGTATTTTTACTTTTATGATGTATATGCAAGAAGGTAAGATTAATTGAGTTATATCATCATTACAGTTATTTTACACCTAGATGTGATAGATATATTTATCTTATGGATTGTTATATCAATCTTTCATTTTATATGAATAATAAATATGAGCATATCTTCTAATCTTGAGTTATTGCCACGGTTAAGCAATCAAAAGGAAAGGAATGATATAGTGGTATCTGAAGCCCTAATTGATTTAGTGGTATTTGAAGCCCTAACTGATATAGTGGTATTTGATGCCCTAAATGATCCTATGGTAATTGAATCCCTAAGTGATACGATGGTATTTGAAGCCCTAAATGATCTAGTGGCAATTGATACAGTAGTATGTGATGCCCTAATTTTATATAGTGGTATTTAATGCTAATCATCTTTTGAGTTTTGATATAGTAGTATTGGATGGAAGTCATTATATGATATTATTATAGTAGTATCTATGGACTAATCTAGGTGATTGCAACAGTATCCCTACAATGATTTATTGTTTCAAATTCCATGGTAGCTAGATTTTAATTTCTATAGTAAATTCATTGATGGTGTTTTAAGTTCTTAGTTAAGAAATTTTGTTTGACTAATTTTAACTGTCAATTCCTTTCATATGAATGAAATTGATTTAATTTTCTTCCTATAAAAATGAAGTAATATATGCATTTCTTTGAGTATGTCAGTTGATAATTAAGACTTGGGAAAACTAGTTGTTTCAAGGGTTTATACATTAAATAATTATATCAAATGTGTGATTGCTCATTGTGTTGCAAAGTTTAGTTCATCTTAATTGCTTAATGTTGCAACTTGGCATAAGCTAGTGAGATAAATTTGAAAAGTCATTATAAGTTGTAATTATGATGTTTGATATGTTTACTAAGTTATTGATTTAAGAGTTAATGAATTTAAAGTTAGTACAAAATTGTTTTCAAGGCCTATAGAATAACTGGCGATAACTGATTCAGTTCTATCTCAATTATCTAACCGGAACATGTCTAATATAATTAAACTATGAAAAATGATTTAAAAGGGAACAAATGACTATTTAAATGTATGTGGAAATAAAAGAGAAGAGTTGAGTTTTTAGATTTGACCGCATAACTCATGAAATGTCTTAATGACTTATATAAATGCATATTTGGGTATAAAAGACTCTAATTTAACTCTTTTAAATATTTTAATTGAATATGGTAGGTATAAGTCACTACCTAACATGTCCTAATTATCCTATACCTATGTAATACACATGTACCTAATCTTCTTGACCTTGACCTAGTGGCTTCTCGACCTACTCCAACACATAGAAAAATGGGAGAAAATGGTTGGATAAAGAGGCTTATATTTTTCTAATCCTTATTTAGGAACCATTATTGGAAATGAAATAAAAGTACAAAAGGAAAAAGAAAATAGAAACTTGATCTAAAATATTAAAAATTATACCTTGATGATGCAATGCTTGTTTAGGCATGATAAAAAGTCTTGATGTTATATCTTGATCCAAAAGGAAATAATTTGAAGTAAATGGCTAGAATTATGGATGTTGTACTCTTCCTAGAACAAATGATAAAGAATAAGAAAGGGTACTTTGAAGGATAGAATACATGGATACCAAATAGAAAACATGGATACCGAGTTATAGAAGAGGTCTGAGACTTCAATATTCTTTAGTGATTATGAATGCTTGAGAAAATTATAGTGAATACTTACACTTAATAATAGATGAAAATGAGGACTGAAGAGGTGCTTTTATTTCAGATTTCAAATTTGGTCGAGTTTTACCACAAATCAAAAAATTGTGCTAATACACCAGTAATGGGCTCTAATTACATTTTGGGTAGTAAATGCATGGGATAGGCCACCAAAGAAAGCATATAAAAAGGGAAGTCTTTCAACAATGCATCATTCAAGATAAAGTTTTGCCGTCGAGAGATAGGCTTAGAAATCTTCTATATTTTATTAATGTTTTTCTAGTCCACTTGAAAAATGTACCATTTTTTCAACTATGGTACTTATTCTCCTCATTGAGTATTTATTACATTTGGTTTGAGCATAAGCATAAGATTTTCTTTGAAATAATTTGAATTATCGAAAGATAATGTTAAAGATTGTAAAATTAATATCTTAACATATAATATATTTCTTAACTATATTCATCTTTGACTAGGTACATTTGAAATATATATACTATTATTTATTTCCCCCCTTCCATTGATGCTACTATGTATGGAATTCAATATATTTTCATCCATTCATTGGTGCTACTTTGCGTGCACATATTATTCAAAGTAGATTGATAGTATATAATACTTTGATGGGTTTTGTTTCTATACGTTCTAAAATAGAAATTAAATAATCTTGCAATGACTTGGTTATTCTTAGATGTAGTCCAAGTTACATCAAAAAAAGAATTTTTCTTCATGTTGAGACAAATAATATTTTAAACATTACTATGATCATTTTCGACATATGTCTAGAAATTTAAAAAGTGATTTACAAAATTTACATAAAGGGAAATTGTATCATCATTATAAATGGTTTGTCCTCTAAATATTTAGCCAATATGATTTGTTGATATCATTTGGAATAAACTAGGCCCCTCCTTTGAATTTTCATAGTTTAGAAAGTTATACACTATTTTGAGGAAGCTCATACCAATTCTAATAAGTATAAAAATAAAAAATTTAGCCATAATGCCTCCTATACGGAATATAAGGAGGAATAAATTACAAATACATTTTGTATGTTGGCAATAATTATACTAAGGTGACATGAATCTCTCATTGGTATCTTAATGTTTTAGCATGAATGACTCTTAGGGATGACATTTCTATAATTCCTAGTTTTTATCTACGATGAGGCTAGATGAGTTTTGAAGTAGCTATAATAACACATAATGTTTCTAATAAAGTAATAATTTCTCTCTATAATTATTCTTCTTCTCCCCATTACTAAGAATTTTTTTTTCTATTTCTCTATAGACATCATTTACCAATACCTTATAAGTATTTGGTCCTTCAATTTACAAATGCAACCATCATTCAATTTGAATTTCTTGTGTAACTCCTTTTGGATCTCCACGGGACTTTCTTAAACTATAATTCTTTTTTTAGCTTGTATTATGTGCTTACACAAACATTCTTGTTCAAACCTAGTTAAATTTATATATGTCTAAATATTGTACATCACCATTTTTAATTTTGCAATATATAGCTTTCATTCCATAAGAAAAAAATATAGAATTTAATCTTCTTTGTTAAAGAGGAAATTATTAATGTCTATGAAAATACTCTTATTCTTATTTTTTGTTAAAATTGAATATTCACTAATTATTCTTTACTTAAGCTTAATAGAATGATGCATAACAATAACAATTTCTTATTGTAGACGACTAGTAGTTTACATCTTATTTTAGCAAATGTTATAGCAAAATCTCACTTTAGGTGGTGATAGTTATCTCTTTCCACTTTATGGGTGAGGTGTACCTTTGGTGATACTATCACAATATAATCCTCATTGTTGCACATGTTTGGAAATAGTTTATTGTATAATGGACAATGCTCCAACTTTGGTAGACATGTATTTCCACCTAGTGTAGCTGATAGGATATCAGTTAGTTGTCTCCTAGTTATCATGTATTTCCTACATAATCCCACAAGATCTATATTGTATTCCAATGAGTATTATTCATGTATTATCTACTATCACCAAATTTAGTCAATTCAGGATAACATAATTTTCCTATATCTCTTATGTTATTCATTAGTTTTGTAAATCTTTTCATTTTTGTTGATTGTCTTAGGAAAATTTTAACATAGTATTAGAACTCCATCAAAATAATTACATGATATCATATTCATTGGAAAATTCTTTGCATAGCCATTTGGAGAGGTATTCCATTGTAGGTCATGATTAAATTTAAACATTCTTGTTGGGTTGGTCTATTTATGAAAATGAGTGAATAATTTTATTTCTTTAAATCAAATATGTTTTGTTTTATGTAATTAAACACAAATTTTATAAAAACTAACATGCTTTTAAATTTATGTCAAATTTATTGTACTAGTAACATGGATAAAACTTTCAAGTTAGTAAGATGGGTGATGATGTGGAAGGAAACAAATATGAATGATTAAATATAAATCAAATTGATGATGACATACATATTACAATATTACAAATTTTGATCACCTAATCAAATCAAAATTAAGCTAAACTACATAGATATCACAATTTCAGATTACCCAATTAAACACCTATCATCTAGAAAGTTGCAAATAACCATAAACATACAAAATCCATTACTAAAAACTACACAAAAAAAAATTGGGAAACCAACCACCACAACTAAATATAGAACCTAAGAACTAGTAGAGGCCACATAATATAATAGTTAAAAACTATTAAACTTCATCCATCAAAAAGGAAAAGTAGTAGACAACTTACTCCACACCGGTGATAGTGAAGTCATCACCCACATTGACATCACCACATGAACATCCCCAACAAGAATTTGAGTAAGAAAATGGTACCATAAATTCCACATCATTTATTTCATAGTTACCACTTCGATTTTCCAAATTAGTTTCCACCATGTTCAAATTGGGTACATCCATATGCACCATATCATGTGGAGAATGTGGTCGAGCCACATCATGAAGGGGTGGAGATGGAGGCAATGATGCCTTGCCCACAATTTCACTGAATGGACCCCCAATGCCATCTAGTAACCACAAAATATAGGAGGCACATGATCTCTATCATGAACTGAAATATCAACTCATATAAAGAAACCAAGTTTTATTTGGGAGATAATTAGCTAGAGGAACCCTTAATTGAACTCGGTCACTAGCTTCAAAGGTGACCTTAATATTATCAATTTCTGACACAAATACATAGTGTTTGAGAAGAAGGTTCTTGGAAAAAAATCCCCCAAAAAAAGTCTTCCTCGTGCCATAAATTGTAGCTTGAAAGTGCTTCCCTAAGGGCCCATTTGGCTACTGGAATGGGAATAGGGGAATAGGAATAGCTATTCTGGAATACTTATTCTAGAATAGAAAATGGGGGTACGTATTCCTATTCTCTATTTGGTTCAGCCAGAATTTGATGGAGAATTCATGGAACCAAAAATTTATGTTTTCTAAAATAAGTAAAACTAGAATAGGAATACATATTCTAATTCCACTTATTTCAGTGGAATTGCAAAACCTCATTTTTGGGCCAAAATTGGAATACGTATTCCTATTTTATTTCCCATTCCAATTACAATTGGTGCTTCCAAATGAAGAATTCAAAATTTTAAGAATTTACATATGCCTATTTTGTTTATATTCCCATTGCCAAATAGGCCCTAAGAGTTTCTTCTGGGGTGATACCAATTTGCACACATTTTGAACATAAGGAAGATAAAAACTCAAATTTGGTAAATCCATATGCACCATATGATGTGGAGAAGGTGGTTGAGCCACATCATGAAGAGGTGGAGATGGAGGCAATGATGCCCTACCCACAATTTCACTGAATGGACTCCTAATGCCATCTAGCAAACCACAAAATATAGGAGGCACATGATCTCTATCATATTGAAATATCAACTCATATAAAGAAACCACTTTATTTGGGAGATGATTAGCCAGAGGAACCCTTAATTGAACTCAGTTGTAGAAAGCCCAAAGTGACATGAAAGTCATTGGCTTCAAAGGTGAGATTAATATTATCAATTTCTAACACAAATACATAGTGTTTGAGAAGAAGGTTCTTGGAAAAAAATCCCCCACAAAAAAAACCTTCCTCATGCCATAAATTATAGCTTAAAAGTACTCTCCTAAGGGCCCGTTTGGCTACCAAAATGGGAAAAAGGGGAATAGGAATAGCTATTATGGAATACTTATTCTAGAATAGAAAATTGGGGTACGTATTCCTATTCTCTATTTGGTTCAACCAGAATTTGATGGAGAATTCATGGACCCAAACATTTATGTTTTCTAAAATAAATAAACCTAGAATAGGAATACGTATTCCAATTCCACCTATTTCGGTGGAATTGCAAAACCTCATTTTTGGGCAAAAATTGGAATACATATTCCTATTTTATTTAATATTCCAATTATGATTTGGTCCATCCAAATGAGGAATTCAAAATTTTAAGAATTTACATATGCCTATTTCGCTTATATTCCTATTGCCAAATAGGCCCTAAGAGTTTCTTCTGAGATACTAACAATTTGCACACATTTTGAACATATGGAAGATAAAAACTCAAGGGTCTATGTGAGGTCATAAAAATTAGACATAAAGACAACCATCAATTTCCATGGGTACAAAGGATGATGACCTATTGGGCATAAGATTTCCTCAACAATCAATGTTCTAAGATTACACTTACAAATAGGTCTTTCACAATTAAAGTAGTTAACCAATTCTGCATTAGTAACATGTCAAATGTTTGGATGATGGATCTAGACCTTCAAGAATTGGTAATCAAATTGAAAGATTATGGGGAAATATTCCATTCTCCATCTTAAGAAAACTTAACAAACTTCACAATTAAGAGAAGATCTTTGATCAAAAAATTTGAAAGAGACTGAGGTACTCATCTTTTTTATAGGAAAAAAACACTTCAAAGAATGATTATAGTCATACTCAACTCAAAGAAAAATTGGAAGGAAAATGGTATAATGGTGCCCTACAATTTACTTCCGCTATCATACTTCTATCAAAACATTGCTAATTTCCTAGCACTTTCCCATAATTTAAGCTTTTTTTCCACACAAGCATGCGTGCAACTACAAGATATCAGTTTACATCCTTTCCTAATTATGATAAAAACAACAATTGAGAATGTAAATCTCACATAAATGGGCCCGTACTCCATATTTTTTGTTAAAAATCCATATCATGCCATTTACACAAGTGACATACAATTTTATCTATGGAGGGGCCAAAATACACCTGCATAATCAATTTGTTTGTAGTTTTTTAAAATTAAAATTCATAAAACTATTATATGTAATTTTTAAATTGATTAATAAAAGTACATTTTGGTCCCTACATAGAAAGTGTCATGGTATACTTCATTCCCAATTTCAAAAAACTACTTTTTGGTGCAAACTTACATGAAGATGTGCAATATTATTTAAACATGACACATGTTAAACAAGTCAGAAACATATAGCAAAGGACCCACATGTGAGGTTAATGCACCATCTCTTCCATTTATCCCTGCTAATTGAAAATATGTCAAGGTCGCTAAATTAGCCCCCTTACTAAATAAATCTGTCCACCTTTTTTATCTTACATGAACTCATGCAACTGCAATATATTACTTTCAATCAGCCAAGCATAGTGAGACAATTTCTCATGTGCTTCTTAATTTTTGCTTTCGCTATCAATTTTATCAAAAACTTTATATAATTTCCCTTTGTCTAATATGTGCAAATCAATATAGTCTTCCCCATTATCTATGGCATTATTAGGTAACCAATCAACCATTGTTTTACCATCGCAATACATATGTGATATAATGAAATTAGAGACATTATCTAATGACCTCCAACAACTAGTATAATCCAGCTTTCAATTACTACACTTCCTAAGTTGTAAAGCATTAATGATTAGTTGAGAACAGGCCTAGAATTTGATTGTTGTAATGGTCATTTTTGCACTTTTTAACCATATATAAAAGTCTAAATTTTCGTTAGACCGTATAGGATGAAATGTAATATTCTTCTAAAATAGTCAATATGGCACTTTAAGTTAGTAATAAGCAGTAAAAAATTATTATAAATAATATAGTAATTCACTTTATAATATAAAACTTACTAATTACTAATTATTATATAACATATATATTTTTATGTTTACAATAGAATATGTAATGTAATGTTTCTATATTATTATTATATATTTATATTAACTTAGAATCTTTCTAAAATAAAATACACAAACATAAAATTTGTCTATATAATTTGAGATTTTTAGTATAGCTATTTTTTAGCTATAGTTTTTTCTTAAAGAATAGAAAGTTTTTTATATAATTTATAAAATATCATAAATTTATAATTTATTGAAGTAAGAAATTTGATATTGATTATTCATAGAGAAATCATATGACAGGTGGTGGTGACTGTCAAATTCCAGGCCTGGAACTTGAGAATCACCAGCAATGAAATTTTGATCCACATTTAAGGACAACACAAATGATAAGCCATAAAAAACGCCCGTGCCCAACTAGTCAAACCAATTTCCATTATTGTCAATTTTTTAGAAAATAAGAAAATAAAATGCATGGTAAAATAATCTTGAAATTAATTATTAAATTTACTCTAAATGTAATTGGCTTCCATGAAAAACTGGCAATATATACTTCCACCTGATTTTTTGTTCTTGTCGGAATAGATACTGACTTGCACCTATCAACTTCCTAAACTTGTCCCTTAAACACTCAATTGAATACCATAACTATAATGATAGAATGCGGTTGAAAGATTGAGGTAGTATTGTATTGTATGTTATTGCACGCCTGTCAGAGGAATCTCCAGCCATCGATTCTCCATTTCATAATGTTAGCATTATGTGGCAGATGAAAATGATTAAAGAGCTAAAACCGAAAAATAATCCTGCAGCAACATTAGCAATTCCAGAACCATTTATTAAACCATCATTTGCGACATTTGGTGCTGCCATTAAATGTTTATGGTACTGGCGTTACATCCCATTTTGGGATGGAAACGATCATTTGCGACATTTGGTGCTACCATTAAATGTTTCTGGTACTGGCGTTACATCCCATTTTGGGATGGACTGGGCGATTAAATCATTTGGCAGATGAATGTTTTCTGTGTCAAAGATTTTCAAATTGTTTTCTGTCCAGCCTTGGATTTTTTTGTGCAGTCTTGGATTTCTTTTGCGCAGGCTTACATCTTTACTTTCCAAGTACGTTCTCTAAATCTGAATCTCTTCATGTTTTAATGGGTATTTATCGTTGGTTTTAAACACGCAACTATTCTATATAGTTTGCTTGCCAGATAAATGTTCTCATTGTTTCAAAATATTACAAACTCCTTTCTGTGCAGCATAGGATTTCTTTACATCTTTTCTTTCCAGGTACGTTCTTGAAATCTGAACTATCTAAGTTTTAATGTGTATTCATAACTGTTTTAATATAAACGCATATTTTGTGCAACAAATTGAGAGCCTTTCAAGTTCCTTTGCATATGTTTCTGTTCCTATCCTGATATCCTATGCATGCGTGCAAATAGAGATAATGTGAATTGGAAGACAAGCCATAGTTGATGCGGAATTAGTCTATGCGAAATATATTAGTTCCTCTCTTATGACAATTTCAGTACATTATTCATGTAAAACTTTTAATTTTTAAAATTACTTAGATTTTTATTCGACTTACATAGAGTAGAACAATTGTTTCTACATCTTATATATATTTACATTTGCACAAAACATACAAACTATTAAAAAGTTTCTCAGTTTTTACAGATGGCACCGTTAATGAATGACCTTGAGCAGCCACTGCTTGAATCAGACGAAATAATGGAAATAAAGCTGTGGTGCAAATTAAGAAAGCTACATATAGTTAACATCATTATGATGCTGTCAATGCTGGTCCTTTTCTTCGTCGCTCTGGTTGCCATCAGCTTCTCCAACAAGAATTGCATTGGTTTCAAGGACTGCTTTGCTTTCAACTATTCCGACACATATCAAATGGATCGCGCTCTTTTCCGCACGCTTATGCCATATTTGGTGGGTTCAGCTGGGTCTTATATATATTCTGTTGCCGCCAATATAATCTGTATAGAGAAGAGTGGCATTTTGGGCGCCAAAGCGGTTCTTTGTGTCATAACAGTATTCTACATGTTGAGTTGCATCGGAGTAGTCACTTTGATCATGCCATGGAAAGAAATGCTCGTTGCAATTACAGGGGTTGTGGCGATAATGGGTTTTGTCCTTCATTATATCGTGTCACTGGACTAGAAGAGTTTCTTCTCTCCTCCTCAAATTTACAGGAGTAGTTCCCATACGCAGAGAAACACATCCCTCCGTTGTCTCTGTGTACAGTTCAGCAACTGCATTGTAGAAGACCGCAGGATTTGGCTTCGACCTTCACACAGAATCTGTGTTTGTTTGGAGTGTTTTAGAAGGGGCATTTTTACTTGTTTAACATATTTTAGATTTGTGGTGGGCAGCTTGCCCTAGGTTTTATGTTAATATCATCGCTGTTACATAGATCTATATATCATTGCAGTGAATTCTGAACTTATAAAAATGAGTCAAATGTAAAAAAATATTAGGCGATGATCATATTTTTTATTTAAATAATCAATATATGTCTTTGATATATCAGTTGTGTTTATTAGTTCTTATTCTATTATTTAAAGAAATCTGAATTATATTTTTAAAAATATATGATATCTATAATTTATAAAGAAAATAAGTTAAAACTTATGAAAAACATAAATTTTAACAATACCACATAAACAGACCCAGATGAGCCATGTTGACAATTTTAGAGTGCTTGCAATGTTTACCAACTTCACCATCTTCTGTGCAGACTTTAAAAACTACTCCAATTTTAATGTATCTATTGCAATTAATGCTGTCTCATTAGTATCTCATTCTCAATAGCTGCAAAGGGTGTTACTGAAGGGTGAAATATGTGCCTGTTTGAAATGATGTCTTGGCTGCTTTGCTTTGTTTGTGTGCAAATTCTCTTCCAATGAAATGATTCACCCTTTGCATTTAATATTGGGCCCAACTGCAGGCTTAATTAAAAACATAATTTCTAAGATTGAATGGCGGGCTTATATATTTTTGGAATAAAATTCTATCTATTCAAAGGAAACTAAGTGCTGATTAGTTGTCTAAATGAAATATAAAAGCTTACTATACAGTTTTTTCGTTAGGTAGGTGAATCTTTTCGTTGGGAGATGGCATGCAATTGTTTGTTTGTTTGTTTGTTTTTGTTTTTTTTTTTCAAATTTTAAATATTTTGACAATATATAAGTTGAGTTTTATAGAGGTTGGGAATTATTAGAATTAAAAAAACAAAAATTAAATTTAAATGTACATTCGATATTTATACTATTGAATATTAAATTATAAATGTATATGTAAATTTTACAATATGAAATGTTAAATAGTATTATAGTTATGTCTTTAGATTTTTATAAATTAATGATAATTTACTATATATTATGTTTTATCACAAATTTACGTACTTCAATTTTTATAAATTAATCATAATTTACCATCTATTATGATTTATCACAATTTTTACAATTTTTTAATTTATTATACGTATAAAAATAATGGTTTGATATAAGTTTTCCATAGTTAGTGTTAAGTTGCTATGTTAATCAAAAATCTTAGTCAAAACTAATAGGTATATATTTGGAAGAATTTATTTCTTTTTTAACAAATATTTTCAAAAGTAATGCAAATTTTGTAATACTAATAAGTGTTTAATATAGTTTAAAATTTAATTTAATATATTTTTCCACATTACTAATTAATTTTTTATAATTATTTTTTATCAATAGTAATTACTAAATAATGTGGTAATTGTAAAAAAATGGCAAACTATAGTGAGCAAACAAAAAAAGTAGAGTAAACCTCCATTTGGCTCCTTGAGGAATTCAATTCTTGGGTCAAAATCAATGATAATTCCAAATCCATGCCTCAAAGGAGGCATCAAACTGCATTGCAGAGAGTTCAAAACCATCACAATTCCAATTTTGAAGTTAAACTCTCCAACAAGTTTTCTGCCTTAGACAAGACAAATGATGGTGACAATCTTAAGCAAAAGCAGAAAGGTCCTAAGTAGTTTTCCAGGTCTACCAAATTGAAGTAGAGGAAATCCAATCAATGATAATTCCAAATCCGTGCCTCAAAGGAGGCATCAAACTGCATCGCAGAGAGTTCAAAACCATCACAATTCATATTTTGAAGTTAAACTCTCCAACAACTTTTCTACCTTAGACAAGACAAATGATGGTGACAATCTTAAGAAAAGGCAGAAAGGTCCTAAGTAGTTTTCCAGATCTACCAAATTGAAGTAGAGGAAATCCTCCCACCATGCTGATTTCATGCCATTCCAGTATAGCTCATTATCATTTTTCTCTTAGATGGTCTAGAGGAGTAGATCAAGGTCTTTCATCTCACGAAGTATGACCTACCCAATTTGGGTAATTCAAAATTTTTAATTAAAGTAGATCCCTCTGTTACTCTATCCCAATCTAGCATTATAGTCAATGATGAACCTAAGTGTCACAATTCATACATACCCCACCATCACCATTCTAAATCTCCAAATCAAAGGACTCCCTTAAAGGCTCAGAGTCTTTTTATCCCCATGGATTCTTCCAATGGTATAGCCCCTCCCATAATCTGTGGGAAAGATATTGAAAATGCTTGGAATGTATGTAAAAAGTGCGAAATCTATGCAATTTGGTGTGGACTGAAGGAAGATTTGATATATCTCTCCAACTAGTTAGATGAAAACTGTAGATCCTAGGTAAGTATTTCCTATTTCTCTGAGTCTATTCTTTATTTATAGTGTTGCAATGAAAGTGTTAAATTTCAATTCATCAATGCATCTGAATGTTTCCTTAACAAGCATGATGTTAATTTTATTAATTGGCAACCTAACCTTAAGTTAGATAGTTTAAATTTTTGGTACCCTATATGGTAAAATATTCATTCCATGCCTCTAGAACTAAATCACTTAGAGATTCTCAAATCTCTAGGGTTTGGCCTAGGAGAAATTCTAGGTATAGACTCTTTGTTTTAGTATGATAACAATGTCAAACTATTAATAAAGACAAAATATAATCAAGTGATTCAAGGGATTAGGAAAGTTAAACCCAAAGGAGCTTCATATGATTGTCATATTCATCATTTCAAAGGAGAAATCATAGAATTAATTAAGATTGAGAAGGGCAAGGATACAAACTATGATAAAAGGCCACTCACCTCTAATTTTTTTGAAGTTATTTCCAATGTTCAGAGAGAAGAGAAGGGAAGCAAAGCCTCAATTATGTAGCTTAGATCCCTCTAACATGGAATATGAACATAACAAGACACAAACAATTGTATAGAATAGAGATGAGGTCCTTACTGAAGGAATTTTAGAATCCAAAAAGAAACTGAAATCAGTTATCATGGGTGAAAATACCTTGAAGCCAGAAACTCCAAGTAGCAAGGCTGGTAAAAGGAAAAAGAAACATACCAATAAATCTTCTAAGCTTCTCATAGATCAAAGAGCAATAGCCAAAAAGGTTATTACAACTAATAAGAAAATGAAATAGAAACAAATATATGTTAAGAGCACCAAAGATCAAGTAACTCTTCTAGATGTTAACAATGAAACATTAACTAATCAAGAACCAAATGTGCAGGACTAGGATGATTCAAATAGGAATGCAAGGGGTTAGAGCTCTATAAACACTAGTAATAATATACAATAGGTGGGAAGTGATCTAGATATCAAGTCCCTAATAAATTTCAAATTATATCTTCAAACATATTCGATCTAGATAGATTGGGGAACTCCAATCAGCAGGTTGAGAATGCTGAAGTGTCCAAAGATGCTTATATTGTTGAAAAAGAAAATCAGCTGCTTTTTGAAGCAAATTCAGATTCAAAGGGGCTTTCTGTATCTCCAAAGGAATCTCCTATAGTAAAGTAGGATCATATGACAGAATCCATGGAAATTACATTGTGGCAAGAAGGTATCTCTAAATCCTCCAAGTTCTGGTAAACTCCATCAAATATCATAGGTTCCCCATTCATGCCTATTGTTAACTGTAATAAATTTTACTCTTATAAAGGAAAGAGCTCCTTATTCAGAGAAGTACATAATTTCCTAAATAAAGATGGCAAGTTGGAGCAAGATTTACATTCCCTAAAGGAAAAAAATGAAGATCTTGATCAGCTTACAGATGAGCTAGTGCAGGTATTTTTTTTTGAAGACATTGAGGAAAGTTTAGAGGCTCAGAAGGTAGCATTAATCCAAAGAATGATCAAACTAGGGGGTGACAACTATACCTGCGATGATCTAAGAAGGGATTTGATGAGTATTGAGGCCAAGGACAATGCTAAGAGGTAGATACATGATAGTGGTCCATCTCCTAAAGATAATCAAGAAAGGAATAATATGGAAAATATGACAGGTAAGGATTCTAATTTGAACTCTCAACCTTGCATAATCAATGATATCATTAAGGAATTAGAACATGAAGACATAAAGGATAGATATTACAAGGAGAAGATTAGCAGCCTAAACATAGATAAAGTACTAGTAGAATTGGGGATTCAAAAGAATCAGGTAGGTCTAAGGTGTCCCAACCTTGGCAAAGTAAAGGGAAAAAGAGGTAGAAGATCTCTTAAAGATCTAAGCAAAGTTGAAGGCCTTTGTAGAGAACAATAGGAGATTGATCAACTACTAAATATTGGGAAGGGGAAGAGCCTTCCCAATTAGGTATAAAGATAACTACGTGGAATGCTAGGGGTTTAAATATCCCTAGCAAGAAAAGGTTAGTAAAGCAATTCCTTAAATCTTTTGATTCTGAAATTATAATAGTTCAAGAAACTAAATTAAGTAAGGATGAAGGTATAAAATTAGATAAATTGTTAGGTATTTGGAATGCAATTTTTCAAGAACCTTTAGGTGCTTTTGGGGGTCTAGGAGAGGAGGTTTTATTTTGGGAGGATTCCTAGGATGGCTACCCTCCTAGAATCTCCAATTCATTCCCAAAAAGAAATTAAAGAATTTGTTAACATCTATATGGGTGAACAAAGTTAGTGAATATAGAACTAAATCTTCCTTGAATGGTACTAAATTTTGGGTCTAGAAATCGATGGATAGCTTGGGTGCTAATCTAGAGGAAGTGGCAGCTTATAATAAGATTCTCACTAACAGGCCTATCAAGCAAGTAAAGCAGAAAGATTTCCTTATTTGGACAGTAGCTAATGATGGCAATTATAGAGTTAAAGATGGTTATATGACTTTATTACACTCTCCTAGATGAGACCAGGTTGATATCCCTCTCAAGCTCTATTGGGACTTAACTTGCCTTCTTAAGGCTGGCTTCTTTCTTTGGGTACCTTTTCAAAATAGGACCCCAATAGTTGATAGACATGGAAAATTTAAGATTCAAGGCCCTTCTAGATTTATCCTTTGCAAAAAAAATTCTAAAAATATGGATCATTTATTATATAATCGTCTATTCTCACAAAAATGTTGGGAATGACTTAAATCTAAATTGGAATGGTTTTCTCCATTTTTGTAGTCATTTCGAGACCTTCTTAGAAGCTAGCTTTCCGATTTAGGTAGGGGCGTCTATAGTAAATTGTGGAATATTTGTCCATCAATTTTAGCTTGGGAAATCTAGAAGGAGAGAAAAAAAAGCATCTTTCATGATTTGGAACTTAATTACGAGGAACTGATCCTTAAAGTGGAGGTTAGCATTGTCAAAGTCACTAACTCACATCTGAAGAAATGTCCCAAAGAGGAAGGTTCTTTCTCTCCATGGGATGGTTCTATGAAGAAAAATTGGGTCAACTTAATTAACCCTCCCCTTGTTTATTTCAAAAAAAGGAAAGTTGATAGAGCTAATTGTAAATGGTCTCCACCTCCAAAGGGATTGTTCAAACTTAACTTTGATGGGGCTGCCCGAGGTAATCCTAGCATAGGAGGTATAGGATGTATCATCAACAATGACTTGGGTCAATGGATAGCAAAAATGTCTTTGACCATCAAGCCTACCTCTAATAATTTGGTTGAATTAGAAGCGTTTAAAATGGGGTTACTACTATGTTATGAGGTTGGGGTGTCTAAGGTAGTTATCAAAGGTAATTCTTAGATCATACTGAACGCAATTAGGAAACGCTCCACTCCTAATTGGACCCTTAATTCCAGACTTAGAGATGTCCTAGCCCTTCTGGATGGCTTTGAGGAGAATATTATCAACCATATTTATCATGAAGGAAATAGTAAAGTGGATTTTCTTAGTAACAAAGGTGTGGATGGTGACAATATTCATCTTATTAGAAATTCCTTTTCATCCAAACTATAGCAACTCGAGGGATAGATGTGTTTCTCCTTAGCAATCTACCTTATTTATATATCCACTGATTAGTCTATTAGTATTGGTTAGTATTTAATATGTTATAAAGGATGGTATTAAGTATTCTATGTTATCTCCCATCTGATTATGGTTGAGACATCATGTTGTACTTTTGCCCTCAGAGTTTCAGCTTATGATTATTTATAGGTATTAACTCGATCATGTCATTATGGTGTCTAGCCTATCTCCCACTCCTGCTACATTGTTCCCATGTGCAGAGTGTTTGTAGGTGCCATTATTTAGGTTTGCTATTGTCTCCTTGTAGATCATTCTCAGGTTTTGTCTTCTTTTGGAGGTGTCATTCTTAGAAGGTTATCATCTTCTTTCCGAGGAAATGGAGACAAATGTGCTTGTTTTTCATACAAAGGAAGACCACACTATGGCTTTTTGGGGTAATATTTCCCTTGATCTTTGGAATAGAATCCTCAACCCTTTAGATGACATGACAAGAGTTGTAGTTGGAAGGGTTATTAGAGAAGGAATTTTCAATTATTTATTTACATGGTGAACAAACAACAGTATTAAAGGGTCATTTATAGGATGCTTGGCAAGAGCCAAGGTGGATCATGGAAAGATTATTCAGCTCTGTAATGATTTATTTCAGCCCACTTGGAAAAAGGGTTTGGAACAAGCAGTGAGGAGCTTAGATAGTAAATCGGCATCCCACTTATGGAGAAATATATGGTGCATCCCCCTAGTTCCTTCGAATTGGACATGACTTATCATTGTCCTTCTCTTATCATCTAGGAGAGCCTTGCTTTTTATACCCAATGGCCTAAAATGGAGGTGATCATAAGATTTCTATTGCACTGGAGGGGGATTGAGACTGAAGTCAATAGAGACTGGCTCACCGACTACCTTAAAATCTCCAACTCGTACATACACCCTAGGTTTTCATTTGAGAAGGTGGACGCTTTAATTTTCTATATGCCTAATGCCAATAAGACTAGGAGGTTCAGTGAAAAGGTTGATCTTCCTCCCAACTTCAAAAGTGAAAACCCTAACGATGTCTCAGAGGTGATCATGGTGTTCCCAAGGTTGGGTTAGTTGCAATTTTGTATAGCCTTGTTTAGAGCTTTTGGTGTTTAGATTTATTTCTAGTTTGGCTGTATATATCGTCCTCTGTCTTTGTTTTTTGAATGGAAATTATACTTTGTCTTTATGATCTTGTCCATTCTCGTTTCTACGTTGGGAACTCTACTTATCTTAATTGGATACTTATTATAAAAGGAAAATGTTAAATATATTGTAGTAATGCTGGCATGGAGCTGTCTGGCTGTGGTATTTTGGTTTCTTTGAATTAGTATTTAATTTTATGATGCTGATTCTTTAAGTTGCAATCTTAATTTCAGTGAGTTACTTGCATTGTACAGAGAGATGAAAAGAAAATCAAGGTGACCCATGCAGAAGTGCAACAAAAGGGAGAATAACTTTATCACTTCAATGATGCTCCTATAATAGTGGACGCATAAACAAAAGTTCACATGCTTTAGTATGTCAAAATACATCATAGGCCCGACCTAGAGATGCAACTCAATTAGGCCTGGTGATTAACTAGTAAACTAGCATCTTCTTTATTCATTTATTTCTCTCTCCACATAACAAAGAAACAACTATCAAAGAAAAAGGATTATTTAATAAAGTTTTCAAAGAGGTGACATCTTGGATAAAAATCTTTACAAATTGGTGTAGTGGCACCCATGAAAGAATTAATTTACCATCATTATGGTTTAATATTATGCACAAATGTAAGCAAGAAATGTGACATGGGTGAAGGATCCCGAGAGAATTAATATCTTATCATTATTATTTAAGTTGATGCACAAGTTTAATTCAATGGGTAATGTATCTTATAAAGAATCCTCAAACAAAAGGATTTTACACTATTTTGTAACCGAATGAGAACCAAATGAATGATTTTGGGGTAGTTGTAAATGGTTTGTAAACCCTTCAGATAGCCTTTAAAAGACATCTCATAATGTAATGGAAGGAGATAGAGAAGAGAATTGATAAGAGCGGAAAAGACAATAGGTTTGAACAAGAGAGTAAATTGAGAAGAAATTCTCATGGCTCTTTGGCAATAGCCACCAGAGAGCCATACGTTTGTAATATGCCATTAGTATATAATGGCAGTGTGTTTTAGTTTTAATAATGTTTCAATCTTCTCTTTATTGATCTTTGTTATTACTTCCAAGCATTTAGTTATAGTTCATTGGTTCATTGATAGGAAGAATATTATAACAGTTTGGTTTGGGTTCCAAGTTAAGGATAGTTAGTTTCTTATTACCATTATTTTATAGTCATTATTGTCATTGCTCCACATCACAAATGTTCTCTTGTAAAATGCTTGATACACTACAAATTACCAAATATGCAGATTTCCAATTTCCCCATTGAAGGCATTGATCCTTTGATATCTATTTGGTAAGTAGTAAAGTTGGGAAGACTCAATGAATATCTATGAAGTGGAAATCCATAGTCATAGCACAATGGATTCAAAGTCATCATTTCAAGTTGAATATCAAGCAAACATGATAATGTCATTGAAAAATGACATGCCATGGATGAATATTTTATGGTAAGGTTGCATGCTTAATGATGCTACTAAGATGAAGACATTTAAATATAAAGAGTCATGTGTGATAGGTTTTTAGATTGGTCGAAGATATTTGCATTGATAAAGTGTCATATATGTTTGAGCTACAATCAACTTCAAAAGATCACATTATGAAGAATACAAAATGGGAATACATTTGAAGAAAGGTTGATATTGAGTTTCAGTTCAAGATTACATGTTATGAGCTATAGTTCTATAAAAAGTGACTTTTCTCAGTTTTTGTCAAAGGTTAAGGGTTCGAATATTTTTGGTTAATTTTAGCAAGGTTAATTAACCTCACCAAAATCACCTAATTGGGAGGTAGTTATTAACCAGAAAGGAGTAGTTCTTAATTGTAATGTCTCGGGATCATTTTGGCTTTGTAAAGGAATTTTTAGAACTTGAAGAACTGAGAGGGAAACTTTATTACTAAAGTAGTATTGCTTCATGTATTAGAACTAAGTAAATTTGAAACTATTTTCAATACCTTCAATTGTTCAAATTCTTATCACATACTTTTATTGTAGGATGATATACCATTTAATGCTCTCTCTTTTGTAAACACAATTAGTCACATAACAATCTATTCTATATGATCAAGAATGTTTCTTGGTATCTTGAAAATGCACCCATGATGTAGAAAGTCAAAGTTGCTTCATTTTGATAGTGGTATCCATAGTTTATTGGTATTTATGATGGAGTTTGGATCTTTATTAGTATGAGTTCTTGTTAAGATTTTGTATATTGTTTAAACAAGAATGAAGTGTTGCAAATTTTAATACTTGTTTTTCCCTTTAAAACCTTTTAAAACCCAAAGTTTACATCCTACGAGGGAGTTACCCCTCTAAACATAGAGGAAGGCCACATATCAAGGGGTCATCCAGTTGTTGGGAATAGTTTGTCACATACACTCCATTGTGTTGAGTCACATCATTTTCAATGTTTACCAACAATCCATAATCATAGTCAGTTTATCTATCACACCTCAGTAAAAGAGAGAAAATAAATGCATTAAAATTAGTGCATGTGCATAAATTAATAATTTGAAAGAAATTTAAAAATATATATATTCAATAACACCTTTATGTTTTTTTTAAAAAGTAATACTAATTCACCACTACTCCAATCTATGACCTACTAAAATGTCATCTGTTGGATAAATAAAAAAATAGATCAAATATTGAAATAGCATTTTGGAAGTTGCAATATTATACAACTCAAGATGTTGATTCATATCCCAATTTTTTCTTAATTCATGATTTAATTCAATTATATAGTAAATGCACTCTACATTCTAATTCTATTTAAGGAGTGCATTTATAATATAAGGAAACAATTACTTTAGTAATAAGAATGACTACACTACCATATCTGTTTGTTAATTTTAGAAAAAAACTTTAAAATGTTACACTAAAATTGACAGTCCTAAACTATTAACACCAAATTCTATTTGATTTAAAATTAATTTTGTTTAGCATGAGAAAATAAATGTGTGCTTTTACATTTATATAGACAATTACCAAAATTGAACCACAATACTAATACTTGAAACCATGATCTTCCAAATCCACATCGAGTTAATTCTAGCTAATTTCAAGTCCTGTAGAGTAAAATTGGGTGATCTCTATGCTAGCATCAAAATGGAAAATTTTAATTAAATTTAAATTTATAAAATAGTTTTAAAATGAATTTTAGTTTAATTTTTAAAAGTAGTAAAATGTCATTTTGATGCCGACATACACATTGGCGTGAAATTTCCTCCCTCCAAAATTGTTCAGATCAACGCACAACTTCAGACAACTGTTAATAGATCTGGAGATTTTATCCTTCAAAGTTGCAACACAATTATTTAAGATTGCAACATCTACTTCATTAAATTGATGAACTTATTTTCCCAAAATAAAATATGCATGACATTTTTTAAATGGAGAATGTTGGGGTCTCTTTTCTTTTAAAGAAATGCATGTCTATTGCAGGTACCATTACTGGGTTGCTATGTTTTTTAAAATGATACAAATTACATGCAGATGCCATATGTAGATTTCACTTCTTTCATTATTTCAATTATTTTATTTTTCAATAAGAGGCGTGCACTTGGACCTTTGGAGTGTACAAGGGCTTGTATACTTTTGATGATATTCTTGAACAATTACTACTATGTTTTTAGTTATATTTAAGTATTGTAATTTTAGTAAAATATTTGATAGAATATTTCTATTTTTTATTGCTTTGTATGGTCAAAATATTTACTTTTTAGTCCCACATTTATAGGCAGATACTTATGTTTTCATCTCATTTTCTACAATTAGTTTGGCCACCTTGTAAAAAAATTACATTATATTTATAATGTTTTACAATTATCTTATTTTTATTTTTATTTTTGAAAGACTATTTCTTATTTATGATTGGTTCATCATATTTTTGCTAGTGGTTTTTTTCATTTTTCTTCTAAAAAATTAAAAATATTCTAAGATTACACTTTACATCTTTTCTCATAACTCTCAAGTAAAAGTATACGTTGGTGTCAAAATTTTACATTTTATAAAAGTTGACTTTAATAGTTATATAATTCAACATACAAAAAATAAATATTACAATGGCTTGCCACTTTTGCTTTAAAAATAAAATAAAATTCAACATATAATTATATTTACAGGTTTAAATATTATAAATCACAATAAAATTATGTCTTACAAAATCAACATTTTATTTCTTTACAAAATATTTATTGATGATATATCTAAACTTTATATATTCTATCATAACTGTTAAGTAAAAGTATAGGTTGATGTAAAAAAATAATTTTTTTTTTTGTAAAAGTTGATTTTAATATTTATATAATTTAATGTATAATTATATTTATATATTTAAATATTATAAATCATATTAAAATTAAGTTTTACAAAATCATCATTTTATTTCTTTACAAAATATTTATTAATAATATATCTAAACCAGCAATTCAAAGTTTAAAAGGCTTCTTAAAGATGGTCATGCTATGTTCTTTGCTAATGAGGTAAAAGAATGGGCACTTATGGAGGCAGCACTTGGATAATATTCACATTTTCAATCAAACAATTAAGCTCATTAGCAAGGAGGTTAAAAGGACTCCCCATAGCTTCACAGGGGAAATGATCTACATGTTGAAACAAATTCAAGATCAAAAGAACATGGTGTGGATGGAAGGCCCAATGGGTTGGACATCGTGGATGGATATGTTTGAAGATGTGCTCCATTAATTGCTCCTTTTGCTCCTCCTCTTTCTCTTATTCTTGAGTTGTTTGTAATTCCTTTTTTTTCATGTGAGGCTTGTCCTCTGATCTTTTGATACTTTGCAGATTTATTGTATGATTTTGAACTTCCTATTCTTAATACAAAAAAAATTAGTTTATATACAATAATTATCTATAATTTATTGATGAAAAAATGCACAATTATATTTATATATTTAAATATGATAAATCACATTAAAATTAAGTTTGACAAAATCAACATTTTATTTCTTTACAAAATATTTATTAATAATATATCTAAACTTTAGTTTATATATGATAATTATCTTTAATTTATTCATAGAACAATGCAAAAGTATATGTGTGTGTGTGTGTGTGTGTGTGTGTGTGTGTGTGTGTGTGTGTGTGTGTGTGTGTGTGTGTGTGTGTATGTGTATATATGTGTATATATATATATGTATGTATATATATATGTATATATATGTATGTATATATATATGTATATATATGTATGTATATATATGTATGTATATATATATGTATAGATATGTATGTATATATATATATACATATGTATGTATATATATATACATATGTATGTATATATATATATATACATATGTATGTATATATATATATATATACATATATATGTACATATATATATATGTATATATATATATGTATATGTATATGTATATATATATATGTGTATATATATGTGTGTGTGTGTGTGTGTGTGTGTGTGTGTGTGTGTGTGTGTGTGTGTGTGTGTGTATATTCACAATACTAATTTATTGCAGATCTATTTAATCAAAGTCATCAAAGTATATTTCATTTCAATCTTAACTCATTTTTACATTAGGCGAGACTCCAGATGTATCAGAAATCTTGTTATTTGAAGTGTACTATGATATTGAAAAATTTCCTCTAGATATATAGTGATAGTTCATGGCATAATGATTGGATATTGTCTTCAAAGACCAAAACTGATAGTTATTATTGGCACATATTTAGGATCTCTATGGTTCCACAGTGACCCAACACGGTTCTTAAAAATGAAAATCTCTCTTTAACTTTTTTTTAAAAAAATGTAAGTTAAAAATATTAAAACCACCAAATAAAACTTTATTCCTAAATAAAACATCACACATAGAAAATAAAGTACAACCCTATGACATTCCATCTATGTGAGAGTTGCTCAAAAATTAAAGGGAGGAAACAGTCTTCTTGAATGGTCATTGATTTCTAAGATCATTCAATTTTTGTAATCAGTCTAAATATATTTGTAACAAATTTTAAGTTAAAAAAACCTAAATAACTATTAATCTAAAAAATCAAAGCTATTAAAATCTTTGATATATCACAAATATTAAATTTACTGTAACATAAAAATGTATCAAAAATATAAATTTATGAAAAATCTATTTTTCTAAATAATGCATTAATTTTGAGCATCTAACAAATAATTTAATTTTTTTGCTAAATATAAATACATATAAATATAAAGATAATATATTTGTTAAGTAGAAATGATTGACATCTAATTATCTTAAGAGTGTATTTTGTTAAGTATTGAAAAGTTAATATATAAAATTCTATATTCTTAGAATTAAGAAGATTTTTTTCATTTAAAAAGAAATATATATACCTCTATAAAAATAGAGTCTATCAAAATCAAGCTTTTAAAAGATGTAAGTTCAAAATATTGAAACCATTAAAACAAAATTTATTTCCAAATTCATCTATTAGATACGAAAGACTCACTTTCACACTTGCATAATGTTTTTTTAAATTTTTTTTTCTATTATTTTATTGAATATTTTTTGCATAAGGTTAAGATCCATCCACACTTTATGGTGGTGTAAAACAAGAGACATAAAGTGTCAAAGTTCATGCTAATAGTCTGAATTTAGATTTGGTGAAATTAGTATGATTGTATTGTTTAAATAAAATAGCTTTACAAATAAATCTAAAATAACTTATTTGAAATATTAAAATAATAAGTTAATTAATAGTAAAAATAATAATTACTAAATATTTATACTTGACAAACTTCAATTTTCCATTTTAAGTATATGGTGCAATAGTTGAGTGACATAGGTTAATGCAAGGAGTGATAATGTCCAATTTAAAATAAAGAAAATATAATAATTTTGACTTGAAAGAGTGTTTGAATGAATTAAAGTAATATAGAATTTAAAATTATTAATATAAAAGGTTTGTCACCAATTTACTTCGATTTTGTTTAATATATTGAACTATTAGTCTTAATTTTTTAATAAAAAATTGTAGTCATTGTTCTTTATTATTTGCTTGTATGAAAGAAAAGTTTGTGTGTTAACCTCGACTAGACTCAAACCCCAACCTCCCACATGAGAGCCTAACAAGTTAGCTCTTGTCTTTCATCAAACTTTTTTTTTAATCTATGATAGAAATAAATAATAAAAAACTAAAAACTAACTCTATCAAGATTAAAAATAAAATCATTCATGTAAGATTAACATAATGTCACTAACTTATACTAACAATTATTAAAAAAAACTACATAATATCACTCATCAATATAAATTAAATTTAAAAAATTTAATGAATGACAAATATTTAATTATTATTAACCATTTAAATAATATTAAAAAAATTTATAACATAAAATTTTTAATATTGAAAAAAAAAACATAAAATCATAAAAATTCCTTCCTTCATAAAACTTGAAAACAATTGATTCATAATCATTTCACATCCACAATTAAAACCAACAAATTTACCTAACTTCGAAAGGTGCCAATAAATAATTTGTAAAAAAGATAATCCCACAAAATGCATGAAATTGTGAGTAAATTAATTCTTGTCATATTTATTAATTGACAATTATTAATTATCATTGTCTCATCAAATTTATTTCTTGTCACATGACATTATTTAATTTATAGGTTATTAATGACCATTCTCTCATCAAATTTGTTTCTTCTTTCTTGTCCCATTTGTATAGTACACTTTGTAAAATATTGGATTTTTTGTGAGAGGAATTTGAATTTTCTCCTTACAAAAAATAGGATAGACCAATCAAAGAAAAAGTAAATATGATTTATATATTCATGAATAAAAAAATATGAACTATAGAAGTTTCTTTAATTCTTTAATATAATTGATCAATGTAATTGTAGAATTAGATTAAATAATTTGAATAGTTTAAGGCATGAACTAATAATAATAAATTCATCCATGGCTTATGGTTGTATAAACTAATAATTATAATAATCAAAAGACTAAAAGACAATTCATGATCAACTCCAAACTCATTTTCTTGACAGCTACATTGTAAAATAGGCACTACTATATTAGTTCCTACCCTAGGAACTATAGGCATCGAACTATATTTAATAAGTGGTTATTATTTATTTTCAGAAAATTAATTCTAAGTTTATGTATGTATACATGCAAAACAAAATTTGAATTTGAATTTTAGAAACTATGATTGGTTGTTATAAACCACCCGATAAGGACATTTTTGCGGAAATTTTATTGTCCATTTTAAAGTTTATAAATTTTTTTTGTGTTTTCTTCTTCTTCTTCAAATATGTCTAGATACACTACAAAATTATTAAAATTTAATTTACAACACCTAAAACTACTTATATTTCCTTTATATCTATTTCTTTTCATTAACTTAAGCTTCTTATTATAATTTGTAAATAAAATTGATAATTTTTATATCTCAAAACATTATAATTTTATCAAATATTTTATGTGGTGTTTATTAAATTATTCTAAAAAGTATATTATATTTATAATTAAATTTAACCTAAAAAAACAAAAGTTAAGATTATCATGTTTACACCATCCAACTCCACCCATTCTACCATTGTAGAATGCTTATCAAAATAAATTATTAATATATTATATTATTATTATTATCTGTGATCTATAAAATATAAAATATTGTGTTATTATTATTATAATCTATGGTCTATAAAATATAAAATATTGTAATGATCTATATAATATTGTTATGATCTATATAATATTATTTGTTAAATTATGTTATTATTATATCATAATAATAATTTTGTTTATTATTATAATAATTTTATATTTTTCATTGAATATTATTATTTTTAATTATAATCCTCATTTGCATTTTACAAAAATAAATATATAAATACTACACTAAAATATTATTACTATTATTATTATTATTTTATTATTGTTAGGATGACCTATATAATATTATTATTATAAAAAAAAAATTATTATTATTATTATTATTATTTTATATTTTTCTTCCAATATTAGATTTTCATTATTTTTATTTATAATAATAATAAAAATAAATAAATACTACAACTAACCTTGATTAAAAAATAAACATAAGAAAAAGAAATATCCCTACCTTGATAAACTTTAAAGTAGCACCATGAACCTAATAATAATAATAAAAATAAATAGATACTACAATTAACCTTGATTAAAAAAATAAACATGAGAAAAAGAAATATCCCTACCTTAGTTAACATTATGCGCACAAGGATCATATACCATACAAACAAGGAATAAAAAAAACTAAAAAATGCTTGAATATTTCTTAAATTGTAGGAAAAAATGGTTGAAGTGACACCTCCTCTATTCTGAAAATATTGAGGTGGTGGTAAATCATTTTTCCTTTTAAACATTCTGATTATTAGAAATATTAATTTCTACTAATCATCTTATGCTTCTAGATTATTAGGTTTAGGGTGTGTTAGTTAAAGTATTTTCTAGAAGTTTGAGTCAGCTATAATATTTTCTAGAAGTTTGTAGATATTTTGTCTTCTCGACTAATGCTAGACTTCTCCAAAATATTGTATGCTTGCTTATTAAAAGACACTATGTACTCATTTGAGATCATGGTTAATGGCATATAATATATTATTATTGTGCAATAGCACATTGTGTTGTTCTATGCTTTTTGTTATTTTTCCTGCTGCCCATCCAACAAATTGGTATCATAGCCCAAGGTTAAAGATTTTAGAGCACAAGGATCAAAATCCTGAATAGTTGAAGACTACAAAGACAATGGCTGAAAAAATGACTGTAAGATTTGAGTTTGTGTGAAGTTTTGTTAATATTTTGTGTTGAGAAGTTAAGATACCAAATAGAAATGTAGATAAGGCTGAAAATGAATGGTTGTTTAAAGTTATAATTCTATAAAGAGGAAAATCTGTGACTTGATTTGTTTAAGATGTGTTATTATACTAGTTTGCAAAAAATGAATGAATGAAGTTTCATGTGCTAATTGCTGAAAGGGGAAAATATTTAATTATGACAAAAGATTTGAAGAAGTTCATAAAGAAAATTTGAAAGGATACAATAGTGAGTTGTTGAAAAATGATAAATTGTGTTTAATCCCTTTTATTTCAATGGGAAAAGTTCGTAGAGTTCAAAAAGAGAAGACAAATAAATTAAAAGAAGAATTAGCAATGGTGAAGAAAGAAAATGCAAGATTATCATGTTGAAAAGATATTTTGAAAAAGGAATTGGAAAAAGTAAGAAATGAAATGGGAGAAGAAAAGTCTAAATTGTTAAATAAAATTAGTGTCCATATAGAGGCAATTGAAGAGCTAGAGGATAGGCTAAAATTTGTGGAAGAAGCACATAATTGGCTTAGAGAGAAAAATAAAGAATTAGAACAAAAGTTAAATTTATTTGATGGTGTTCAGAAAAAGAACAAAGTTTTAGAAGAAAATGTGAAGAAATTGGAAGAGAAAAATAATATGTTAAAGAAAGAATTGTCACAAGAGAAAGAATGTTTGAATGTCAAATCATTTGTATGTGATGTATCTTGTGACACAAATGATTTAAGTGATAATGGGATTGAGAAATGTGATTTTGCTGAAGTTGAAAGTGTTTGTGATGAAAAGTGTAAGAAAGTAAATGAAAAGAAGTTTGCAAATTTTGTTTGTTATGATAATAATAGTATTGGTTTAAAGATTATTGAAAGAATGGGTTTGAAAGGTAAAGGTCTAGGAAATGATGAACATAGATTAAGCAATCAAATTGAGACTACAGTTAGGCCAAAATATGAAAGTCTTGGAAATGATGGAGGTAGTGGAAAAATGAATAAAGGTTCAAAAGAATCAATTGAAAGCATAAAGATTTTGCAATGTTCACATTGTAACAGGAAAGGGCATACAAAGGATAGATGTTGGGATTTAAATCTATGTAGTATTTGTGGCTTGAAAATTCATTGTGATAAGACATGTTGGAATAGAGATTGCAAAAATGATTCTATGGCAGGTTGTATAAAAATGGATTGTGGATGGAGCTATGGATTGAATTGGTAGAAAATTGTAGAAATGATTAAAGGTTTATTCGGGTACAAATATTCAAGTATACTAAGAAATGCAACAACATTGGGAAACATATTAGAGCAAGGCATCAAAGAGGAAAAAGGTTCTTAGTGAATCCCCTCACTAGCATTTGTGATAGATGAGGCAAAATTATCAGTGGATCCTATGAAAAGAGGAAATCATTGGGAACCAATTCTTGACAACTTGGAAGACACTACTCATGCATGAACAGATATGAAGATGACATGGCGCATTGGAATTTGTATACTACAAATTTTGATAGTAGAAATTAGGGGGGAGTTTTAGAAATATTAATTTCTACTAATCGTCCGATGCTTCTAGATTATTAGGTTTAGGGTGTGTTATTTAAAGTATTTTCTAGAAGTTTGAGTCGTCTATAATATTTTCTAGAAGTTTGTAGATATTTTGTCTTCTTAGCTAATACTACATTTTTCTAGGATATTGTATGCTTGCTTAGAAAAAGGCACTATGTACTCATTTGAGATCATGGTGAATGGAATATAATATATTATTATTGTGTAGCAACACATTGTGTTGTTCTATGTTTTTTGTTATATTTCCTACTGCCCATCCAACACTAGTTTTTCAGCCACCATGTCTTTTCCACTCTTTATAGGAATTTGTTTTAGTTTATCTTTATGCACTTTTTTTTGGCTTTAGAAAAAAAAAACATTGCGCACTTAGGATGCTACTTTTAAAATTAAGGTCTCTTTGTGTCCTTTTTTTTTGAATATTTTTCACTCTTTATAGTGCACCTTTATGAATTGTTTGATAGTTTTTTTTGGCTCAAATATTGTTTGTATGCTTGTATTTTTTTTTAGGTTATAGAGCATAGAAATACCATCATTTACCAAATAAGGAATATTACAATGTTGGATTCTCAAAAAGATAGGTTCTAACCCTTAACTCGTTTAATAGAAATAGCTTTACCATTTCTTGTGATTGAATCTGAACTAGCTAGTATGGCATTTGGAGGTTTCTATTGTGATTCTAAATCAAGATAGTTTTAGAGGAACTTGCTAGTGATGTTTGAGCCCTCTTCTATTTTTCCTTGCTTGATAGGAATAGGGTATGACCTTCCATAGTAGAATCAATTTTTGTAGTCTAAAAAATGCATGAGGCCCGCTAGGAAAACTTTGAAAAACTGCTAACTCCTTCTAACATGTTATAACCATCCTTAGGCACTAACAAAGCATTTGGTATGATTTGTTTAAAACTCTTGTAGACTATAGTTTCCACTTGTCCATGTGTTTCACATATCTTTTCATGTTTCTAGGGTTTTAGAATAAATTTTTTTAAGAAGTCAAAGAAGGTCCCAACCCTTAAGAGGGAAAGGACTCAACTGAAGAACTTTCTCACTCAACAACTAACTGAGGGAATAAAGTTGATCATGTTTTGAAACATTTGTGTATGGATTTTCCATTGGCATTTCTATTGATAAACTACATTATTTTGTATATTGCTTCAATTGTCCTCCTTGACTCCTTCAAGCAAGACAATCACAACACTGCTAGAAGGGACATCTAGAAGCAACACATCCAAGTTCCTTTGACTTCCACACCTATGACCCTAAACCCAAAGGTTTTGCTTTATGCCAAGCATTTCTTATAGATATTGAATGGTATTTATGCCACCCTCACCATCTGCAACATGATTGGTCACATGGCTAAAGAGACCCCCTTGACTAGACCAAGGTGTATTGCCACTAGATTTAGATCAAGATGGACCACCATATTCATCAAACTCATTTTTATTTTTATCTTGTGCTTCCTACAACTTCACCTTAATGAAAACTAAGCGGAGAGCCTCCATGAATCTGATACAATCTCATTATTTGTTTGAGAAGTAAGAAGAACATCACCAAATCCACCAATGTAGATTGAGGGTAACTACTACTAGATCAGTCAAGCCAATGTAGATTGAGGGTAACTTCTTTGAGAAATATAATTTTCATTTCATGCAGTTACAAGTGTAGTAATCATCTTAAATTTGATCATCAATCTAAAAAATGTGCATTGTAATTTCAAAGGAAACACCAAATATAAACTGAACCAATCATTTCCCATATAAAAATAAAATATATAAATTATTAGTCCTTATAAATCACCTCTATTGCACTACTTCATAAATGACTAATTGAGAAGACAGGCTCAAAGGTCTCATGCATATTTCAACCATTGAGCTGAGGAACCAATCTAAATTTATATCAAAGTTTCCATCAGGTTGGATTTCTCCAAGCTATTTTTCAAAGTAATTTTCTAGTGCTCTTCATTGCACTCTAAAACTCATATATGTGATTTTGATAGTACTTTATCTCTTTCCACTTTATGTGTGAGGTGTACCTTTGGTGATACTATCACAATATAATCCTTATTGTTGCACATGTTTGCAAATAGTTTATTATATAATGGACAATCCTCCAACTTTGGTAGACATGTATTTCCACCTAGTGTAGCTGATAGGATATCACTTGGTTCTCTCCTAGTTATCATGTATTTCCTACATAATCCCACAAGATCTATATTGTATTTAAATGAGTATTATTCATGTGTTATCTACTATCACCAAATCTAGTCAATTCAGGATAACATAATTTTCCTATATCTCTTAATATGTTATTCATTAGTTTTGTAAATCTTTGCATTTTCATTGATTGTCTTAGGAAAATTCTAACATAGTCTTAGAACTCCATCAAAAATATTACATGGTATCATATTCATTGGAAAATTCATTGCATAGCCATTTGGAGAGGTATTTCATTGTAGGTCAGGATTTAAATTTAAACATTCTTGTTGGGTTGGTCTATTTATGAAAGTGAGTGAATAATTTTATTGCTTTAAATAAAATATGTTTTGTTTTATGCAATGAAACACAACTTTTATAAAAACTAACATGCTTTTAGATTTATGTCAAATTTATTATACTAGAAACATGGATAAAACTTCCAAGTTAGTAATATGGGTGATGACATGGAAGGAAACAAATATGAATGATTAAATATAAATCAATTTGATGATGACAAACATATTACAATATTACAAATTTTGATCCCATAATCAAATCAAAACTAAACTAAACTACATAGATATAACAATTCCAAATTACCCAACTAAACATCTATCATCCAAAAACTTGCAAATAAGCATAAACATACAAAACCCATTACTAAAAACTATACAGAAAAAAATTGGGCAACTGGCCACCACAACTAAATGTAAAACCTAAGAACTACTAGAGGCCACAAACTATAATAGTTAAAAAGTATTAAACTTCATCCATCAAAAAGGAAAAGTAGTAGACAACTTACTCCACACCCACGATAGTGAAGTTGTCACCCACATCTATGTCACCACATGAACATCCCCAACAAGAATTTGAGTAAGAAAATGGTACCATAAATTCCACATCATTTATTTCATAGTCACCACTCTAATTTTCCAAATTAGTTTCCACCATGTTCAAATCTAGTACATCCATATGCACCATATCACATAGAGAAGGTGGTTAAGACACATCATGAAGGGGTGGAGATGGAGGCAATGATGCCCTACTCAAAATTTCACTAAATGGACCCCTAATTCCATCTAGCAAACTAAAAAATATGGAAGGCACATGATCTCTATCATGTTGGAATATCAACTCATATAAAGAAACCACTTTATTTGGGAGATGATTATCCAGAAGAACCCTTAA
Source organism: Cupressus sempervirens (assembly GCA_028749045.1). Taxonomy (NCBI): domain Eukaryota; kingdom Viridiplantae; phylum Streptophyta; class Pinopsida; order Cupressales; family Cupressaceae; genus Cupressus; species Cupressus sempervirens. Next base: position 402,236,031 of record CM053792.1, on the reverse strand, counting down.
TTGAACTTGGTTGTAGCAAGCCCAAAGTGAAATGGAAGTCATTGGCTTCAAAGTGTTAGAATTCTTTTAGAATAACTGAGAGGGGGGTGGGGGGGGTGTGGGGGTGAATCAGTTATCCAAGGTCCAAATACCCTATTAATACCATTTCACTACTTTTAATGAATCCATACACTTTTCATTCATCCAAACTTAAATCAACCATATTAGCAAGTTACAGTAAATCAACATGCAAAGATAAATGATGCAAGATCAACACATGACACAATGATTTACGTGGAAACCCAATTTGGGAAAATCCACTAGTAACATGCTACTTGATTCTCATTCTTCTGAAGTGATGCCCTGTTAAAAGCCTACCCTGTTAAAGGCTTACAACACATTGTTAAATGTGATGTTGTTAGAGAATTTCACCAAACTGTTAGGAATGGGCCCTGTTAAAGGACTTTAGAACATTCACTTGGAATGTCACCCTGTTAAAGGATTTATCTCATGGCTATCAAACCAACCGAAGTCCATAGGAATTAAACTAACTGTTGCAATTGCTAGAAAGTAACAATAATGGCCTTTTGATCTGATATAACTTACAACATACTTTGTAGATTTCAGATCACACTTTCAGTTCAATCCTTATGCTTGGCTTCAATCACTTCAGCTCGGACTGCTTGTCTTCTTCTCAAGCTTCGTCTCCTTGAGTCTTCTAACTCATTGTACCAATGCATCCAAATCAGGGGTCTTCTTACTGAAATAGAGTAACTATGCTCTCTTTTCTCCTTAGTACCTCCTTCAGCATTTCATGCTTTGATGCTTGACAACCTCTCTCTCTCTCTCTCTCTCTCTCTCTCTCTCTCTCTCTCTCTCTCTCTCTCTCTCTCTCTCTCTCTCTCTCTTTATGAACTTATGACTCCTTAAATAGAAATCTAATTTGCCTTTGCCGCTCAATTCTCCTTCTCCAATTTTAGGGTTTCAAATGGATTAGGTAGGATACAATGTATCTACCTCATATCTTGTTCTTATCTAGACACTTTGTTAGTTGTATCCTCAAAAATGTTCTACATGGTGTTCTGTGCCACCATCTCATCATTCTTATCTTCCTTTTAATTCACAAACTTCTAGATAACAACCTTGTCGGCTTAAATCTGGCGAGTCTTCAATTTTCAAAATAATGCAGCAACTCGACATTATTGATTTTACTGGTGCTTGACATCTCTGTATTACTCGACACCTATATATGCTTGGCACTTGATAAACTCTGTATCACTCAGCATTTGAAGTTTACTCGACACTTGTTATCACTCGGCACTTGAAGTTTACTCGGCTTTAAGTAGGAATTTTCTTGGCACATACTAGCTTCCTCAGCTCCTTCTTTCTAATAAATTAGTTAGGCTTACACAAATGACTTAGCTAAAACCTTACATCTTTAATATGTTTTAGTGTACCCATTCTTTGTGTTTTATAGTGTGTCATCAAATACACTCTTTCATCAATGGCTTAGTTGATCCTTGTACTTCATTACAACATCATAACTTCAACCTTTCTCTAGGTGTTCTAGTTACATCTTATTGATTGCCTCCTCCTTGACAATCAACTAATTGATAGTATTTGGATCACTAAAGCAATTGTCATTCCTGCAAGTAGCAAGTTTGACATCAATGACAAAACAATGATTGAGAACATTCTTTACTAGTTCCATATGGTCATTCCAACAACTTTCCTCATGATCTTTTCAATCATTTCCAACAATCTCCCTCTTTGGCATTGATGGCAAACCAAACTGATCAATTAATCAACTTATTTACCACCAAGATTGTATACGTTGTTTGCTACATTTCTTTGCTGCTGCATCTTTACTACTTATCTCTTATATCTCCCTCTTTCATATATATCTCCCTCTTTCTTTGTATTGATCAGGTTTTTGCACATTTCTCCCTCTTTGACATTAATGCCAAAGATGTAGCATCTTTATCATGCAAAATATAAGCTTTGGCTTTTTGTTGTTTTCTCCCTCTGTCACCATGCTTGTGACTGATTTGGAGTTTCTGCTCCTACTGTCATCCTCTGCATCAATCTGTTGATATTTCAATGATTTGTTCCTGTTGATGCAGGGCAGCTTCCTTGTTGCTTTAAACTGCTTGAGTTAGGGGTATTACCCCCAACTTGCCTCTAAGATATTCATAAGAATCCTTGGGCAATGGTTTGGTGAAGATATCTGCAGTTTGTTTCTTTGTGTGAATATATTCCAACTTCACTTGTTTGTCTTCTACCAATTCTCTGACATAATGATACTTGATTGCGATATGTTTGGTTTTTGCATGCATCACTAGATTTTTGGATATGTTTATAGCACTTGTATTATCACAATACAATATCACAGGTTTTGTTACCTCTTCTTTCATTCCTTTCAACAAATGTGTGAGCCATACAATGTTTGTGCAGTTGACTGCAACTGCTACATATTCTGACTCTGCAGTGGACTGGGATGTGCATGTTTGTTTCTTGCTAGTCTAGGAAACTAGCCTTTTGCCTAGAAATAATGCACCTCCACTTGTGCTTTTTCTATCATCAATGTTGCCTCCCCAATCTGCATCTGTATATGCATTGAGCTCAAATTTTCCATTCTTTTTGTAGTATAGACCAAAGTTATCAGTTCCTTTAAGATATCTCATTATTCTTTTTACTGCTATGAGATGATTTTCTTTGGGATTAGTAGAGAACCTAGCCACTATTCCAACTGCTAATGCTATGTCTGGTCTACTATGTACAACATATTGTAATTTTCCAATCATGGATCTGTACATTGTTTGATTGACTTCAGCTGATTCATCATTTTTGGACAGCTTATTTCCTGTTGCCATTGATGTGCTGACTGTTTTGGATTCCTCCAATCCAAATGTTTTAAGAATCTCTTTGATGTACTTTGATTGTGTCACAAATATACCATGTTTGAGTTGATGTACTTGCAATCCAACAAAAAATTTGATTTCTCCAAACATAGACATCTCAAATTCATGTTTCATTTTGTCAGCAAAGTCTTTGCAAAGCATTTCCTTTCCACCAAACACTATGTCATTTGCAAAGATTTCAGATACAATAATGTCTTTACCTTCTTCTTCTTTGATGTACATGTTGCTGTTATCATTAGTTCTTTCAAATCCAATTTGTACTAGATACTTGTGAAGTCTTTCATACCATGCTCCAGGTGCTTGTTTCAAACCATAGAGTGATTTATGTAGCTTACACACTATATCCCTATTGTTTTCATCAACAAATCCTTCTGGTTGTTCAATGTAGACTTCTTCTTCTAATATGCCATTTAAGAAAGCCGATTTCACATCCATCTGATAGACTTTAAAATCTTTGTAGGCAGCATATGCAAGTAAAGTTCTTACTCCTTCCATTCTAGCAACAGGGGCGAATATTTCCCCATAGTCTATTCCTTCTTCTTGAGCATAACCCTTGCATACTAGTCTAGCTTTGTTTTTGGTAATCTCACCATTCTCATCTAGCTTGTTTCTGAATACCCATTTGGTGCCAATCACATTCTTGTCAACTGGTCTGAGAACCAAACTCCAGGTTTTGTTTTTCTTTATTTGATCAATTTCTTCTTCCATAGCTTTATACTAGTTATCATCTTGTAATGCACCATATACTGTCTTCGGTTCAGATTTGCTGATTAGACATGATTCATGTCTTAGTCTGTTCCTTGTCATTGGTCTTGCATCTTTGTCACCAATTATCTATTTAGCAGGGTGATGTCTTTTTACATATTTGGATAATCTTGGCTTTGTCCTTGTTTCCATGTTTGATCTTTTAGATTCAGGATCACTATGCACTTCATTTTTAGGTTGTTCTTACTCATGCGTACTGTCTTCAGAATCAGATTGTCCATTTCCTTCATTCTGCAACTCAGCTTCTAAATGCAACTCGGCATTCACTGGTTGGGACTCGGCTGAGACTAATACTTGTTGTTGAGTTTCAATTTGATTGACATCATCCTCATCAATAGGCATTTCTTCATAAGAATACACAAAGGTTTTGTACTCTTCCATTTTCTTTGGTTCTTTAGCTTGGACTTCTGTGTCCTCATCAAAATTCACATTTGCACTTTCCACAATTTTGTTAGTGTTAGTATTCAAACACTTATATGTCTTACTTCTAGTGGAGTAACCAAGAAATATGCCTTCATCACTTTTTGCATCAAATTTTATATTTCTAGAATCTTTTAGGATAAAACATTTGCAACCAAACACCTTGAAATGTTTTACATTGGGTGAGTGACCATACCATAATTCAAAAGGTGTTGTATTTGTACCTTTCTTGACTTGTACTCGGTTCAGTATATGAACAGCTACACTTACAGCTTCTCTCCAGTATTTTAGAGCAACAGTCTTTTCCATCATTAGTGTTTTGGCACAGTCAATCACAGATCTGTTTCTTCTTTTAGCAATTCCATTTTTTGGTGGAGTTCTAGGAGCTGACATTTGTCTTTTGATTCCTTTATCATTACAGAATATCTCGAATTCATTTGATGTGAATTCACCACCTCTGTCTGATCTTAGGCATTTCAAGCCTTTTCCTGTTTCCTTTTCAGCTCTAGCCACATACCACTTAAACATTTGAAAAGCATCAGATTTTTTATTTAAGAAAATAACAGTCATCATCTTGGAATAGTCATCAACAAAAAACATTATGTATTTATCTCCTCTATAGCTTTGTACTTCCATTAGACCACATAAGTCAGTGTGAACTAATTCAAGTACTTCTTTAGATGTATAGTTTTTGCTCTTGAAACTTGACTTTCTCATTTTTCCTAGCTGACATTGTTTGCACATGATATTATCGGGCTTCTTCAATTTTGGTAAACCTCTGACTTTCTTCATTTTACTAATGTTGACCAGATTGTCAAAGTTGACATGACATAATCTTCTATGCCATAACCATTCATCATCAAAATTTGCAATAAAACAAGAAACATCATCCATATCAAGGTAAAACAAATTACTCCTTGTTTGATATCCTTTTCCTATTAGTTTACCATCAGTATCATAGATTTTTGCAGTATTGTTTCCAAATTCTACTTTGCATCTATATTTTCTAACTGTGAGACACTCAGCAAATTGTAGTTTAATCCCTCAACATAATATGCATTATCACATAAAATTTGTTATGTGAGTTTAATGGAACCTTTTCCCTTGATTTGACATGGAGCATCATTACCAAATCTAACATTATTTCCATCATACTGAGTAAAGTTAACAAACTTACTTTTATCTCCTGTCATGTGATGTGAGCATCCACTGTCTATGATCCACCTATCATTTTTGTTCATACATGTTACCAATGTTGTGGGCTCTTCTTCATCAAATTGATCCTTCATGGCTACATAAAAAACTTCATCATCATTGTCATCAAAATTTTCTTCAACAATGCAACACTTCTTATCTTTTTCTTTGTAATCTCTCTTGTCATCATCTCTTTTGAATTTTTTTTTGTTGCCTTCCTTGTAATCCTTTTTCTGTGTACACTTGGCAGCAATATGACCTACTTCATTGCTATTGAAACAAATGATAGGCATATTACCTTTGAATTTTCTTTTACCTCTGTGAAATCTTCTAGCAAGCAATGCTTCCAATTGTTCAACATCTTCCTCATTAGTGCTACTGTCACTGGATACATACTTCATTTTTCTTTCTTTCTTTGATTTCACTTGTTCAACATCTTTCAGTGATAACTTGGCCTTAAAGGCAGATTCAACATTCTTAGGTCTATAGTTGTCAAAATTTGATAACTCAAATGCAGTGAGTCTACCTATTATACCTTCAAAGCTTAGATTGTTTCCTGGTATACATCTTAGCTCTTGTATTACTGATACTCTAATAGCATAGATAGGGAGCAAGGTTCTTAAGAGCTTACTATTAACAGTATCTTCATCCAATTGACTGCTCAAGCATCTTATTGCACTTACCACTTCCTTTATTCTTGCACCATACTAAGCAACATTCTCATTTTCCTCCATTTTCATGTCATCAAACTTTCCTCTAAGACTTTCTCTTTTTTCTCTTTGTACATTCTGATCTCCTCCATAGATGTCAGATAGGGCTTTCCACATTTTGAATGCAGTGTCACATCCTTTGATATCATCAAATTCAACATAGTTGTGTGCAGAGGCAATTTCCAACATTGTCTGATTGTGTTCTTGCTTGTTTTTCATGTCTTCTGTAGTAGGAGCACCTGTTGGATCTACATGTTTAGTGACAATAGAATTTTGGGCATAATCTCCTATGGATCCAAGATGTAGCTTTATCAGGCTTTGCCATGCAACAAAGTTGTCTTGTTGAGCTTGGGAACTTCTCTCTTAGGCATTTTGATCTTTTCTGCTTATAGTTCCTTTAAACTGAATCAATAGTCTAGCTCTGATACCAATTGTTAGAATTCTTTTAGAATAACTGAGAGGGGGGGGGGGGGGGGGTGGGGGGGGGGGGGGGAGGGGTGAATCAGTTATCCAAGGTCCAAATACCCTATTAATACTTTTTCACTACTTTTAATGAATCCATACACTTTTCATCCATCCAAACTTAAATCAACCATATTAGCAAGTTACAGTAAATCAACATGCAAAGATAAAACATGCAAGATCAACACATGACACAATGATTTACGTGGAAACCCAATTTGGGAAAAACCACTAGTAACATGCTACTTGATTCTCATTCTTCTGAAGTGATGCCCTGTTAAAAGCCTGCCCTATTAAAGGCTTACAACACACTGTTAAATGTGACCTTGTTAGAGGATTTCACCAAACTGTTAGGAATAGGCCTTCTTAAAGGACTTTAGAACATTCACTTGGAATGTCACCCTGTTAAAAGATTTATCTCATGGCTATCAAACCAACCTAAGTCCATAGGATTTAAACTAACTGTTACAATTGCTAGAAAGTAACGATAATGGCCTTTTGATTTGATATAACTTACAACATACTTTGCAAATTTCAGATCACACTTTTAGTTCAATCTTATGCTTGGCTTCAATCACTTCAGCTCTGACTGCTTGTCTTCTTCTCAAGCTTCGTCTCCTTGAGTCTTTTAACTCATTATACCAATGCATCCAAATCAGGGGTCTTCTTACTGAAATAGAGTAACTATGCTCTCTTTTCTCCTTAGCACCTCCTTTAGCATTTCATGCTTTCATGCTTGACCACCTCTCTCTCTCTCTCTCTCTCTCTCTCTCTCTCTCTCTCTCTCTCTCTTTATGAACTTATGACTCCTTAAATAGAAATTTGATTTGCCTTTGCCGCTCAATTCTCCTTCTCCAATTTTAGGGTTTCAAATGGATTAGGTAGGATACAATGTATCTACCTTATATCTTGTTCTTATCTAGAAACCTTGTCAGTTGTATCCTTAAAAAAATTCTACATGGTGTTCTGTGCCACCAGCTCATCATTCTTATCTTCTTTTTAATTCACAAACTTCTAGATAACAACCTTGTCGGCTTAAATCTGGCGAGTCTTCGATTTTCAAAATCATGCAGCAACTTGGCATTATTGATTTTACTGGTTCTCGGCATCTCTGTATTACTTGGCACCTATATCTACTTGGCACTTGATAAACTCTGTATCACTCGACATCTGTAGTTTACTCGGTACTTGTTATCACTCGGCACTTGTTATCACTCGACACTTGAAGTTTACTCGGCTTTAACTAGGAATTTTCTTGGCACATACTAGCTTGCTCGGCTCCTTCTTTCTAATAAATTAGTTAGGCTTACACAAATGACTTAGCTAAAACCTTACATCTTTAATATGTTTTAGTGTGCCCATTCTTTGTGTCTTATAGTGTGTCATCAAATATACTTTTTAATCAATGGCTTAGCTGATCCTTGTACTTCATTACAACATCATAACTTCAACCTTTCTCTAGCTGTTCTAGTTACATCTTATTGATTGCCTCCTCCTTGACAATCAACTAATTGATAGTATTTGGATCACTAAAGAAATTTTCATTCCTGCAAGTAGCAAGTTTGACATCAATGACAAAACAATGATTGAGAACATTCTTTACCAGTTCCATATGGTCATTCCAACAACTTTCCTCATGATCTTTTCAATCATTTCCAACACAAAGGTGTGCTTAATATTATCAATTTTTGACACAAAGACATAGTGTTTGAGATGAAGGTTCTTGGACAACAATCCCCCCCAAAAAAACCTTCCTCAAGCCATAAGTTGTAGCTTAAAAGTGCTTCCCTAAGGGCCTGTATGGCCACCAGAATGGGAATAGGGGAATATGAATAGCTATTTTGGAATACTTATTCTAGAATAGAAAATGGGTGTATGTATTCCTATTCTCTATTTGGTTTAGCTAGAATTTGATGGACAATTCAAGGACCCAAAAAATTATGTTTTCTAAAATAAATAAAACTGTAATAGGAATACGTATTCCAATTCCACCTATTTGGGTGGAATTGCAAAACCTCAATTTTAGGCCAAAAATTGGAATACACATTCCTTTTTATTTTGTATTCCATTCTAATTTGGTGCATCCAAATGAAGAATTCAAAATTTTAAGGATTTACATATGGCTATTTTGCTTCTATTCCAGTTGCCAAATAGGCCCTAAGAGTTTCTTCCAGGATAATAACAATTTGCACACATTTTGAACATAAGGAAGATAAAAACTCAAGGGTCTACATGAGGTCATAAACATTAGACATAAAGACAACCATCAGTTTCCATTGGTACAAAAGATAATGACCTATTGGGCATAAATTTCCTTGCTAATCAATGTTCTCAGATTACACTTAAAAATAGGGCATTCACAATTAAAGTAGTTAACTAATTCTACATTAGTAACATGTCGAATGATTGGATGATGGATCCAAGCCCTCAAGAATTGGCAATCAAACTGAAAGATTATGGGGAAATATTCCATTCTCCATCTTAAGAAAATTGGACAACCTTCACAATTAAGAGAAGATCTTCAAACAACAAATTTGAAATAGACTAAGGTACTCATCTTTTTTATAAGAAAAAAACACTTCAAAGAATGATTATAGTCATACTCAACTCAAAGAAAAATGAAAAGGAAAATGGTACAATGGTGCCCTACAATTTATTTCCACCATAATACTTCTATCAAAACATCGCTAATTTGCTAGCACTTTCCCATAATTTAAGCTATTTTCCACACAAGCATGCATGCAATTGCAAGATATCATTTTACATTCTTTCCTAATTATGATAAAAACAACAATTGGGAATGTGAATCTCAAATAAATGGGCCCATACTCCACATTTTGTGTTAAAAATTCATATCATGCCATTTACACAAGTGGCATACAAATTTGGCTATGGAGGGGACAAAATACACTTGCACAATCAATTTGTTTATAGTTTCTTAAAATTAAATTTCATAAAACTGTTATACATAATTTTTAAATTGATAAATTAAAGTACCTTTTGGTCCCCACATAGAAAGTGTCATGGCATACTTCATTCCTAGTTTCAAAAAACTACTTTTTGGTGCAAACTTAGATGAAGAAGTGCAACATTATTTAAACATGACAAGTGTTAAACAAGCCAGAAACATATACCAAAGGACCCACATGTGAGGATAATGCACTATCTCTTCCATTTATCCCTACTAATTGAAATATGTCAAGGTTGCTAAATTAGGCCCCATACTAAATAAATCTATCCACCTTTTCTTATCTCACATGAACTCATGATGCAACTGCAATATATTGCTTTCCATTAGCCAAGCGTAGTGAGACAATTTTTCATATGCTTCTTAGTTTTGGCTTTCACTATCAATTTTATCAAAAACTTTATATAATTTCCCTTTGTCTAATATGTGCAAATCAATATAGTCATCCTCATTAGCTATCGCATGATTAGGTAACCAATCAACCACTGTTTTACCCTCGCAATACATATGTGATATAATGAAATTAGAGACATTATCTAATGACCTCCAACAACTTTGAAGAGTATAATTAGCTTTCAATTACTACACTTCCTAACTTGTAAAGCATTAATGATTAGTTGAGAATAGAACTAGAATTTGATGGTTGTAATGGTCATTTTTGCACTTTTTAACCATATATGAAAGTCTAAATTTTCCTTAGACCGTACAAGATGACATGTAATATTCTTCTAAAATGGTCAATATGATACTTTAAGTTAGTAATATGCCATAAAAATTTATTATAAATAATATAGTAATTCACTTTATAATATAAAACTTATTAATTACTGATTATTATATAACATATATATTTTTATGTTTACAATAGAATATGTAATGTAATGTTTCTATATCGATTATTATATATTTATATTAACTTAGAACCTTTCTAAAATAAAATACACAAAAATAAAATTTGTCTATTTAATTTGAGATTTTTAGGATAGTTATTTTTTAGTTTTAGGCTTTTCTTAAGAGATAGAAAGTTTTTATATAATTTATAAAACATTGTAAATTTATAATTTACTGAAGTAAGAAATTTGATATTGATTATTCATAGAGAAATCGTATAACAGGTGGTGGTGACCATCAAATTTTAGGCCTGGTTGAAAATCACCAGCAATGAAATTTTGTTCCACATTTAAGGACAACACAAATGGTAAGCCATGAGAAATGCCCATGCCCAACTAGTCAAACCAATTTCCATTATTGTCGATTTTTAACGAAATAAGAAAATAAAAAGCATGGTAACATAATTTTGAAATTAATTATTATATTTAATCAAAATGTAATTCACTTCCATGAAAAATGTGCAATATATACTTCCACCTAATTTTTAGTTCTTGTCAAAATAGATACTGACTCTCACCTATCAACTTCTAAACTTGTCCCTTAAACACTCAATTGAATACCATAACTATAATGATAGAATGTGGTTGAAAGATTAAGGTAGTATTGTATGGTATTGCATGCTTGTCAGAGGAATCTCCAGCCCATCGATTCTCCATTTCATAATGTTAGCATTATGCGGCAGATGAAAATGATTAAAGAGCTAAAATTGAAAAATAATCCCGCGGCAACATTAGCAATTCTAGAAGCATTTATTAAACCATCATTTGCTACATGTGGCACTACCATTAAATGTTTCTCGTACTGGCGTTACATCCCATTTTGGGATGGACTGGGCAATTAAATCGTTTGCTAGATGAATGTTTTCTTTGTGTGAAAGGTTTTCAAATTGTTTTCTGTCTAGCCTTGGATTTGTTTGTGCAGTCTTTGATCTCTTTCGGGCAGGCTTACATCCTTGTTCTCCAGGTACATTCTCTAAATCTGAAACTCTTCATGTTTTATCAGGTATTTAGCACGGGTTTTAGACACACAACTATTCTATATAGTTTGCGTGCCAGATAAATGTTCTTATAGTTTCAAAATTTTGCAAACTCCTTTCTGTGCAGCATAGGATTTCTTTACATCTTTTCTTTCCAGGTACATTCTTGAAATCTGAACTATCTAAGTTTTAATGTATATTTAGAACTATTTTAATATAAACACATATTTCGTGCAACAAGTTGAGAGCCTTTCAAGTTTGTTTGCATATGTTTCTGTTCCTATTCTAATATCCTATGCATGCGTGCAAATAGAGATAATGTGAATTGGAAGACAAGCCAGAGTGTGAAAAATAAAAAAATACAACTTAAATTTTTTCACTCAGTACTAACTATTGCCAAATGCCAGTTTTTCTTGGCACGTTAAGAAGTTGAGTGGCAGGAGGGTGTCGAGTGAGTTCGGCTCATGAAGGAGCCGAGTGAACTCAACACGTGAAGGGAAACTCAACAACAATGGATGTCAAGTGAGCTTGGTCACCACTATAGGGTAGAGCCTTGTAAGAGAGTATGCCGAGCTAGCTCGACAATAATTGCAGAGAGAGAACTCAAACTAAGACAAGACTGAGTGCAAACTTATAACATGAATATTATCACCATTAAAACTAGAAAGTCAAATCTTGAAACATTCAACAATAATTTTTTCAAATGCAATAAATAGAAGAAGAAAAATGCATTCACATATATGCCTGCTTTCTTGCTATTCAACTTTGATTAAAATCATTACAAAATTTGGGAGCATTCGACTTCAACTAGAAAACCCTAAAATAACCCTAAAACTTCAAACTGGTGAAACTTCAAACTTTTAAGCTTTAAGCTTGCAGCTTTAATGGCTGCATACAATAATACCTGGAGTAATCACTACTTCATAGGAAAAAATCAATAAGCTATGAACTTATAGAATGACAAGAAGAAACATGTGCAACTGCAAGCATGAAACACTTCTTTCTGTATGTGCAACTTGATCTGTTGATCACTTCTTTTACTTCTTCCTTCTTTGCTCTACTCTGCATATTCTGATCTTCTTCAACTTCAACTGGTCAAATGAATGTGAGATATTCCTTTTGTCTTCTATCAAAAATATTTTCCTCATCATTTCCAAATTTGAAAATTCACCTACAAATATTCAATTTTTTGATCATTCTGTAATTTGTTAGGTGGTAGGTGGGTGTTTCGCTCTAGGGACAAATGTCAACTGCCATAAATTCTAACACTCCCTCTTTGTCCCGAGCCAAAACAAACAAGGATCACTGTTGATCCAAATCAACTACACCAAGACACTCTCTTAGGTGTACAAAATTTCCAATGCCTAATGGCTTAGTAAATATGTTTGTTAGCTGTTGCTCAGACTTACAAAATTTTATTTTGATATTCTCAGTCTTCACCAACTCTCTGATGAAGTGATATCTAATCTCTATGGGTTTTCTTCTACCATGAAAGACTAGATTCTTCAATAATTCAATAAATGAGATGTTGCCACAATAAATTGTAGTTCCATCTTCTTGCCTTTTATTCAAATCTGTCAAGATCCTCCTTAACCAAATAGCCTAACATGTTGCTACATTTGCTACTATGTATTCAACCTTTGATATAGATTGAGCAACAATAGGTTGCTTCTTGGATGCCCATGAAATTGTACCTGATCCCATATGAATCTTGGATGTCCATAAAATAGCACCCGATCCCATATGAAACATGTATCTGGAAGTGCTCTTCCTATCTTCTAGACTTCTAGCCCAATCATTATCCATGTAACCAACTAACTTGAATTCATTTTTTGTAGTTTACAAAATTCCAAATCCCTTGGTACCATCCACATACCTTAGGATCCTCTTTCCTTCTTGCCAATGGGAATCCTTTGGTGTTTCCATAAATCTGAAAATCAGACTTACTGCATGCATTATGGCTAGCTGAGTTGCAGTCAAATACATCAAACTTCCAACTATACTTGTATATAGTGTAAGATTCACTCTTTTGTTGCAATCTTGCTTGCTCAACTTTAGACCTACTATTGTTGGTGTTGGAGCTACCTTACTATTATGCATTTTGAATCTCTCTAAGATCTATCTTGCATACTTTTCTTGAGAGATGAAGATGCCATCATGTATTTGTTTTACTTCTATGCCTAGAAAATATCTCAAGAGACCTAGGTCTATCATTTCAAACTCATTTTTCATGGCCTCTTTGAACTCACCAATTAGGAAATTATCATTTCTAGAGAAAATTAAATCATCTACATACAAAACAACAATTAACACATTACCATTTGTTGTCTTCATGTAAAATGTGAGCTCACTATCACTTTTGCTAAAGCTATTGCTCATCAAATATGAGTAAATCTTGCCATACAATGCCCATAGAGCTTGCTTGAGCCCATAAAGAGCTCTCTTCAATCAATAAACTTTGTGTTCTTCACCTACAACTTCATAACTAGGTGGCTACTCCACATATAGTTCTTCATTTAATACAGCATTTAGGAAAGCAGATTTCATATTTATTTGATATACCTTCCATTTGTGTTGGGCTGCAATTGCTATGACATTGGGCATGGTTTCTATTCTTGCAACTAGGGCATATGTCTCATCATAATCTCTTTCATATTGCTGCTTGTACCCCTTGACCACTAAACGTGCCTTATGCCTATCTATGTTTCCTTTAGCATTGCACTTGGTCATGTATACCCATTTCACTCCAATTACTTATTTCTTGGGAGGCAATGTAGTTGACTCTCATATCTCATTCCTTTCAATAGAACCTATTTCCTCATCCATGGCATTATACCATTTCTCCTCATTTATAGCTCCCTCAAAATAAATTGGATCACTATGAGAAAATAATACAAAATTTACACTCTCATCATAATCTTCTTCATACCTTTCATCTTGGTATATCTCCCTTAGACTCTTGGTCATGCTTGGTAATAGGGAGGCAAGAGTGGGATATGAATTCTTAGTATTGTTGTTGCTACTATTTTGCACACAAGCTCGGGGCTATCTTGAAGTGCTTGGAGCTGTTGCTTGGCATGTTAAGGGTTGCTTACCTTTTTTCCTTTGTCTACTATCTATATTTGCTACTCCATCTTCTTGCTGATCACCAATGTCATCATCTTCCTCTTCAATAGTAGGCACTTTACTTGAAGTGCTTGAGGATTCATTTGTCGACCCATCCCATGACTAATGTTCACGAAACTCCACATCTCTTGAAATGATGATCTTCTTGTTAATTTAATCATACAGCCTATAGGCCTTTGATTTTGAGCTATACTCTATGAAGATGCACTTCACACCTTTGTCATCTAGCTTTTGCCTTTATTCCTTAGACACATGTGCATATGTTACACATCTAAACACTCTCAAGTGTTCAAGTATCCATCTTCCCTTTGACCAAGCCTCAAGAGAAATCTTATCATGATCTAATTTTGTAGGATACCGATTAAACAAATATATTGTTGTTGCTATAGCTTCTCCCCAATATTTAGTTGGGAGCCCTTTGGCTTCCATCATACTTCTTTCCATTTCAACAATGGTCCTCTTCTTTCTCTCAACCACTCCATTTTTTTGTGGAGTATAATTGGCTATCAACTATTTCTTGATGCCATTCTTCTTAAGGACCTTAACATAGTGTCCACATTCTTTTTTAGTTAGGGCTTTAAGTTCTACAAATTTATCAAATACTTCAGATTTGTTCTTCAAGAAATACACCAATGTCCTATGACTGAAATCATCTATAAATGTCATAAAATAAGTACTCCCCCCAATAGAAGTAGTTTGCATAGGGCCTACCAAATTAGAATGCACCAATTCTAATTGTGTTGTAGCCCTTCTAGAATTTTTAGAATTAAAGGGAAGCCTATGTTGCTTACCCAATATGCAAGCCTCACACTTGTCATATAAATTTACAACGCTTGGAACACCATCTACCATTCTTTTCTTAGACAATAAATTTAAACTAGCAAAGCCAAGATGTCCATACCTAAGATACCAAAGTTTTGAGGGGTCTTCAATTATGCTTCTAAGAGTTGATTGTTGGTATACTATTATACATGCATGCTTAGGAGGTGCAGCACTGACTTGAGAAGAAAAACATGTCTCTATCCTCAATGGAAATATACAGTTCTTTGTCATTTGAACTACTACAAGTAATCTATTACTCCCATCCTTCTCATGAATGACACGCTTGTCATTTTTCATCATCACCTTGTATCCATTTTGAATGAGTTCTCCAACACTCATCAAATTATGCTTCATATCAAGGATAAAATACACATTTTATATTTCTTTCTTCTTACCTTGCTTAGTGCAGATCATAATAGATTCTTTGTCCACTATGGGAATAGTTCCATTATTTTGCATCATAATTTTAGACTTAAAAGTCTTATCAATGAAAGAGAATAGACTTTCATTACCACTCATGTGGTCACTACATCCACTGTCTAGGTACCATAACTTAGGACTTCCTTCTTCACCAATGTTACACATGATGAAGGTTGTGAGATTATTTGCATTTCCCATGTTCAAATCAACTACATTAACATTTTTCTTTGACTAATCACCCTGTTTCTTCCAGTATTCACTTCCATAATGTCCATACTTATGACAGTAGTAGCATTCAACATTACTCTTATTGGAGTTGTAATTCTTCTTACCTCCTCCAAAGGAATTTTGAGAGGTGCTTGCTCCCTCTTGTTTGCTTGCTCTTCCTGAGCTTTCTACACCAACATTCTTTTGACAATTCCTTCCATGATCTCTATTTCTTGAGCTTCTACTGGAACCATTTTTTCCTCTCCCCCTACCTCTTGAATTCTCTTGAGCCTTAAAAGATTGCTCTTAAAAAGTAGTAGCTGACCTATTTATCTGGTGCTCATGGGTTTGAAGAGTTCCCATCAAGTCATCCATTGGTCAATGTGGTGAGGTCTTTAGCCTCCTCTATGGTTATGACAAGATTGTCATATTTCTGAAATAAACTCCTCAATATCTTCTCTACAATTCTTTGCTCATCATATTCTTCTCCAAATCATTTGAGCTGGTTTATCAAATTGGAGATTCATGAGCTGAACTCTGCAATAGGCTCATTGTCCCTCATCAAAATGTTCTCAAACTCTCTTCTAATCATTTGTAGCTTTACTACTCTAACCTTATCAGTCCCCTTGAAGTTCATCTCAAGAATATTCTATGCTTCCTTTGCATAATTTACTATTGTAATCTTGGGGAAAACTGTCTCTATTATAGTTGCCTCAATAAGACTTAATGCCTTAGCATCTTTTCTCCTTGACTCTTTCAACTGAATCTTTTGTGGATTTGTGAGAGTAGCATACTAAGCTAGGTCTGTCACATCATTGAACTCATTTATCACAAACTCCTATAAATCATTTGCAACCATTATAGTTTTCATCTTCTTTTCTAATGTATCATAATTTTGTCCATTGAAGGATGGTGGCTATTGCCATATCAAATATCCTATAAAAAAAATGCCCTAACTCACTATGGATGTGGGGCCTCAAAGCTTTGATACCATGTGAAAAATTTAAAAAAACACAACTTTAAAATTTTCACTCGGGACTAACTATTGCTGAGTGCCAATTTTTCTTGGCACGTTAAGGAGCTGAGTGGAAAAAGGGTGTTGAGTGAGCTTTGCCCATGAAGGAGCCAAGTGAAATCAACATGTGAAGGGCAACTTGACACCAGTGGAAGTCAAGTGAGCTCATCACCACTGTAGGGTGGAGCCCAGTAAGAGAGTATGTCAAGCTAGCTCAGCAATAACTACAAATAGAGAACTCAAACGAAGACAAGACCGAGTGTAGACTTATAACATGAATATTACCAACATTAAAACCAAAGAGCCAAAACTTGAAACATTCAATAATAATTTTCTCAAATGCAATAAATAGAGGAAGAACAATGCATTCATGTATGCTTGCTTACTTGCTATTCAACTTTGATTCAAATCATTACAAAATCTGGGAGCATTCGGCTTCAACTAGGAAATCCTAAAATAACCTAAAACTTCAAACTGGTGAGACTTCAAACTTTTAAACTTGTAGATCTAATGGCTATATACAATGTCTAGAGAAATCGCTGCTTCATAGGACAAAACAAATAAACTATGAACTTATAGAATGATAAGAAGAAACATGTGCAATTGTAGGCACGAAACACTTCCTTCTGTCTTTGCAACTTGATCTGCTGATCACTTCCTTTACTTCTTCCTTCTTTGCTCTGCTCTACAACTTCTGATCTTCTTCAACTTCAACTGATCGAATGAATGTGAGACATTCTTTTTGTCTTCTACCAAAAAAATTTTCCCCCTTATTTCAAAATTTGAAAACTCACCTACCCGTATTCAATTTTTTGATCATTCTGCAATCCATTAGGTGGTAGCTAGGCATTTGACTCCACGGACAAACATCAAGTACAATAAATTCCAACACATAGTTGATGTAGAATAAGTATATGAGAAATATTTTAGTTCCTCTCTTATGACAATTTTAGTACATTATTCATGTGAAACTTTTTATTTTTAAAATTACTTAGATTTTTATTCGACTTACATAGAGTAGAACAATTGTTTCTACATCTTATATATATTTTCATTTGCACAAAACATACAAATTATTAAATTGTTTCTCAGTTTTTACAGATGGAACCGTTAATGAATGACCTTGAGCAGCCACTGCTTGAATCGAACAAATTAATGGAAATAAAGCTGTGGTACAAATTAAGAAAGCTACATATAGTTAACATCATTATGATGCTGTCAATGCTGGTCATTTTCTTCATCACTCTAGCTGCCATCAGCTTCTCCAACAAGAATTGCATTGGTTTCAAGGAAAGCTTAGCTTTCAACCATTCCGACACATATTTGGTGGGTTCAGTTGGGTTTTATATATATACTAGTGCCGCCAATTTGATCTATACAGAGAAGAGTGGCATTTTGGGCGCCGAAGTAGTTCTTTGTGTCATAACAGTATTCTACATGTTGAGTTGCATCGGAGTAGTCACTTTGATGATGCCGTGGAAAGAAACGCTCGTTGCAATTACAGGGGTTGTGGCGATAGTGGGTTTTGTCCTTCATTATATCATTTCACTGGACTAGAGAATTTGTTCTCTCCGTCTCACATTAAAAAAAAACTTGTTCTCAAATTTACAGGAGTTTATTCTAAATAATCTTTGAGCTGTTTCGAGTAGTTCCCATACGCTGAGAAACACATCCCTCCGTTTCTTGTGTACAGTTCAGCAACTGCATTGTAGGAGACCGCAGAAGGGGCATTTTTACTTGTTTAACATATTTTAGATTTGTGGTGGGCAGCTTGCCCTAGGTTTTATATTAATATCATCTTTGCTACATAGATCTATATATCATTCCAGTGATTCTGCACTTATAAAAATGAGTCAATTTGAAAAAATATTAGATGATGATCATATTTCTTATTTAAATAATCAATATATGTCTTTCATATTTTAGTTGTGTTTATAAGTTCTTATTCTATTATTTAAAGAAATCTAAATTATATTTTTAAAAATATATGATATCTATAAGATTTATAAAGAAAATAAGTTAAAACATATGACAAACAGAAATTTTAACAATACCACATAAACAGACCCAGATGAGCCAGGTTAACAATTTTAGTGTTCTTGCAATGTTTACCGACTTCACCATCTTCTGTGTAGGCTATAAAAACTACTCCAATTTTAATGTATCTATTGCAATTAATGATGTCTCATTAGTATCTCATTCTCAATGGCTGCAAAGGGTGTTACTGAAGGGTGAAATATGTGCCTGTTTGAAATGATGTCTTCGCTGCTTTGCTTTGTTTGTGTGCAGATTCTATTCCAATGAAATGATTCACAACCTTTGCATTGAATATTGGGCCCAACTGCAAGCTTAATTAAAAACATAATTTCTAAGATTTAATGGCAGGCTTATATATATTTTGATTAAAATTCTATTCAAAGGAAACTAAATGCTAATTAGTTGTCTAATTAATGATATAAAAGAGGTTACTATACAGTTTTTCATTAGGTAGGTGAATCTTTTTGTTGGGAGATGAATCTTTTTGTTGGGAGATGGCATGCAATTGTTTGTTTGTTTGTTTGTTTGTTTTGTTTGTGTTTTTTTTTTTTTCAAAGTTTAAATATTTTGACAATATATAAGTTGATATTTATAGAGGTTGGAAATTATTAGAATTAAAAATAAATAAAAATTATATTTAAATGCACATTTAATATTTATAATGTTGAATATTAAATTATAAATGTATATGTAAATTTTACAATATGAAATGTTAAATAGTATCATAATTATGTGTTTTAGATTTTTATGAATTATTCATAATTTACTATATATATATATTATGTTTTATCACAAATTTACATATTTAGATTTTGATAAACTAATCACAATTAACTATATATTATGATTTATCACAATTTTTACATTTTTTTATTTATTATACTTATAAAAATAATTTTTAGATATAAGTTTTCCATAATAAGTCTTAAGTTACTATGTTAATCAAAATTCTTAGTCAAAACTAATAGATATATTTTTGGAAGAGAAAAATAGTATGTTTTACAAATATTTTGAAAAGTAATGCAATTTTTTAAAAATACTAATAAGTGTTTAATATAGTTTAAAAATTAATTTAATATATTTTTCCACATTACTGATTTATTTTTTATAATTAATGTTTATCAATAGTAATTAGTAAGTAATGTGGTAATTATGTTAGATCAATAGAAAGTAAAAATTTATTTACATCATTTAATTACTTCCTTTGCTCTATGTTTGGAATGAATTATTTTATTTGTGAAGGATTCATCCTACATCAATGTTAGTGAAGCTTTTTATTGAGACCAAATTTTAAAAAGTTAGATGATTTTTTTTTGTTGATTTATAAGGAGGATTTCATATATTATGTAAGTCATTTTATTGAGCTATTTCATTGAATTTAATTAATTATTTAATTATATTGTACTTTACAAATACTAACTAATTGCTTGTAATTTTAATGGTTGAAAGATGTTCTTTTATAGGGGACCCAAAACCCAAACAATTATTGCAAAATATTTTTAAAAAATTACTAGTTAAGAACTATACAAGTAAAGAAAATTAATAATCCTAGACAACCAATAACCCACCATACAAACAACACCAAAATGAGACCAAGAATAGCTACAAAATGAATGAAAGAACAAGATTAATGACACAAAAATCCAAGAAGATCATGAAAGTAGAAAACTAACCTGATATTAGGTTAGCTCAAGAGGCAACTCCTTTTTCCTTGATATATTCTAGATACTCTTTCACATCCTCTCTGATAAGCTCATCATTCTTGGCCTTTAACTCCCTCGTAGTAGATCTAGTTCATCTCTAACCTAGAGAATCTTTTGTCCCTTAGCTTGATCGTGATCTGAGACCACTATTTTCTTTCCATTCAAATCTATATAACATGCAATATCATTCATACTCTCTACTGAGGTTGCCTATAGTTTCTGATAACTATTGACCATCGTATTAGCACTTACTTCTAGGTTTTTAATTATGTTTACCAACCCTTATAATTTATTTTCTTTATATCAATCCCCATGACACCAGTCCTAGGCCCCTCATTTACCCTATTGAGGTATTCCTCAATTTTTACATTTTTATCTATATAATTAATATTGAGATGTTCTATGGAATTAAAGTTCTATTGCTTCATTCTAATGGTGTGCACAGAGACAACTTGCACAATTTGGACCACACCTATAGATTTGGCTAAATGTCCATTCCTTTGAGATGTTCCTCCAATAGTTTTACTTTTATCTCATTTGCATCAACCATATTTTCTACCAAGAAATTCTTTATCTATTTTCCTTATTCTTATCTTTGTGTTCTTCAAGGGAATCTTTAAGTGGTCTATTATCTAGTTCAATTAAAACATCATGGGTGATGTTTCCTTCAAAGGAACTGAAGCATGGGGATTCTTCATCAAAATCCTCCTATTCCTCACCACTATCAACATTTTAGACACTAACATCTATTTCTTTACCAAAATTTCTTTCACTTCCTCGAAATGACCCAAAACAAGGCATGGCATGTTCTAGGTGGTTTGAATCATTTTTCAACAAACCAAAAAAATAATTTCTCTCAACATCCTCCTCCATTAAAAATTTTCCTCACTAGTACCTTAAAAATCAACCATCATTTCCTTATTATTCACATTCATCTTGTTCCTTTTCACAAATTATATTTTTGCTTCTCCTAATTCCATAATCAATCATTTTCCTTTACCTTTACTACTAGGGGTTTTAGGGTCTCTTTTTAATTTTAATAAAAATAGATCTAGGTAGAGTCTTCTTAACATGATCCATCATAAACTCAAAAATTAGTCTCATCAACCCTTTATGGAGAATGGGTTTGTTCAAATTCTCCTTAAAAAAAGTTATCCTATGTACTAGAAAAAAATTATTATTTTGCATTTGAAATTATTTGACAAAACAAAATGGTAATTTTGAGCCCTATCATGCCTTGCTACTAAAGTAATGTATTGGATAACCTCTTTTAGGAGAAATTTCTATTCCATTTTTATAGAATCAACAAAACCCCTCCATTTTCTCCAAGTAGAGCTCCATCATCAACCTTTGGAGTTTTTTTTAACCACTTCCTCATATATTTCTTCATTTTTATAAAAGTTCTTACCTTTTTCTTTGAGATACATAATTAACATCATAATGTCGATGTCCAAATTTAGACATCCCTTAGCTAAGGTGACCACAGATTCTTAACTATTGATAAATGTGTTGAAAATACAATAAGGAAAGTAAACTTTGAGGGGGGGGGGGGGAGGGGGGGAGGTGGCGGGTGTTGAATCAGTCCTTCAAAACTTTAACCATAAATTCATTCACCACACATCCATCTTTGTTGTTTAGTGTGGAACTTGATAAGTCCCCAAGTGGGAGATTGTTAGATTATGGTGATTGATTAGGAATGTACTATACATACTCCATAATTATTTGGGGTTTGGGGCATCGCCTTGAAAAAAAAATTGGGCCCTATTTTATCAAGATTTTGGGACGACATGTAATTATTAATTATAACCCTAACATAGAATAAAATTCTTGTATAAAAGGGTTTAGGGTTAGGTATTTTATTATTATGTTGTGATGCGAAATTGCTTCTTGTGACAATATTGAGTTATAAGGGATTACAGATTGTAATCAGGTTGTAATCACTAGATTGTAATAAGATCGAACTTGTTGCTTGGTGGACGTAGCCCACGGATTGAGTGAACCACATTAAATCTTGGTGCCTTGTGTTCATTTTTGTGTGATCTATTATTTTCTATTATTGGTTATATTTCCATGTAGTTTTTATTACTGTCCATGGTTTAATCCTAACACATCTGATAATTTGCATGTAAACATAAATAGCTAGCTAAACATATTCATCCATAACATGAAAGAAAATAACATTTAACACATGTATGACACAAGACATTGGATTACGCATAAACCCTCCAATGAGAAGGTGAAACTAGGGTGGGGATGACACCAAAAAATCTCCACTACTACAGTAATAAAGTGTAACCAATGAAGGCTACAATGTTTGATCATAAACTATGATCTACGCTGTTAAAAGATTACAAGATTGTTAGATCTTACCCTATTAAAGGATTTCAACACCATGTTAGAAGTATGCCTGATTAAAGGACTTTAACCTAAAATGAAGTAAGTACCCTAGTAAAGGATTTAAAAGAGCTTATTAAGACTACTATATTAAGAGATTTAACTGACTCATCTACTAGAATGTCTCAACAATGATTATTTGGTTAGCACTCTACTACTAAATAACATATCACTTCTTTCCTAATATGTATTTGATCCTCTTTGATCAGATGTATCACTTTTATCCTCTAAATCCTTTCCTCTATTCTTTAACTGATTATGCAATGTATCTCAATTCACAAGTCCTTAGCCATGATGAATGCTTTGTTTGCACTTACAAACTTCTCTCTTCCACTCATACAATTTTTAGGGTTTTTCCTCCTTAAGAAGATCTCTGTGACTTAGGGTTAGGCATGGATCAACAATTGTGATTCACCCATTTTTCTTCTTATAACATCCTTTCAACTGATTGGTTGGATGTACTACATAGTGATCCTCAATATAGATTCATCCTTATCATCTAGAATCACAAAATAATCCTTAAGTTGGCTAAAAAAATGTTTACATAGAATTCAGTTTCATTATAGACAACTATGTCCAAAACTATTTGCTTGACACTTGAAGTGTCTGATACATCCACTATCTCTTCAATGTTGTAACTCGACTCTTAATGACTTGGCATCCATTGATCACTTGGCATCCAAATGACTTAGTACTTACTATCTTCTTGGCACTTGAAAGAATTGACACTTACTAGTTACTTGACATATACTGTATATATCTTGCTCAACATATACCACCTGACAACTTATGCTCAGTATACATTACTTGTTCAACATGAATTAAAAAAACAAGTTAAGTGTACATTGTCACTCATATGTCAAAAACCAATTTGAGATTAACAATCTCTTGCTTTGACATGAGTAGCAAAAACACTTGCTCATGCATGAATATCCTCAACTCTTGAGCATAACTCAAATAATATCCATATAGTACTTCTCTTTCACATGAAATTTTAGAATGTCAAAATTTTGAAAAACTTATGACTTATCAGTCATACCTCAAAATTCTATAACTCCCTCTAAGTTGATTTGTCCATTCTGAATCTAAAAATGAGTACTCCTATTGTGTAGATATGTTGTGGTAGCTCTATTTCTGTAGACATTGTTTCTATTTGGTCTCCCCCAAAATTTCTTCTCTCCTTTCATGCATTCTCTCCCTTTCTTCATTCTCTTCCTATTCATTCATTCTCCCCCTTTTGACATTTATGTCATGGGTTGTATACAAATTATGTGTTTGTCCAAGAATGATTTATGGACCTCCATAATTATCTTCAATGATGCATCCCAATTGTCACATGCTACCTCTAGAGATTTTATTTGTATGTCTAACTTGGCAAAAATGGTGACTAAGCCTTCATGTGTAGAAAGATGGTTATCTTTCTTCAAAAATGTCTCTACATAGGCTAGTTCCTTGTGTGATACCTCCAAAAATGAGGGGTTAACATATACTAGATGTTGATATGTGTAGCCCTAATATTTTTATCTTGAGTATGTAAAGCTACTAACTGACCTTGTGCTTATAATAAATTCATGAAATGAGACTATTTTTGACTAAGAGCTTGTTACATAGAATGTTACACATTTTCTTCAAATCTCCCTCTAGATGGTCAATATGTCTCTGCACTTCTTGTGTGAATAGGGGAACATCACCCAACTTAGTATAAAGAGACAAAATTTTCTCCAACATTTTCTTCACACCCTCAATCTTGGTTGCTAATTCAACTTGGTGTAGTGCAATGGCACTAGATATTTGTTCATCCACTTTTGTTTGAAATTTCTTCTCATACCATTCCAGTAATTTGACATTGGAATCTAGGTCTTCATCATTGATCTTTTCCACAATATTTTCCAACTACTCAATTATTGGCTTGGCTTCATTGGATGTAGGAAGGCTGAATGCATCAAGAAATATGTCCTTGATATCTTGAAGTTCTTGCTTATGCCTATTCTCCCTTCTAAGCAGTCCTT
Source organism: Cupressus sempervirens (assembly GCA_028749045.1). Taxonomy (NCBI): domain Eukaryota; kingdom Viridiplantae; phylum Streptophyta; class Pinopsida; order Cupressales; family Cupressaceae; genus Cupressus; species Cupressus sempervirens. Next base: position 402,211,012 of record CM053792.1, on the reverse strand, counting down.
GGTGTTTCTTCCTTACGAGAGAATCTTGAAATATGCTCATTTTCTCTATTGTGATTGTTGTAAGATCATTCTTTGGAAACTCAATCACCTCATCTAAGTTGATGTCACTATAGGATGTAACCTTATCAACCTTAGATGTGCTAGGACTTAGCCTTGATGCTTGCAATGGTGGAGCTTTAGTACTTAGCCTATGAAGTGCTTGACTAGTAGTAGGAGTAGCAGTGCCCAATAAGGTAACTAGTGTCTATATTGATATTAATTCCTCTAGCTTTGTAGTCAGGCTTGAATCTTCAAGTCTATCCTTCTCCTTTTCTTTGATTTCTATTCCACCTTGTGTTTTTGGTGTAGGTATAGGACTAACTTCCTAATCTATTTGGATGAGTGTCCTTTCTTTCTTAATTATTGTAATTTTTGGTACTTCAATATTTTGTACCTTAGTGTTGACATGTGAGGACATTGTTTCCTTCCTTTGATATAATACAATAGACATTTTAGGTTGTACTTCTATAGATTGAGAATGGGTAACAAATAATACTTGTGTTTTCTCCCCTACAGATGCCAATTCTGCCTTCTCAATCTCATCCATAGATGACTGCATATTTGTGCCTTGGTGGTGGAATTAGTCAGTATCACCTACACATCCTCCCCTATTAAGGGAGTGATATTTTAAATGGTAGTGTCAGACACATCCTTAACCTTTACTATATCTGATTGTGGATTGGTACTTGGCATGTGTACTTTTGGTACACTCTAGTCTTGCAGTTTCTCTTCCTCAACAATTGCCTCTATAGTGCCTTCCCTATGTACTTTCATTATAGATTCTTCATTTGTTACTTCAACTATCTCTTCTTCTTCTCTTTTTCACCTACTTCCATAGGTGCTTGCTCAATAGCATTTTGGGTTTTCATCCCATAGATCACTTTCCATGAGTGTGTGATTTCCTAAACAACCTCTTCAATTTTGTTCAGTAAGATATTAAAGGCTCAGTACTTTGGAGAAAATCTTCCTTTATACTTGTTAATTGCCTTTGTCATTTCAGATGTGTCCATGTCTAGCATCACTCTTGCAAGTGTAGTTTGTCTAATCTTTCTCTCAATTGTGAGATTATACTAGCACCTTTTCTCAATTCTATCATATAGGTCCTTGGGTAAATAGTTGGCAATCTCAATTGGAGTCTTCTTTAATATTTCCATCATAGAATATACAGATTCTTCTACTTTATTCTTTTCTAATTTCCCAAGTTTATCAAAATCAACATGTGTAAATCCACTTAAATCAACATTATTCTTGATATTTTAACATAAGTTGTCAAAATCAGAAGAGGGAATATGACTTACCACTTGGAATTGGCTATTATCATCTAACTTTGTCCTTTCCTCATCTAATTTAGTTGGGGCAATATATTTCCTCAATAACCCCTTGACTCTACTCAAGGCAACATTTCCATTTTAAACAAATAAGCAATCTAGAATTTGGAAGAACATAAAACCAATGCAATTCCTTAATGTATGTCAGACAATATCATAGGACTCACTCCAAGAAGCTATCTCATATATATATATATATATATATATATATATATATATATATATATATATATATATATATATATATATATATATATATATATATATATATATATCTATATCTATATATATCTATATATATATGTACATGTATATATGTACATATGTACATATATATATATGTACATATGTACATGTATATATGTACATATGTACATATATACATGTACATATGTACATCTATATATATGTACATATGTAAATATATATGTATATATGTACCTATGTACATATATATGTATATACATATATATGTACATATATATAGATATATACATATATATGTACATATATATATATAGGTACATATATATATATATATATGTATGTACATATATATGTACCTATATATATATGTATGTACATATATATGTACCTATATATATATATGTACATATATATGTATATATAGGTACATATATATGTACATATATATATATATAGGTACATATATATGTACATACATACATATATATATATATGTATGTACATATATATATATATATATATATATATATATATATGTATGTACATACATATATATATATATATGTATGTACATATATATATATGTACATATATATATATACATATACATATATATATATGTATGTACATATATATATATATGTATGTTCATATATATAAATATGTATGTATGTACATATATATATATATATATGTATGTATATATATATATATATGTATGTATGTATGTATGTATGTATATATATATGTATATATATATGTATTATGACTTTATAGACAATGAGTAATGTAAAACAAGCATGTATACTTACATTTTGCAGATATTTTTACCACAATAGATGGAAAAATAGTGACTTTTTTTTTTCTTTTTAGGAGGATAGTACTTATGAATGACTCCTTTTTTTTTTTTGACAATAAAGATGTAACTTGTTTAACAAAGTAAATTCATTCATAAGCTAATCAGTTTATTCAAGAACCATTTTATTTCTCCTAAATAAAGCAAAGTTCATTTTTCTATAATCAATGTTTGTTTAGAGGGTTTCTATTATTATATTGCAAGTTTTAGTTTTAAAGTATTTGGTTTAAATAAGATTTGAGAAATTATGCCTTTTCAATCCTTTATTTGTTAAGATAAGACATTGATTTTTCAAGTTACAAAAAAGGGAAAAAGGAATTGCAGAGAAATATACTTTATATCACAAAGAAATATAAAAAGAATGAAATAGAGATAATAAAACTGATTTTATTTATTTATTAATCTATGTGATTGTGTCTCTATTTATAGAGGAAATTCCAATGGTCATATAATGGAGAAGTTTCTAGAGCTACCTTCTATTTGGAATAAAGAAGATTGCATAAGAAGTAGTTAGCATAGAGAAGTAGCAAGAACTAGTTGTAAATGAATAATGACATGTCTTTACAACCATTAAAATTTCCAACACCCTCCTTTAATTTCTACCACTAATGACTCCTTATGTGCGAGAAATTATTACAATAAGAAACTCCAATAAGATGGCTCTTGCATTAAGCCTTCATAGGTAGCAATCTACAACCTAAAATTATGGTTCACCTTATCACTGTCACTTTGTGCCTCTTTTAAATATGTTTTTGGTTTCTTAATTGGTTCACCCGTAACCATTTGGGATTTCTCCAACTAATACAATTGATTTTGCTTTAATATTTTCACCTAAACAAGTGGTTCTTATTTACTGCAAGCCCTTCGAAAACATTGTTTCATTGATGGGGAAACTAGCTCTAAATTTTTCAGCTACACAATAATTATTAAGTCCATATGAATAATAATCCTTGTACCCAGACACATGGGTACCCAACTGTTATGCTTGCTAGTTCTCTAGGAACATTTTTTAGATACATGATTCATCAACAAAGAAAAAATATTTTAGGGTATCACACACTACTAACAATACAATCCTTGCAAAAAAAAACAAGTAGAATACATTCTTGGACTTCATGGTCTAATTCCGTGAATCTTTCAAAGTGATAGTGATAAAGGTAAAACCAAAAAATTCATATCCTAAATGGATTCCTAAGAAGGCTTAATCTTGGAACACATTTTTTAACTTTTTTTATTGTAATAATTTCTCCCACATACAAAGCTATTAGTGGTAGAAATAGGAAGGGTGTTGAACTATTAATCACTTGATTTTATATTGTTATACTAGAACTTTAGTCTAGCTATTGACTACATATGTGCTCCACATAATTCCTAAAATTTTGCATGCATTGATGACTCTTCACATGTGTCAACAATGACTAATCAGTCATCTACAATCTAAGTTTGTTGTTAACATTTTAGTTTATATAATGGGCTCGTGATCTTTGAACCTAAGTTTGAATTTCCCAAAAAACAAACAATTTTCTTATAATGTTAAATCTATACATGGAGAACTGATTTGTTCTAAAATAGGAAACTAAAATATTAATATTCTTTAACTTATTCAATGCCATTGAATTTTAATTTTACTAAACCGATTTAAAGAAAATTGGAAATAGTGATCTTACTCTTTCCATTATATGGAAGATATATCGAAAACTGATTTGTTTCTTGAGGAATATGAAAGAAGTTTGTATCATGTGAAAGGAGTTGTTAAGAATCGCCTCATGGAGGAAATATATTTATTTGATAAAAAATGATGATTAATATTTTGTGTTGCTATCACAATGACAATTCAAAGAGTTACAAGCAGAGTTATATAAGGAAATTGTTAAATCTAAAAGATAAATTGCAAACCACAAAACAGAGAAAGAGAGACATGATTTATCATGGTTCACCATAACTGTGGCTACATCCACACCGAGAGCAGAGCAAATTATTCAGTCATTGCAGCTTACATACTTACATACACAGGACTTTGTCCTTTTATTTATACATTAGTTCTTCAAGAGAAGACGAAGAGAAAAATAAGAGGAATATGAAATGAACAGACATGACAGTTGGACTTCACATCCAATAGAAATATCATAACAGCATATTGTCTACCGTAAATACAATAAAAGAAAATGAGATTGTATTGATAATAATGAAATCAATGATGGATGCTTGAATGAATGGGAATTTAACAGTTCAACCTACATTTCTAGTCATAGAGGTTAGTATGTTGGACGTTATTGTTTCATGTAAGCAGGATAATATGATATAGTATTATAAAAGCACAAGTCACAAAAGTTAACTATCAGCTAACTATGAGAGCTTCTTTGCAACATTTTCTACTCGTTTAAACAAATAAAAATTGAAGATTATGCATAGGAAAGATTAAGAAGAATGAAGATAGGAACTTAAGAAATTACTTCAGACCAATAAATCATTTCAGGTTACTTTGAGAGAGGGAAACAGATTAAAGACAAATTGAGCTGAGAACAAGTTGAAATTAGAGCCTTTAAGCGAGCAATTCAACATTTCAACATACATTCATGGGTGGATGGGAACAACCTACTACACATGAGAGGCGAAGATAAGATGTGGATTTTTCTGAAAATAACTTTAAAAGAAAGAATAAATAGATAAACATGACATTTAAAATAATTTAAAAGAAAGTCTTACATCATAGTAGCAACATTCTAGAGAGTTGAATCCTAGCATGGTAACAAGAAGAGGAGAGTGAACAAACAATGTTAGATCCCTGCGATGAAATAGAAAAGAAAAAGACACACCATCGCCAAAACATCTAAAGACACACTAATTGCGGCCCATTTTACTCCGATTGGCAAAAAACTAGAAACTGTATCGGGTATACTCAACATGAGGATTATTACTGCAATGCATAGAAATATCTTGGCCAGCAAAATGTGCTTTCTTTTATGAAGGAACCCGAGGTAGATGATGTTAAATATTTGCAAAGCACCTATAGCCAGTAAAAACCCAATCAAAACTATGAAAAAAGCAAACGCTTATCGCGGTTTTCCATTCTTGCATGTTAGTTTTGTTAGCTTGGACAGCTGTTTGTTCATATGCTATTATTTAGTATCTAATTATTTTTGCTAACAAATTGGTTAGAGCAAGGACAATTATTTATTAAATAATTGACTTCTTTTAGAAGCAACTAGAAACCAATTTTGTTAGGGTTGGTAAGTTGTTTTATATCTCCACCGTCAATTGTAAATCAATCTCAGCCATTGGTTTACCAACGAGAGTAGTATAAAAGGGGGTCTAGGGGGCATTTGGAGAATATGAAGTTTTGGAGAAACGTTTGCAGTGTTAGCAAGGGCGCAGTGTTAGCGCGGGAATAACAGTGGGGAATATCAGTGGGATAAATTAGGAGGTTGTCGAAGTTCTGGTAGTAAGAGGCAAGGAATTTTGTATCTCTTAATTTGCTGAAGTTTAATATTTCACATGGTATCAAAGCATTGTTAAGGGTAGAAGAGTTTTTCCCTAGGAAAGAAATTTTGATCTTTTTAGATTTATTATTTCTTTAAACCCTTGAGATGGCTTCAGCTGGTTTGACAGATCAGGATAGATTGGATGGTGCCTCAAATTTTGGTGTCTGGAAGGCCAGAATTTCTTTATTGTTGGAAGAGAATGGTATCAAGGATTATGCTACCAGTGTTGTACCTGTACCAACAGATGCAACCCAGCTTGCAGCATATAAGAAGGATGATGCCAAAGCAAGGAGGATTATCCTTGATGGTGTCAAGGATCATATTGTTCCACATATCGTAGAGCTAGATACGGCGAAGAAGATGTGGGACGCCATTCTGAATCTATACCAAAATGCTACCACCAACAGGAAGTTGATTCTCAGAGAGAAGCTAAAGAATACCCAAATGAATCAGGGAGAAGATGTCACAAGTTACCTCACCAAGCTCAGACTTGTGAAGGACGAGTTAGCAGCTATTGGAGATAGCCCTAGTGATGACGAGCTAGTGAGAATAGCCCTAAATGGGTTTACTAAACAATGGAGTGTCTTTGTTCATGTTGTCAGTGGATGAGATACTTTACTGAGTTGGGATCGACTATGGACTGATTTCACTCAGGAGGAGTTTAGACTAAGTCTTGTCAATGTGGCCAACAAGAGTAAAAAAAAATGAGGTGGAACAAGAGAATGTTGCCCTAGCGGGTAAAGGGAAAGAAAAGAAGGGATCTAGCAAAGGATCAAATTCACAAAGTGAGAAGAAGAAGAAGGACCTTTCTAAGGTCAAGTGCTTTGGATGTCATGAGTTTGGCCACTATGTCAGTGATTGCCTAGAGAGGAAGAAGGGTAAGAAGCAAGTGGTAGCTTTAGCAAGTGCAGAAGAACTCTCAAGTAGAATGAAAGATGAGTTTGCACTCATAGCTTGTATGGTTAGCTCAACCACATAGTGTGTTTGGTATATAGATAGTGGGGTGTCATTTCATATGATAGGAGTTAGAGAGTACTTCTCCAGTTACAAGGAGAAGGACACCAACATCCAGATTTCTATGGAAAACTTGTCCAAACTCAACCCTGTTGGGAAAGGGACTGTTCAGTTTCAGAGGGAGAATGGAAAGATAATTCCACTTCATGATGTGTTATATGTGCCATGCTTAGGTATGAATTTGATTTCTATATCTGTTCTTTAGGATAGGGAATATAGTGTACTCTTTAGAGGAACAAATGTGTTGATTAAGCATAAGGATTGGAAATCACCCATAACTATTGGAGTTAGGAGTGGTCGCCTTTATAGATTGCAGTTTGATACTCCTGAGGCACTTATGACCAAAAATAATCCTAGAGATCCTGGAGAGCTATGGCATAGGAGGATGGGCCATATTCATCATGGAGCACTTAGATTGCTTTATGAGACAGTGACAGGTGTTCCAGAGGTGAGCACATAGCATACTGATGTATGTAAGGGATGTGTATTGGGGAAGTTTGCGAAAGCATCTTTTCCAATGAGTGACACCAGATCTAAGGGTGTTCTTGATCTAGTACATTCAGATGTTTGTGGATCAATGTCAATGAAATCTCTCAGAGGATATGAGTACTATGTTACTTTTATTGATGATTTCTCTAGAAAGACCTGGATATACTTCTTGAAGACTAAGGATGAGGTTTTCAGTCGATTCCAAGAGTTCAAGGCTCTTGTGGAGAACTCGATAGGAAAGAAGATAAAGGTTCTTCGATCAGACAATGGAGGCAAGTACAAAGGAAATGTCTTCCAAGATTTCTGCACCAAAGAAGGAATCAAGAGAGAATGGACTGTTTCTTACAATCCGCAGCAGAATGGAGTTGCTGAGAGGAAGAACCATTCTATATCAGAGGTAGCAAGAGCTATGCTACATGACCTGGACATGCCCTGTTACTTATGGGCAGAGGTGTGTAATACAACAGTCTACATTCAGAATAAAGTTCCACACAAGGTGCTAGGGAAGATGACACCAGAGGAGGCTTTCACAGGGAAGAAGCCAAATGTTAGTCACTTCAGGATATTCAAGAGTTTGGCATATTGCCATATTTCTGGTGATAGACATACAAAGTTAGATCAGACTGCAGAGAGGGGGTACTTTGTGGGGTATAGTGAGACCTCAAAGGCATACAAGATTTTCATTTTGGGGACTAAAAGAATTATTGTCAGACAGAATGTCAAGTTCATGGAGGACAAGGCATTCAGGAGACCTAGAGATTTGCCAGCAGATGATCAAAGTGAGCAGCCAACAGAAGCTCCAAGACCAAGTCAAGAGCAACAAAGCTCAAGTACAGTTACCAGTACGAGTGTAGACTTAGTTAGTGAAGATTCATAGAGTATGGAGCAATAGGTGCAACAGAAAATGCATCTAGAAGACTTAGAGGTTGACATTTCATCCTCTATAGTTGGTAGCAGGAACCATGTGGTTCCTGATACAAAAAGGGATACTTAGGAGTTTGTGGGAGCTCCTAGGAAGAGTACTAAACAACGAAGACAACCAACCAAGTTCAATGACTATTTGGCATTAGTTAGTCAGTTGGTAGATAGTGAGCCTTCTAGCTATCAGGAAGCTGCAAAACATCAGGTATGTGCGAGATGCTATGGTTGAGGAATATTCTTCAATAATGCAGAATGATGTGTGGGAGGTAGTACCTAGACCAACAGATAGGGCTGTAGTTGGATCACACTGGATCTATAAGATAAAACACAGTGCAGATGGTAGCATCGAAAAATACAAGGCGAGGTTCATGGAAAAAGGGTTCTCTTAGAAGGAGGGAATAGACTATGAGGAGACATTTTCTCTAGTTGCCAGGTATACTTCTATACGAGCTGTAATCTCACTTGCAGCACAGATGGGATGGCAAATCTATCAAATGGATGTCAAGATAACATTCCTTAATGGTGAGTTGAAGGAGGAGGTATACATAGAACAAACAGAAGGCTTTGTAGCACATAGCAAAGAGACCCACGTGTACAGATTGAAGAAAGCATTATACAGACTCAAGCAGGCTCCTAGAGCATGGTATGAGCACATTGATACATACTTGCAAAAAATGGGCTTTGTGAAGAGTGAAGCAGATGCTAACTTCTACTACTTGATGGTTGGGGGTGAGATTCTCATTCTTGTTGTTTATGTGGACGACCTATTTCTTATAGGTTCACTAGGGCTCATAGTGGATTGCAAGAGGAACCTTGCAGAAGAGTTCGAGATGAAGGATTTATGACTTATGCACTACTTTCTAGGCATGGAAGTTGGCAGACAGATGGGGAGATTTTCCTTGGTCAAGGAAAATATTGCATTGAAATCTTGAAGAAATTCGGGATGGAGGATTGCAAAGCCATGTCTACACCCATAATCACGAATTGGAGGAAGGTAGATACAACTAAGGAGAAAGATGTAGATCCCACTTTATATAGACAGTTGATTGGTTTGCTTATGTATTTGGTCAACACTAGCCTAGATATAGCATTTGTAGTAAAATCTCTTAGTCAGTTCATGGTTGAACCAAACAGAATACATTGGATAGCGACTAAGCATGTGCTACGTTACTTGCATGGTATAGTCAAGTATGAGATCATATATGTTCGAGGTGAAGGTATCAGATTGATAGGCTATACTGACGCAAATTGGACAGGAAGTACAACAGACAAAAGGAGCACTTCAGGGTGTTGTTTCAGCTTGGGATCAAGAGTTGTATCTTGGTTCAGCAAGAAGCAAAACCCTGTGACTCTAAGTTCAGCAGAAGCAGAATACATAGCAGTTAGCATGGCGACATGTGAAGCTATATGGCTTCGTAAGTTGTTAGTAGCTTTGTTTCGTTAGAAAGTTGAGACTACTGTGATACATTGTGATAATCAGAGTTGCATCAAGTTGTCTGAGAATCCAGTGTTTCATGATAGTTCTAAACATATAGATATCAAATATCACTTCATCAGAGATTGTGTACAAAGGGGAGTTGTTCAGCTACAATACATACCTACAGAGGAGCAAGTAGCAGACATTCTGACTAAGGCATTGGGGAAGGCAAAATTTATCTTCTTCAGAGATAAGTTAGGTGTCTTGCAAAATAGCTTCCTCGCTAAGAGGGAGTGTTAGTTTTGTTAGCTTGGATAGCTGTTTGTCCATATGCTATTATTTAGTATCTAATTGTTTTTGCTAACAAATTGGTTAGACCAAAGACAATTATTTATTAAATAATTGACTTCTTTTAGAAGCAACTAGGAACTAATTTTGTTAGGGTTGGTAAGTTGTTTTATATCTCCACTGTTGATTGTAAATCAATCTTGGCCATTGGTTTACCAACGAGAGTAGTATAAAAGGGGGTCTATGAGGCATTTGGAGAATATGAAGTTTTGGAGAAACATTTGCAGTGTTAGCAAACAGTCTTGCAGTGTTAGCGCGGGAATAGCAGTGGAGAATATCAGTGGAATCAATTAGGAGGTTGTCGAAGTTCTGCCAGTAAAAGGCAAGGAATTTTGTATCTCTTAATTTGCTGAAGTTTAATAGAATTCCTCATCTGTAGAACTGATTTTCCCTTAGGGGTTTTTCCAGGGACAATTTGTCCGAAAATATTGTGTTCATTGTGTTGCACATTCCTTTCCGTATTTTATAAGTGAAGTTGCAGTTGTGTTATTTTTCAATATTAGCTGAAAATTTATAATCATTTACGTTAGGAGATTAATAATCAATGACTGCAATAGTTAAATTTTTCACATTGCAAACCGCACACCGATGATGACAGAGATTACTGAAACCTGCAACAGGATGATGCCGAGTACTGCTAGACTCTTGCGGGATTTTTTTGACCTCTACATCCATTTCTTCCTCGGATTCAACCGATCCCTGTTCTAGATAAGAGGTGGGCGATGCCATCTGCAAGACATTTGTTCATAAATAATCAAACCGTTAATTAACACATTGAATTCAGAACAATACAAGAAGTCAAGAGAAGAAGCCAACCGCTTAGTGGTTGCAGCGAGCAGCTTGGATTATACAGTTCGTAAACAATGCAATCCCTAGTTACCGTAAAATGAACCACCAAAAATAGAAGTTCCTTCATTTATTGTCGACGCGTCTTACGAAATTAGTAGTGTGAGATTGAAATGATTGCACATTGTTCGAATATTCTCCGTTACAATATGTGATATTTGGAAGCAGTGGTGGAGATGTTAATTATAGAAAATGTTTGATGTTGATTCACCTGTGTTGGTCGTGGGTTTTATGTAAGAATTAATATTAGTGCCAAGGATTTGTGGAGCGCTTCGCCTTTGATTTTTCCTTTGAATGCAACTGGAGTTACCGTGCATTAATACAACGGTTGGCCTCTTTGCAGCAGTTAAAGGCATACTATATTAGTAACTACCGACTCAGTCACAGTCCTCAAAATGATGCTTTAGCGTTACCTGAGCTCCTGCCATAGGCAGGTTACTAATTGAATTCTTTATGGGCAACCTTGTTTTTTGGTTAGACTGGTTAACCAACTAATCAAACTATTAAATTTTAATCTCTAAAATTATTAAAGTTCTTTATTATTAATCCTGTCTATAAACGGAGACTAGAGTTTTCAATCAACTATTTTGTATTAATCATTGTTTTGGTAGTCATGTAGCTTTCAAAATTTACTCTTTATGCTATGGTCTGCCTGAACTTTCTTATCAAATGAAAAAGTTTAGTTTGATTCCATTTTTTATGGGAGTCTTTTCATTTTTTCAAAAGAAAAATTTCGTAAAAATGAAATTGTGACATTTGGCAAAGGCATCGATTTAGAGGTGATATATGAATAACAATGCCTATAAATCTTTATTATTTCTATTAAATGTTATATTTGTATGTTCTACTCTTTCAAGTTTATGTGTTTAGTAATTTTAACAGGTTCTATTATTTAGTGTAACTAGCTTATATATATATATATATATATATATATATATATATATATATATATATATATATATATATATATATATATATATATATATATATAAAATAAGCCGAGAGATATCCTTCTCAAGGCGCCTATTTTCATAATCTGACTCAGTGCAATAGGCATCTTAGAAAGATATCTCTCAGCTTATGGTCGCTTTTATTCCACTTTTTCCTCTACAGCAAGCTACTCCTCTCTTTTAATCTTGCAACAGATCCGTAAATCAGTCGCCCATGAAATCCTCTTATCATAAAATGAACTGTGAACAAAATGTAGTGAATTTGAAGAGATGATATCAAAACTATAACTATAACCTTCCTTTAGATCTGTATGAGGAGGGACATCCTTCCAAACTTCCCCAAACAAATTATTGTGCTTCCTGGTATTCAACTCTAACTCCCTACCATGGGTACAATAATAAAATGTCTATCAAAATTTATTTTGATTTATTTGAACAATTTATAAACCTGCCACAAGGGAATGAAAAAGTAATTTAAATTAAAAGAAAATCCTCTGACCCAAATAGCAAACTAGAACCCAATATTTTACACTGCCTTACTAGCACCGGAATTGCTAATTCTCAACTTCTGTTGGATTGCACCTTTTCTGCTTCTTTTTATGTTGATTGTGCCATTGCAAGTGCCTTTCTAAATTATGTACAAACCTTGGGCTATTAATTAATATGTTGCGCAATGAATCGTTGTGTAACAGTTCAAGCGTTGAATATTTGTCGTTACTGTCTGCCCTATCAAGAGCGTAGGATAATGAACTTGCATTGCAATCATTTTTGTATTCATCCATTATAATTTTTTATTAAGTATTATTGTATTTGTCGTAGGCAATATACTATTGTAATCAATTATCTATAACTAGTGATTATTCTTTTCTACTTCAACCAATCAAATGTAAGTATTTTTATTTTCAAGTTTAAGTTTTGAATTTTGTAATGTTTAAACGTATGATTTTTAACTTTGAAAATTGTGAATATTATTTTCTTACAATTTGATTGGCTCGTATATTTTGGTCTTATAGGAGCAGATTTGCAGGAACCACTACCAAATTTTTTCTAATGAAATATTTATTAAAGTCTAAAACCAATATAATAACATATGATAAATTTCATATTTGATTTTTGTACCTTAGAGCTACCAATTCTTTTCTAGCATTTCCCAGGTAAGGTTTAAATTCAATAATAATTAAAATTCTTCCTATTTCAATTTTCAATTTTCAATTTTAATTTTCATGTCTGATTTTTAATTTCTAAAATCATCAATTTATTTTACTTGGTATTTTGAGTCTTACTACTCTATTAATATTGTTACTATTATAACTAACAATACTAGTATAATTGACAATAAAACATATTATAACTAACAATAAAACATGTAGAATACTTTATATTATAATAATAACATTACATTAATATGAAATGTTAATTAGATTAAATACTATTAAATATTATTATCACAATTATTGCTTTCTAACTATTAAATTTTTAACTTTCAACTATTAGAACTTTATGCAAATACATGCCACTATGTGGCACTTGTTATTTATTAAATTAGAACTATCACATACCTATCAAATTTATTAAAAAATGCTAATTGTTAAGCCTCTCGGCTTAAATATTCTAGTTTTTATCTTTATTTTTATTTTTTTGTCTTTAATTATCCATAATCATGGTGTTATTGTCAACATAATGTAAAATATTTGTTATTATTTTTTTAGATTACTATTTAGGATTGAATAAATTTTATTTTAATAATTTTTTGTTATAAAATAATTGAAGATGCTCTAATTTTCTAGTTTTAAAAAATTAAATTAAATTTTTTATTTAAATGTTTTTACATAAATTATACATTTTTAAAGTAATTTAAAAAAGAATTCTCTATATCCTTTTATTTTCACTCTTTACTTATTTTTAAATTTATTTTTAAATTTCTCTTTCATCTATATATTACACCAGGTGGGACTCTAGCTTGTAGAGCTCTTGTTATTGTTATTTATTTAAGGAATTAAAAAATGTGATTTAATTGATTTTTAATTCTTTAGAGCAATGAGAAAAATATTTTTCGTTAGAAAAAATAAAACATATTTCCATATCAAAATTTAAAAGTTTCTTTTAATAATGAATGACAAGTGGTGAATTTAATCTAGAAAATTCTTGACTAGTGGCAAGTCTTCTTAAGGTAGAAGCACCTTGGAACTTCTGGAAGCACCCTAGAACTTCATAAAACTCTAAAGCCAGGGCCTTGTAGACTATAGGGTGAACAACAACAAAAAGCAAGAAGATTATGTCGTTCTCTCCATAGCTCACAAGTTTGTTGGTACAATAACAAAAAAAAGCATATATGCATACCCTAGCCTATAGCTCTGCTATTTTTATCTTCATTGTTTTTCACATAAATTTTTTGTTTGGATCTTCATTATTTTTCACAAAATTTTCATGTCAAAGTTAAATTGCAAGGGATGAGCATTATATACTGATTGATTCTTATAGAAATGGCGATTGATTAGTTCTTTAATTCTTACAAAAATGGCCTTGTTATTGATGCTAAACTATATTTAGAAAATTATGGCTGTGATTTATCTGTAACGTCTACTTTTCATTACCCAATTGTAGACAATTTTTTTAATATCCAACAAGGAATACCATCTAAGCTACAAATTTTGTGAGTCATTTTTCTCCTTAATAGAATTCAGTGCATTCTCATGATGGTGGCCCTCTTTTAACCTACCTACTATGTTGATTACACATTTAGGCTTTCCCCTTATCTGTTTAGGGTTTCTAATTATTTTAAATTTTCTAGGGAGAAAAATCTCCCCTATTATAAGACTATCATTATCATATGGCCTGGCCATCACACAACTTGTCTTGGGTTTTAGATATGGGCATTTCTTCAATCCTAAAAGACATTATAATAGTTTCAAAAGCACCAAGAGATTGTCTTTTGCTACATAGAGTTTGGATAATAATATATCCACTAAAAGACCCATCTTGGCTCTTAGTTTCTTTACATTCTTATCATCTCACTTTGCTAATTAGGATTTTTAGAGTCCATAACGATTTGGCATGATTCAATTAGAGAACTTTTTGGAATGGTGTTGGAAGTTTGAAATCAAAGAAATCTATATTCATCACAAGTCTTGTTTCTTATGACATTATGGAACCTTACCCAAAAATAGATTACAGTGCAAAAATAAATCTTAGGTGCTCAAAATGGTTTCGATGGCATGAAATTAAAAAAGTCATAAATATTCAAATTGGTGTTTGGGGAATTTAATTCAGACATCATAGATTTGTAGAGTTGGAAAAAATTTAAGTTCAAAAATTCTTATATGATTGGAATGGTAAAAATGACAGCAACAATACCATAAGAGCAAACCACGGTGTGCCCACTAATGGAGTAAAATGGATCATCCCACTCTAAAGTATGGTAAGCCAGAAATGGATAAATGCAAGATTTGTGGGAGTGGTAAGAGTGAGATTGTATTAAGTTGTTTAGGGGCAAAGCAGAGTTCTACTTTAACTACGAACATGAGGGGTGATGGAAATAGGTGTGGCTTAGCTCTGAAATGCCTAGCTTCACACAAGGAGAGCTTGGAACAAACCCAAGCCAAACCTTACTAGTCCAATTACATGAGCTTTAATGCCTCTCCCATTTGACTTCTAAAAGTCATCCTGATAGATGCAACCTTGTTGATCTTTTGTTGTGATGGATAACGATTATGACCATGAGTGGTCTACACCATTGAGGTGATTGGATTTATGTTCTGTATCAGTTTCTTTGATTATGCTTATGGCTAATTTATGAGATTTTGAAGTGATTTATGGTTCACTAAAGTTTGTGCTAGTGGTTACTAGGATCGATGTGCCATCATGATGTTATTTCATGATTACCGTGAGACGTGTGCAGAGATTGCACTGTCTACTATTACCTACTACATTAGACTAGGTTCCTGTAGGAGTGGTTATGTTTATGACTATGTTCACTTATATCTTTTAAGTGCCTTTTCATGTTGTGAAAACTACCATTATCAAATGCTTATATAATTAGAAGTGGATTGTCCATGTTGGATTCATTGGTTTTTTGCTATAGATATTTACCTTGTTATATTTTGATCTGAGATATACTTGTTACTCATGTTTTGTTTTACATTTGAGATGACCTAAGGGTTAGATGTTATACTTTGATTTTAGTATCATAGATGTCAAATTACTATGTTGTTCAGTTGACCATATTGCATGATGATGCCATTTTGAGATGAAAGTGTGTTTTATGATGATATCTTGTTATCTAGTATGTGGACATATCTTTGATTTTGTTAAGTGGTGGATTTAATGCTATGGTTATTTACTTCATTCCTATGTGTTATGTTTTATGCGAACATGGGTGATGTAAATGAATTATTTCAATATAATTAAATAAATGGTTAAATTAGGTGATTTAATGCATTTATTACTTTGGCTATGTTAGTATATGCAACTACACTTAATCATGGTATTTATGTGCAGGATTTATATCCCTAGTAGTGACACATGGAGTCAGTGATTCAACCATTCATATTTTACCAATGTCATCCCTATATGTTTAGTGTATCCTTATTTTAAAATTTTAATCAATTCTTTTGGTGATTAATAAATCTGATCTCATTTGCATTATGTGATTAGATGAGTAAGCATTTCTGTTCATTTAGAGTTTTGCATTGTCACAACAGTTGTTAAGGAATTTTTTTGTGTTTTTGGGTTCTTGGGCTTTTCATTAATTAATTTTAAATTCTACTAGTTTTGCTAGAGATGAATTCCTATTACTAGGAATAGGTTTTTTTCATTTCGGTCGATTCATGGTTCAAATAGGCTAGCTAGTTATTTTCCTTAATTGATTATTCACTCAAAAAGTGAATAAGTATCCAAAGAAGAATTTAATTACTCACTTCTCACTTTGGAATTAGAAATTTGGAGAGTAAAAATCAAAACCCTCTTCATGAGGGTTTACTATTTTTTTCATTGTGGGAGTTACGAATGTGAGATTGTTGTGAGGTTGGGCTCATTGGATCCAGCTCAGGGAGACCTCAGATTGTTGTGACTTTTAGCTACTTTTGCAGGTTTTTTATTTTATGGTTTAGATTCCCATTTTATTGTTTTTCCTTCGTTTCAGCTTCTATTTTTTGGTAGTTGTTTGTTAGGAGCTTGAGAACTAGTGTTCCCCTCTATTTCTATATGCTAGCTCTACCTAGTTGGGCGGGTATGAACATTTTTGTGTTTTCATGTTGAGGGTTTGGGGTTTTGCATCGTTATGCTAGTTATTTTTGCATACAGTGTCTAAACTCAATTATTTTTGGATTTTTCAAGTTTTTGTACCCATAGGCTAAATGGGTTTTGATTTCAAAGTTTTTGAGTTTTGAGGTTTTTTTCACCTCAATTTGCATGCCACCTAGTTTTCTTAGGTTTTGTTGGCATGATGTTGGTCATGGACTTCGATTATTCATAGGATGTCATTGAGACCATGGTTATACCTTTATGTTACATTGGGATGTGTACCACATCCATACTTTTGACATCATGTTTGGTTGAGTGATTTTATACCTGTTGTTATGGTTTCTTTTGGACCTTTGTTCTTGTTTCATGGACACTAGGGTTCATGTAGAATCCATACTCCAGTATTAAGGCTAGTTGAGTGAGTTTATGATGTTTGATCTTGTTGCATCATTGGGATTCATGTACAATGCATACTCCTAAATTAAGGCTAGTTGTGTGATTTCATGATGTATGGTTTTATTGTTCTTTGGGATTCGTGTAGAACCTATCCTCCCAAATTTTTTTTTGGTTGAGTGATATTTTTCTTGTGTTCTCATCAAGTTCTTGTGTTATGATCTTTGTGATGGTGGGGTGCCACACGTGAGTATGTGCACATATATTTGTTGAGTGACTTGCAAGTCTTGACTTTCCATGGTCTTTTTGAAAGCTATGATCTTTTGGCATTGGGTTGGGAATATGCATGCCTATGGGTACTCGTCATTGGATGAGCATGAGTAGTGTAGGATAGCATATGGAGGGGGCTTATATCTCATAGCCTATTGATCATGATGCCATAGGCTGGCAGAGGGAGCTTTAAGTAAGTGATAACTAAATAAAATGTGTGAGTGGTAATAAAACTTAAGATAATTAAAAAAAGCTTTGTGTGATGGTTCCAAAGGAGTAACTTAAGAGGAAGTACCTTGTAAGAGTTTCCACATGTGATTTGAGTATGGGCTTGTCAATGCCAAGTGACTCTCCATGATGTCAGCCCCTACTTAGTAGCTAACTAAGTGTCTAACTAGCACCTATAGTTTATGCATTGTCTTCTTGTTGGTTTTAATGATCATACTATATGGTGTCTGTGTGTTAGTCATGGACATTGTGTTTTTCTGAGTTTTTGGTTGGATCATTATCACCATCAGCATGGTGGGAGTGGACCTATGGGTTCTATGTGGTTGGGAGGCATAGCTAACTATACCACTACTAGGGACCATTGTACAGAGTTGGTCTTTTATCCTAGTGTGATCGTTGCTAGATGCTTTCACTTGATGCTTTGAGTTTTGGAGTATGCTTTCTTGTGATTTATGGTTTCATTAGAATGCTTGGATATCATGTTTAGATGATCCTAGTTTGTTTGATGCATTCTTATATTATGATGTTTAGCATATGATTAGATGGTGTGAATTGCTTTGTGGGTGTATCCATTACTTATTGGTTTAGCATGTTAGATTTCCTATTCGTTTGATGTTTGGCATATGATAGATGATGTTGTTGATTTATTGGATTATCTAATACTTTACTTTTAGCATGTTAGATTTCCTTACCCTTATGTTGTAGCACATTTTAGTGATGACATCCTCATAAGATAGCACTGACAATATGGTTGGTAGTTTGGGATGTTACAAGGATGGCTAGGGTCCATCATGGTCTTATGATCCTATTGATGATTTGGAGGAACTGCATACTTAGTTTAGTTATATAGGTATTGAAATGTTATTTCTATACATTGTGATGTTGCTTCTATATATTGTGATGTTGCTTTCAGTACATTCTTTTACTACTATAGCTTAGATGGATAGATGTTCCTTTTTCTTGTTTCATGGCATCTTGTTGTTTATGCACTTGAGTGTTCATTCCTCAATTTAAGTGGATCTAGTACTCCCAAGAGTGAATAGAACTATTTTCCTATCTTTTTCACCTTTATTTTTTCTAGTTTACTGATTTGTATCCTCATGCAAAATTGTACTATCTCGCATGAGAATGAAAATGTTCACATGATGTGTTGGGTTTCCTCACAAAGTCGTGTTGAATCCTCGTGCAAAACCCCACACCATTTTGGGTGTTTTTCTTGTTGGGCTAAGCATGTCATTGTATGAGATGGTGTTTCCTCATGTGGCTTAGTTTCATTTCTCCTACAAAGAGGTGCTTCCTCGTGCGAGACTATTTGATGTTATTCTCTCATGTGAAAAATAAGGGGCCTCTTTGCTATTATTTAGGGAATACAACTTAGACTTTTGATTACCCTTTAGGATTGATTGTGATTCCATGTTTCAATAGATCAAAGATTTTGTGTTCTAACATCATCTTTGGTTTTTCATTCTTGGGTTGCTGTGTGTTAGTTCGGTAGTCACATTTGGAGATTGA
Organism: Cupressus sempervirens; assembly: GCA_028749045.1. NCBI lineage: Eukaryota > Viridiplantae > Streptophyta > Pinopsida > Cupressales > Cupressaceae > Cupressus > Cupressus sempervirens. Next base: position 402,191,471 of record CM053792.1, on the reverse strand, counting down.
TTGGTTGTTGGCATTGTTGGTTAAGTCTTCTGTTGCTATCTTCATGATTCCTATATCATGTTGACATGTACATTCATACTTTAAAAAAAAAAATTCTTGGCTTGAATTGGATCCTTTTTCTAAGGATCTTCGAGTAGGGCACTAGATTTGGCATTAGAACCCATGTTCAAACATTGGGATCTCTACATATATGTTGCCCATATGGTTGATTTTGCATTGGTTGAGTGCAAGTGTCTTGGTGAAAAGCTCATGATCTTTGTTGCTTCGGTATCTACTTGGGATGGACTTTCTTGTCCACTAGATGCATCTGGAGCACTGTGATAAGAAGGAAGTTAGTATTCCTAATTTTGTTAGCAGAATCAATGTGCCTTGCTAGTTGGTTGCATGTGTGTGACCCTTTTTGGATGGAGCCGCTAATTGGTGGTCATGTATTGGCCTTGAGTGCCTCCTCTTGTTCTCCGTATGGAGTAAGGTGCATTGTTTCCCTATTTTCTCCTAATTGTAAGTAAATATATGAATCTTATTTGTGATTTATTTTTTGTCATTATAATAATGAAATGGTTCTCTTTATTGAAAATGAGTTTTTATTGTGAATCATTGCAAGTAAGTGTTGTCTTAAATCCATCGGGTTAATGACTTAAGTCCCTAATCTGATTGCTTCAAAATCTTATAGAAATGGTATTACTTGATGGATAGATAAATGTTGTCTACATTGTTGAAATTACACATGGGAAGATTTACTTCTAAGAGTGGGGTGAGCTAGAAGTAACAGTATTTAACCTCTAAAACTTTTGACTAAGATCATTCACATGCATCTACCATATCTAATTAACATAAAAGTAAAGACATGCATGAAAATAGATAACACAAGATTTTGATCACCTAGAAACCCTCCAAAATGAGAAGGTAAAACTAGGGTGGGGATGACACCCACAAATTATCATTGCAACAATATGTAACTAATTAAGGTTACAAATTTTGACCACTTCCAATGGTCTGCCTTATGAAAGGCATGTCCTGTTAAAGGCTTTACAGCCTGTTAAAACTGACTTGGTTAAAAGATTTACTAACATTCACTTGTAATGTTACCTTGTTAAAGGTTTACAAAATGGTTATTAAACCACCCTATCATCATAGGATTTTCATTCCTAATACAATGGCTAGAAAGTATTAGAATGTGTTGACCTAATGGCTTACAATCTTATATCATTGACTCCAAATCCTTGTTCTACTCAATTTGATCTGATCCTTCTTGATCTAATAATTCTATGCTTTTATTGTTGATACTCTATTTTGAACAACTTGATTCTATAGTGTTGCTCTTCCTCTAAGTCTTTACACCCCTCTAAACTTCACTAGCATTCTCCCATATAACTCTCTCTCATAAATCAATTATGGGGTTTAAAATTTTTTATAAGGGATTCAAAGACTTAGGGTTAGGTATGAATCTACAAATGATATTCATCCATCATTCCTACTTAAATATTTACACTTTTCCTATTGGTTGTATGCTTTCTCCATTTTTTTGATTGGCTAAATACTGATTACATAGGGAGTGTAAAAGATCCTTTCTTATCTTTTACATCCTTCAAGATTCATCTTGAGTCAGCTCAAAAATGGTTTACATCTAAGTTTGTTAAGGTACAAACTCATATATCAATTTTGTGTTAATCGACATTCCTAATTGTTGATACTCGAAACATATAGGATTTATGTCTTGCTTAGCTCCTATAGTGATTCTTTCTCACTTGGCATCTATACTTTTCTCAGTACCCATAGTGACTCGACACTTGAAACTTGCTAGGCACCTAAAGTTTACTCACCACCTGTTGAATCTCTGGCTTGGCACATACTATAGCTCAACATCTATATTATACTTGACTTCAACCTTAAAATTTTCTTAAGTGTGTTGACACTCAATTGTCAAAACCAATCGGAGACCAAAAATTTCCCCATTTGACAAATTTAACTAAACATCATGAATCTGATCTCTATGAGTATAATACACATCTTGTTCGGCATATGTACAAAACTTCAAAAACTTGTTCAAAAGTTTGTAGAAGACTATATACCTCAAACACTTGTAACTCCCCCTGAGCTAAGGTGTCATTTTTGTATCCAAAATTTTGTATGTTGGATTTGTGTCATGTTGATGTGTTTGATACTTTTTTTTCTCTCTGTTTGTACTCCCCCTTTTTTTTGCTCTCCCTTTCACACATCTTCTTGCAGATATGTATCCTTTTTGCTTTATTTCCTTCACTCCTCAAGATTCAAAATTTGATTATCTCCCCCTTTGGGTATATCTCCTCCTTTGGGATTTGTTTATTATCTCCCCCAAGCTATTATGTCTCTCCCATACCTTATTATCTCCATCTCAAAAATCTATTTCTCCCCCTTTGTGACACTTATGTCAAAGGGTCCTATGAATGAATTGAATATTTAGCCAAAAAAGATTTATTTAGCTCCATGATAATCTTTACAACAACATCCCAATTGTCTAATGCAATTTCCAGTGCTTTAAACTAGATGGCTATCTCTATTGCAAGGTGTATGAGGCCTTCCAGTGTAGAAAGATTGGGATCTTTCTTCAAAATATTTTCTTCATAGGCCATCTCTTTATGCAAAACTTCCATGTGTGGGGTGATTCTAGATTGTACCTATATCAATTTGGCCTTGATGTTAGCCTCATCTACTATGAGTACAACTAATTCTTTTTGGGTGTGAAGCATTGTGGAAAAATGTTTCTCACTTTGAGCTAGATCCTTTGGTAGTTGTGTGCTTGATACCTTGAGGTTACTCTCCAAGCTCAATATCCTCTGGCTAGTCTCTTATGTGAATTATGAGGAATCACACAATTTGGACTACAATGAGAATATATTCTCCAGTACTTCTTTCACCTTCTCTACCATTTTAGCTTGTTCAATTTTTGATAGTGCTTTCTCATGAGATATTTTTCATTGACCTTAATCTAAAAATTCTTCTTAGACCATTGTAGTAGTTTAACATTAGTATCTAGGTCTTCATTTTGTACTTGGTCCACTATGTTGGATAGTTTCTCCATAATGGGCTTTGTTTCGTTAGGTACTAGCAAGTTGAATCCATCAAGAAAGATGTCTTTAATTTTTATCAATGCTTGCCTCTGCCTCTTGCACTTCATTGATCTATGCTAAGTTCATTATTTTGTAGTCATAACTTGGTATGACTATCTCTTCATCAAGTGCAGGATCTCCATAATGAATTACCCTTGCTACCTTGGTAGAGCTCGAGCCTAGTGTTGATATTTGCAATGGTACTACATCAGTGCTTGACTACTTAGTAGGAGTCCCTATAGTGGGCAAGTTGACCAATGTTTGTATTGCCTCTTGTTCTCTTTCCATAGGGGTCTTCTCCTCTTCCTTGTCCTCTAAATTCTTCCTTGATCAATTATAGTGATTAGAGAAGGTGCACCTTGACTCTGTGTTGTAGGATCAGAGGTATCCTTTTGTCCTTTTTTTTTCTTTTTTTGCTTCTCGGTAGTTACTATGACTATAGTGTCAACCTTAGCAAATGTGTCTTATGTTGCTTGCTCTCGTGGTTGACCACTTGTAGTCGTTGGAGTTTGTGAAGGTGGTTCTTATGTATTGACCTTCTCCTTAGCTATTTTAGCTACTACCTTATGTAGTTCTTCTACATTCACCAAAATTGGATTAGTGCACAATCGTGTTTGCAAAGTAGTTTGGTGAAAGATCTTTTTGAGATCCTCTACAGTCAATGAATTAATGTTCTAACTAGAGGTGTTAGGAACATCCTTCATAATAATTGTTTCTATAGATATAGATGTGGCATGTGGAGGACTAGGTGGTGACAATTGTATGTCTTGGACACCTTGTTCCTATTGCTACTCCTTAGTTGTTGCCATGTCACCTTTCTGCGTCTCCTATTCCACCATAACCTCTTCCTTCTCTTTCTCTCCTTCTTCCTCCTTTTCCTTGTCCTCTTCTTCTTCATCATTATTTCTTCCCTCAAAGGGATCTTCTTGTCCTTCCTTTACTGCTATCAGCCCATACATCAATTTCCACATTTGTGTGGACTTTTTCACAACATAATCAATCTTGTTTTGAAAAATGCTGAAGGCTCTATAATTGGGTGCAAATTTGCTCCCATGTTTCTTGATAGCCTTACTTATTTGACCTCTAGTGAGATTAGGTATTAAACAAGCCAATGTTGACTCAAATTTTCTCCCATGTTTCTTGCTAGCCTTGCTTATTTGACCTCTAGTGAGATTAGGTATTACACAAGCCAATGTTGACTCTCTTAATTCTTTCTCCATGTTTAGAAAATAGTGCCATTTATTTTCAACAATGAAGTATAGCTCCTTAGGCATAGTATTGTCCTATTCAAGTGGAGTAGTCTTGAACTTGGCCATCATAGTGTAGATTGATTCTTCCACTATTGTCTATTCCTCTCTACTTAGCTTATTAAAATCAATATCTTTTAGCCCTAACAGATCAACATTATCCCTAATATTGTCAAAAATATTTTCTAAGTTAAATTTAGTGGTGTCTTACCATTCTGAATTGTGCATTTTCAAATTTTGTTCTCTCCTCATCTAACTCTAGGGGTGCCACACATTTTCTTCTCTTTTTATCTACCGGCCTTCCCTATTCTATAGCTTTATTCTTCTCTTGTTCTTTTGACACGTTTGTTGTTGCCCTTGTATCTGCCCTTGTCGTAGGTTTGGTTGGGCTTGTCTTAGCCATTTTCTTCTTGCCTTTCAGTTATGTAACTGGCTACCTTTGTGCTTTCCTCTTTTTTAGGCTCTACTTGAGGTGCTTCCTGCTTGGCACCTTCTTCTTCCTTAGCTTCCTCAGCCATGCCTTGGGTTAATGCTAGTGGCCCTTTCCCCTATTCCTCTTCATCATCATTTGCCTCTTCATCTTCTTTTGCCTCTTCTGCCTTTGTTGTGCCTTCTCTAAATTTGGCCTTGAGATTTTTGACCAATTTATCCTTTTTCGTTAATGTGGAAGTAGTTTTCAACTCCATATCTACCTTTGATCTTACCACATCATATGTGCCAAAATGTGGTGCACTCTTATCCACTTCCTTTGCTAGCAATGCTATTATGGCTACAGATGCCTCATCAATGTTTATTTCATAACCAAGAGGTATGAGCCATCTAACCCTTGGTATTGCTACTTGTATGTAAGTATAATCAATATCAATAAGAAAGAAAATATCATTTACATGCTGCTCAATTAATGAAATGGGTATCCTTAGTCTCTATTTCATGGATTTCTTGATATCTACATAATAAATTGTCATAAGTGTCTCAAAATTTTCCCCCATTTGTTCAATATATTTATTCACATGGGCTATAATGGACCTATTGGTTTTCTAGCTAACTTTTCCAAAAGATGGAAATTGATTTTGTACATAGAAAAATAAAGAAATCAAAATTGCACCAAATTTACATTGGGCTCCCTTAGTTCTCCTTATACCTCCTAAGTTCTCATTAATTTTCTATAGTTGCAATTCTACTACATCATAGGTATGATCCTTTTTTACTACTTTATAGCCAATTCTACTACAACCCATGAAACATTGTTGAGTCTACTAGATTGGTAAAACTTGTGAGAAATGACTCTAATAGCAAAATCAACAAGAGGATTGTGAATGGTATCTATGGTCATGCCTCTCTTATTCCATTTGGCTCATGTATTCTTTTCAATAGCTTCCTTAGAGTCACTCCTTAAGGTTTTGGGCCAATATGTGAACAATCCTCTTTAATATCTTTATTGGGCCATCTTCTAACCAAAAACTTCCATCATGAATCCTACTAATCACAATCCTGATCCATTCAATTTTGAAGATAGTATATAACTCTAGGGCATGAGTTAAACCCTTCCTTTCAATGATTTAGAAGTCTTCCTTAAGGACTCCATTTTCACACAACCTATCATAAGCTTCTTTGATCTCCATCTCTCCTATGGCTCTTATCTTGTAGTTATAACATCTCCTAACATCTTGCACCATTACTACCTTAGGAGGAATTATGGATAGGGCTCCAATTGGGTCACTTTTTAGGCAACTTCAAGGATAGGCCAAAAATCTAGTTACTTAAACTTCATTTGACACAATTTGAACTTCAAACAACTCTTTCTCCTAAGATTTCCTAGAACTAGAGGCCATTTCTTCTATCTAGGGTTTAAACATTAAAAAAAATTGAAACTACATAACTCAACACTAGTGTAAATACCTTGAAATTGATGAGACTGTACTAAATCTATGTAGAAATTTGTTCAAATGCTTGAAATTCTGCTTCAAAATTGTTCAGCCCTCTTCTTTGTCTTTGCTCTTTGTTTGCAATGGTGAAAAATGATTCAAAATGCAATCATATACCCTTATTTCATAACATTTAAAGCTTAGTGCATTTACAACTACCCACTTAGCTTCTTAAGCTTTTGTACATTACTCGGCATCTATTGTCTTTTCAAACACTCAGCATACATAGGAGTCTCACTTACTCAACTTCAATTGAAATTTCCCTTCACTCAGCATCCACTATCAACTTGGCTACAACTAATCACTCAACTTTTATTGATTTTGGTAGAAAAGTCAGCATGTGCTAGATCTTTTACTTAGCATATGAAGGCAACTCAACAACACTTTTGAGAACTTGAAAATTTTAACTTTGCATCTCTATTCATGCTAATCCCTCCTTTTTATTTTTTTCTTGTCTTGGAATTGATATATGATAAAGCTTTGTATATCAGTCCCACATACCTTCTTTTTCTTAGTTGCATGAAGTGTGACTATTTCACCTTTTGAGTGAAGTGATTGCTTCATTAGATTTGTTACTTCCATCTTTCTTCTTCCATGTCATATTCATTTCTCCTTTGATGTATTTGACATCTACTTTTCCTTTTCCTTTTTTGAACTCTAAGTTAGGTGCCTTTGACCTTGTTGGACAGTTTTTATTGATATGACTAGTCTTCGAACAATTGAAGCATGTAGTCTAGCTCAACCATCTACTATATTTTCCACTAAAATGTGTTCTTATGCAATTTTCAAGGATGTTTCTATATTCTTGATAGTAGTGATAGCTATACTTGGTGTTGTAGTCTCAATAGTGATATACATGAGTATTTCCCTTTTCTTCTTCATTTTGTGTCCACATTGGCTTTGATCTACACTCAAAAGCTTTATTTCCATAATTTTTACAATTGTAGTAGTGACCTTCAAATCTTGGTGTCTTGATAGTCCTAGTCCTATAGTCATGTGCTTGATGTCCTTGCTTGTTGCACTTGTGATAGTGACCCATATTTTTAGGTTTGTCATGCTGATAAATGTTCTTGCTCTTGCACACATTAGAGCTATGACCCTTTTTACCACAAAAATGAGAATTAGATTTAGTGTTCTTACCTTTATCGCTTCTTTCTTCTATAGTCTTGCATAATTCTCCTTTTTTAGTGCCAGTGTATCCAAGTCCTAAAGTGTCATTGCTAGCTCTTGGTGATTTTAGTAGCTATTCAAAGTAATTGATAGCCTCATTAGGTTTGTTGAAGCTCTCTACAATTTTCTTCTCTCTTTTTAGGTCATTTTGCATCTTTAGTGTGGAGATTTCAATGTCCTTGACATTTAGTTCATGATGTACATTCATCATCTAACTTAGGGTGTCTAGCTGCATGTTGGAAATTCTTGCAAGCTCAATTGACTTTTCTTCCAACTTGTTAGGAAAGTTTTTCCTGTCCTCTTCTAGCATAACCTTATCTTCAATGCCTCTTTTCTTTTGTCTAGTCACTTCACAAAGCATCATGGCTTGTGATTCTTGTTCAAGCTTGAGAGTTCTAATCTCTTTTGCTTGAGTTCTATTCTTCTCCAATAGGTCTTCTATTTCTACATCAAACTCTTTGGAATCTCCATTTGCAAACACTTTTGAGGTGTCAATCTCCTTGTATTATGTATCATTCTCAGCTATGACAATTTCTCTTCTTTTCTTTCAAGATTTCCTCAATTCTTCCCTAGCTTCTTCCAAACTACATAGAGCAAGTTGTATATCAATTACCTGGTTTTCTAAGACCTTCCAAATTTTGTAAACTTCCATTTCCAGATCTTTTCTCCAAGTTGTAAGGCTTCTCCTTGTGAGAACTCAACTCTGATACCAATTGTTGAAATTATAGGTGGAAAGATTTACTTTAGAGAGGGGGGGTGAATCAGAAATAACATTATTTAACCTCTAAAACTTTTGACTAACATCATTCACATGCATATACCATATCTAATTAACATAAAAGTAAAGACATGCTTGGAAGTAGATAACACAAGATTTTGATCACCCAGAAACCCTCGAAAATGAGAAGGTAAAATTGGAGTGGGGATGACACCCACAAATTATGACTATAGTAATATGTAACTAATTAAGGTTACAAAGTTTGACCACTTCCAATGGTCTGCCCTATGAAAGGCCTGCCCTATTAAAGGCTTTAACCCCTATTAAAAGTGACCTAGTTAAAGGATTTACAAACATTCACTTGGCATGTTAGCCTATTGAAGGATTTATCACCTTGTTAAAGGTTTAAGACATGGCTGTTAAGCCAAGCTATCATCATAGAATTTTCATTCCTTATACAATGGTTAGAATGTATTAGAATGTGTTGACCTAATGACTTACAATCTTATATTGCTAAATCAAAATCCTTGTTTTTATCAATCTGATTTGATCCTTTCTGATATGATAATTATCTACTCATATTACTGATACTCTATTCTAAACAACTTGATTCTACAGTGCTACTCTTCCTCTAAGTCTTTACACACCTCTGAATTTCGCTAACATTCTCCCATATAACTCTCTCCTCATATATGAATTATGAGGTTTCGATCTCCTTATAAAGGCTTTGAAGACTTAGGGTTAAGTATGAATCTATGAACAATATTAATCCATCTTTCCCACTCAAATCTTTACACTTTTCTATTTGGTTGCATGCTTTCTCCATTTTTTTGATTGGCTACATGTTGACTACATAGGGAATGTAAAAGATTTGATCTTATCTTTTAGATTCTATGAGAATCATCTTGAGTTGACTCAAAAATGGTTTACATCTATGTTTGTGAAGGTACAAACTCATATGTTGAATCTCTGGCTCAGCACCTGAAGTTTACTCAACACTTGTTGAATCTCTGGCTCGACACATATTGTAGCTCAACATCTATATTATAGTTGGCTTCAACTTTAAAATTTTCTTAAGTGTGTTGACACTCAATTGTCAAAATCAATTTGAAACCAACATGCATATGCATGAGATTACTAATGGTATACTACTTGATGTGAGTGAGTGTGTTCTCTAATGCTACTAGGATGATGTATTCCTTAGCATTTTGTGGTGATCTATCCCTCTTGTGTGACTATTTTTAGTCATCGCATGTAATGTGATTTAATTGATGCCTTATTTTATATGGCTAGAGGTACTTTCCTCATGTTGTTGAGCTAGCATTGGTTTTCAATATTTTCCTCTGTTGGAATAGTCATCAAATTTTATCTATCCCTCTCTTTGTGGATATTTTCACACTTGAATTATTATTCAAATGAGCTCTTTTGTGATTTACTATTGAAGTTAACAATTCCCATATTTAGGCTTTTGATTATATTTCACAATGACTATTCCAAATGTGTTTTACTGCTACCTAATTGTGTGTTGTGACTCTATCATATTCATCTTGAACCTCTAGTAGTACATACAAGGGATAATATCATAGAGAATATGCTAGTATGCTTGTATTAAATGCAAATTTGTTAAGTAATTGGATGGTTTAAATGGTGATTAAACTTAATGTTGTTCTAGAAAGAAAATTTAAAAGATACATACTTGTTTTATGGTGACCCTTACACCCTTGCTTTGAAAACCTTTCAATTTTATTATCCATTAGTACTTATGCTATATTTGATTATTGAAATTATGAAAGAAAAGTAGTGATGATTTTAATGTGTGAATAACCTTTCTTTTCATGCCTTATGTCATTTTGGACATGTCTTCTCTTTTGTTGTCTTGGGCATTTTGTCTGTTGCTTGTCTTGGTGACCAAGATGATCTAAGTTTCCCATGATGTTTTATCTTGAGTGGTGATTAAAAAATTAGGTTTTTGGAATCTCTAAGTTCTATCATGTCATAGGCCTCATTGATATTTTTTTGACACTTTTCAAATGAAGTCAATCCAAGTTCAAACATGAAATTTATGGCTTCCAGAGTGAAGGTAGTTTTTGTCAGCATGACAACCTATTCCATGGTAGTAAACTTATATGGGATTTAGTGAGATGGTTTGAGACTTTTGGAATGATTTGGATGGACTTGTGAAGTCAATGAGTCATTTTGATTTCTTAGTTTTTATTTTGGTCTTGGTGTGTTTGGTTTTTATTCTTGGATCATAGGCTTCTAGGAGTAAGCCTAGTCTTTTGGGGGATGATGTAGTACCTCTCCCATTTGACTTCTATAAGTTCTCCTAATGGATACAACCTTGTTTATTTTTTGTTGTGATGGATCACGATTATGACCATCAATGGTACACTATTGAGGTGATTGGATTTATGTTCTATATCAATTGCTTTGGTTATGCTTATGGTTGATTTATCAGATTTTGATGTGATTTATGGTTCATTGAGGTTTGTGCCATTCATTACCAAGATGGATGTGGTATCATGATGTTATTCCATGATTACTATAAGATGTGTAGACATTTCACTATGTACTATTACCTACTACATTAGACTAGGTTCCTAAAGTAGTGGTTAGTCATGTTTATGATTGTGTTCACTTATATCTTTTAAGTGCCTTTCATATTGTGAAAAATATCATTATCAAATACTTAAATAATTAGAAATGGATTTTCCATGTTGGATTAATTGGTTTTTTTTGGTTGGATATTTAACTTGTTATATTTTGATTTGAGAGATACTTGTTACTCATGTTTTGTTCTATATTTGAGATGACCTAAGGATTGGATGTTATAGTTTGATTTTAATATCATAGATGTTAGATTGCTATGTTTTTTATTTGATCATATTGCATGGCGATGTCATTTTGAGATGAAAGTGTGTTTTATGATGATATCTGGATATCTATTGATCTCTGGTTTTGTTATGTGATGGATTTAATGCTATGTTTATTTACTTCATTTCTACATGTTGTGCTTTATGTAAATGTGAGTGATGTAAATGGAGTGTTTTAGTATAATTTAAAAAATGGTTAAATTAGGTGATTTAATGCATTTATTGTTTCATCTATGTTATTATATGCAATTACACTTAATCATTTTGTTTAGTGTGCAAGATTTATATCCCTTGTAGTGGCACATGGAGTTAGTGATTCAACTATTCATATTTTACCAATGCCATCCTTGTATGGTTGACATATGCTTATTTTAATTGTTTAATTAATCATTTCGTTGATTATTAAATCCAAACTCATTTGAATTATGTGATTAGACCAGTAAGCGTGTTTGTGCATTTAGGGTGTTGCATTGTCGTGAAAGTTGTTGAGGAAATTTTTGTGTTTTTTGGTTTTTCGAGCTTTTAATTAATTTATTTTAATTTCAGGAAACTTTACCATAGATGAATTTCTATTACTAAGAATAGCCTTTTATTTTGGGGTCAATTTAGGGTTTAACTATGTTGGCAAGTTAATTCCCCTAATTGATTATTCACTTAAAAAGTGAATAAGTATGCAAAAAGGAATTTAATTACTCACTTCTCACTTTGGAATTAGAAATTTAGAGAGTAAAACCCAAAATCCTCCTCATGAGAATTTACTATTTTATTTTTTGTGGGAGCTATGAGCATGGGATCATTGTGAGGTTGAGCTCATTGGATCCTACTCAGGGAGACCTCAGATTACTGCAACTTTTAGCTACTTCTATAGGCTTTTTATTTTATGGTTCAGATCCTCATATTGCCCTTTTGGCTATAAGGTAGGGCTCTCCCATTTTATTATTTTGCTTTGTTTTTTTTCCTATTTTTTGTAGCCATTTGTTAGGAGTCCAAGAATTAGTGTTCCCCTCCATTTCAATATGCTAGCTCTACTCGATTTGGTGCGTATGAGAATTTCTCTATTTTTTAGGTTGAGCATTTGAGAATTTGCACCATTATGCTGGTCGATTTTGTATATGGTGTCCAAACTCAATTATTTTTGTACCCAAAGGCCAAATGGGTTTTGATTTTGAATTTTTTGAGTTTTGAGGTTTTTTTCACCTCAGTTTTCATGCCATCTAGTTTTCTTAAGTCTTATTGGCATGATGTTGGTCATGGACCTGGATTATTCATAGGATGGTAGTTAGAGCATTGTTTCACTTTAATATTGTATTGGGATGCATGTCACATCCGTACTTCCAATTTCATGCTCAATTGAGTGATTGTATACATGTTGTTATGGTTTCTTTTGGACCTTTTCTCTTGTTTTGTAGATACCAGGATTCACATAGAATCCATACTCCTAGATTGAGGCCAGTTGAATGAGTTCATGATGTTTGGTCTTATTGCATCATTGGGATTTGTGTAGAATCCATACTCCTAGATTTAGGTTGGTTGAGTGATTTTATGACATATGGTTTTATTGTTCTTTTAGATTCATGTAGAATTTGTCTTCCTGAGTTTGCTTTTGGTTGAGTGATATTTTTCATGTTCTCATCTAGTCCTTTTGTTATGATCTTTGTGATGGTGGTTCACCACTCACAAGTACATGCACATACATTTTTCAAGTGACTTGCAAATCTTGACTTTCTATGTTATTTCTAGAAGCTATGGTCATTTGGGGTTGGGTTGGGAATATGCATGCCTATGAGCACTGATCATTGAATGAGCATGGCTAGGGTAGGGTAGCATATGGAGAGGGATTCTATCTCATATAATTGAAATCATGATTCCATAGGTTGTAAGAGGGAGCTTTAAGTAAGTGATAACTAAATAAAATGTGTGAGTGTGGTAATAAAACTTGAGATAATAAAAAAATCTTTGTATGATGGTTCTAAGGGAGTACATTGAGAAGCAAGTACCTTGCAAGAGTTTCCACGCATGATCTGAGCTTGGTCTTGTCAATGCCAAGTGACTCTCCATGATGTCAGCCCCTACTTAGTAGCCCATTGAATGTGTTGGTGTTTTAAAATATTATAAGTTTTAAAATTACCCCAATGAGAACAAGACACATCTAGGGGCAGCTAACTCTTCAACATGTCATTTTAAGCACTGGGCCAACTGTAAGGCTTGATCCTTCTACTTCAAGCTCTGCAAAACCTAGATGGGTGGACCTTAGATTCAATTCATACGGTAATAGTGCAAAACATATTCCTCAATCTCATAAAGTAGATAAAAACCCTTATTTCTCCTAATGACCTATGTAGTAACAAAAAAGTTCAGTAGAAAATTACAACTCTATGAAATGCACAAGCTGAGTGATGGTTAGACTATTTTAGTTCTTCAACATAAAATGTAAATAAGATTTTAATTTGATTTGATTTTATGAGGGTGGGGAAAGTGGATGAAAACTAGGTATGAACAACAAACTTATGATCTTGTAATAGATCAATGCCTCATCCATTGGGCAATTCACAAATCTCCCTCATGCATTTTGGATATCCAAAACACATATCTTATGCCAAGACTCCAAATCTATCCATTTACCTTGTCAATTGGATATCAATGTTCAATCTAAATCCCATTCTTATCTGATATCCTCCTCAATATACCTGCAACCCTATTGATTTCCTTGAAGCATTTACATAATTCCTTGAATTACAAGCAACAATGAAGCAACATACAACCTTAAGGGACTGCAATTATGATCTAGGCTCTTTGTTCAAAGTTCATAAAAAATCAAGCTCACTAAGAAAGAAGACAAGATTTAAACTGAAACTCAACATTTTTTGTTCCTTGTATTAATTTCCTTGAAATAATACATAAAAATGCATGAAATTAACTCATAAAGAACCTAATAAACCACACTATAAAATGAACAAATGTTGTCATACAAGATAGAAAATGGCGGGAATGAGAAACTGATGGGATGGGAAGGAGGTGTCATAGCCAAAGCAAAAGCTTCATGGTTTGGAACCAGCACATCTCATATCTTCCATTCAAACTCCATCAATTCCAGGGGCAATTCTACTAAATGTCTTCATTCTAGAGAAACTTTCCAAAATTCCAACCCTTACAAAAGAGAAGAAGAAAGAATAAATAGAAAGGAAGCAATTCCTAGATTAGTTATGCAACTGACATGTGTCCACTCAGAATTCTTTCCCAAGAAGTTAAAAAGCTACCTTCTCTCTATAACTACATATCAAATCCCCATCATTTGGCCTCTACAAGCAAGAAATATCTGAGATACTTGATTAAACATCATAACATATTTTGATGCAAAAATGAACTCAAGGTAAAAGTGAAAAATTAGTTTAATATGACCTCAAGAAGCCAATATAATCTTTGCCAAATTAATTTTTCCACATTTAGGCCCCAATAAGTCTTCATATCTATTCTTTAATCAATTTTGATGATCAATAATGAAATCTGCCTATTTTGGTGAGAATGCCCTAGGAATCACAAATTGGCTTATAACATGAACTGGTGAGCACCTGTGTAAAAATTGGCCTCAAAAATGGAAAATTTAGATCGTCTCCATTCTGATGGTATATTGGAGTGCCTATTTTGAGAAAAAATTGCCCCTGTTATGCCCATTTGAAAATGGGCTCCCATTCATGGCTTTGAAATTCAAAGATCAATTTGAAAAATTAAAAAAACCTATAGTCAACACTATAGAAAGTTATAATTTTAAATCAAATTTTCAAATTTATAGAGGTTTGGAGGTCTACACTAGAAAAACATAAAATATTATTTTTTTGACTTTTCTTCCACCTTTTCACCTGGGTCAAACTTGGTTTGACTACCTCATGTTACATGTCAACATGTGATTTGCTCCTTTCATGAATAGCTATCAGACCTATCTATCCTTACATTCTACCATGTGGGCATGCCACCTCATCATGTCACATCATGATTGCTATGTTGCTATCCAAGTCAGCATCTGCCACATCATTATCAACATAGTGACATTGTGACACATGTCACCCTTTGCCACATCAGCACCTCAAGAAGCATGCCACATTAGGAACTCCACCACATCGGTGCCACATGTCACCATCTAATTGGATCACTTCCTACACAACTAGTGCCACATCATCACCACCTGGTTCCACGCCACTACCACCTGATGGTCACTATGTCACTATAGTTATCACATGAGAAACTTTGCTTGTCAACATAGCGACATTCATTAGATTTTTCGCGTGTCACAATCTCCTTCATCGGGTTCCACGTTAGCATCTTCAACATGCATGCACATTCAAAATTTAATATGTTTCATCTCCCATCTGACTGGTACCAACATGCATGGCTTGGATTTTAAAAATCTTGTGTATTTAAGACACTTCACTTTAGTGTGCTTTTGTATTTAAAGATCAAAATATCCCCCTGTACAAGCGATGTGGGATATATGTTATCTCAATGGCTTTTTGCTTTGTCCTCTGCAATTTCTTTGGAACCCCTTCCTTCCTTTTTTATAGCATCTTATTCATTTTTTACTTGCCCTGCCTCCTTCTTAGCCATGGATTATGCTCTAGCTTTTCCTTTTGCTCAACATGGATCCTGTGCTATTGGATGCCTCTAAATCGATAGATTTCCTTTCTTAGATGTGGGTTGTTTGCGTAGGACATCGCCTCAATCTACAAATAATAATAAAATGTGTTGCTGGGTAGATTACCTTCGATGTACTCAAGGCAATACAAATAAAATGGCATGTCACTTATATGCCATCTAGAAAAAATTAAATTTTGACCTGTATCCCTTATACTGATGGCATGGGAACTCTTACATGCCTCTACCATTGGATGCCTCCTTGTCCTCACATACAACTTCTCTTTAGCTGTAGTAGCCTCTCTTGCTACCTACTCTTCTACACACTAAGCCTCAGCTTTCACATTTTTTCTCATCTCTTTCTCTCTCATATTGCCTTTGAAATTCTTGAACTCCTCTATTTAATTTGAATGTATGGGTTTTCTATTGGTTTGTATTACTACCTCCAAGGTGGCTCCATTGATCTTATTAGTCTATGGCTTTCCTCATACATTTTCCTATGGCTTTGATGACTTGCGTGGGCTTCTTCTCTATGTTGGCAACTTGGAGTATGAGAGATTGAATATCCTATGACATAGAGGGTTACAAATTCATTTCTTGTGCAATTAAATTAGAGTCGATTTAACTTAGAGATATTAGTAAACCTAGCATAAATTTCATAGCAACATATTAAATCATACCCCTATTCGGTGACTGAATTTCCATCATATATTTGGTCTTAAGCTAAGAATATGCTTTAAGTTAGAATAAGGAATAAATACATCAATATCATAGAGGATTCTTAGCATTTTGTGGCCTATATGGTGAATATAAATTAGAAATTTCATTAAATTTTTATGTTCAACCATCCTTAGAAAAATCACTTTTGCAAGCCATTCTTTATGGACTTGCATTCCTTTTTTATTGAGCTGCTTGATAGCTACTTCAATTTTGGTATTGGGAGAATCAAAGCTTTTGACCACTCCTTTGTAAACACACCCAAATCCCCCTTCTCCAAGCATGAGGTGGTGACTGAAGTTCTTGGTTGCAAACTTGAGCTCTACATAAGCGAACACCCAGATATTATGTGGGGATATTTGGGACAAAGTGGATGTTATACCTAGGTGCCCCAGTGAATCAATACTCATATTGGACATTGAAATTGTCTAAGACTGAGATTGAGAATGCAAATGAGAATGAAACTGAATTTTAAAGCCAAACCTTCTACAAGTGATATGAATATGGCAAATAATTTGCATTAATTCGAGTCATTATAGTATCCTCTTCAAATCTCCAACTTGTATACATTGCATTAGTCTACTGGAATCCGTTGGGCCCCAAGGTAGGTCCAACTAAAAAAAATTTCATTTTTCAAACAACTAAAACTATCAAACTAATCCATGCATCATCTAATAGTGATCAAAATCAAATTCGATCGTGGAACTATCATTTACAAGTTATTTTATCACTCTCTTGCAACTTGTCGACTTTGTCCTAGGAGGCCTTTTGATTGGCTATAAAAACTTACTTGAGACACCTGATCAAGCTCTACAATCTAACACACTAATTATTTGTTTTGCATACTCTTACCCCGTCAAATCTTGTCTCATGGTGAATTCTTAGTCAAAAGATATTGATCGACAAAGTTGCCCTTTCAGCAAACATGTTAGAAAACAATAAATTGTGTTTGGATTTGGCTTTGAAAACTAGGTAAATGAGCACTTGCAGAAACAAAAACTAGGGCATTCATACACTATCATGAGGAGAGTATAAATCTATGATTTAGGCTCATGACAAATAATTGGGCACATTTGGTGAGCGATCAAAGTGGGCTATTAAGAATTTGATGACTGGAAACAATGGTAGAGAATCATTTTTTACAAATGGATTTGTTAAGAATTCAAAATTTGCATAATTAGAGTATTTTTGGAGTACAAAATAGTGGTACAATTCATTCAACTTCATCTATCACAGATTCAGAGATATGACATCACAAACAGGGGTTTTGACAAATCTGCATTTGATGACATTAGCGAAAAGTTAGAAATTGCATTTGGAATCGCATTTGAAAACTAATCAAATGGATTCGTCATAAGATCAAACTTGAAACATAACAAGTCTCTAACCCCTAAAATGTAACACAATAGGAATTTTCTCATTTGGGTCAACTAGTCAAAAGTTATAATTTGTCAAATAGAGCTTCCCAGAATTTAGAACTTAGTGCATCAACATGACAACATTAAATGACCAACTTTGAGGGATTCAAAGCCTAGTCAAATGGATTCAAAATGACTCAAAATATGAAACATAGGCTCTCCAATATGGACACTAGACACTCCCAAAGTGGTGAGTCATGAAACAATATTGGGTAACAATATTGGGTATGAGATATTTAGATACAAACAAGGTCTCCTGTTGCTATTTGACACGTGAAAATGTGTGTTTAACTATTGCTCAAAATAGGACTATTCGAAATGAATCGAAATGTCAATTTAGCTTCATGAAACGTATAGACATACTAAATGGAAGGTTTTAGAAACATTAAACACCTCATGGGCCTCAAATGGATAGCTAGGTCATATGAATTTATGGGCATTTAAAGGGCTTGATTTTCTCAAAATTCTCAAAACTAGGGCAACAATTTTGACTCAATTGTTTTTTTTTACCTAGATTGGGATAAATTTATTCTATAAAAAATTAGACCAATAGAGTGTTTGACTAGGACCTATAGTTTATGCATTATCTTGTTCTTGGTTTCAATCATCATACTGTTTGGCGTGAGTGTTTTCCATGAATGTTGTGTTTTTGTGTATTTGTGGTTGGATCATTATCTCCATCAATGTGGTAGGAGTGAATGTATGGGATCCATGTGGTTGGGAGGCATAGCTATCTATAGCACTACTAGGGACCAGTGTATAGAGATGATCTTTTATTCTAGTGCTACCATTGTTGGATATTTTTACTTGATGCTTTAGGTTTCAAAGTATGCTTTCTTGTGATTTATGCTTTTATTGGGATGCTTGGATATCATGTTTAGATGAAGCTAGTTTATTTGATGCATTCCTATATTATGATATTTAGCATATGATTAGATGATCTAAATTGCTTCATTAGTGTATCTATTTCTTATTGGTTTAGTATGTTAGATTTCCTATTTGTATGATGTTTGGCATATGATAGATGATGTGGTTGATTTATTCGATTATCTAATACCTTACTTGTAGCAAGTTAGATTTTCTTACTCTTATGCTATAGCACATTTCAGTAGTGATGTCCTCATAAGATAGTAGTGACAATTTGGTCGGTAGTTTGGGATGTTACGCACAGGGGATGGCTAGGATCCATGATGGTCTTATGATGCTATTAATAGTCAGGATAAATTGCGTACTTAGTATGGTTGTTCAATTTTTGTGATGTTATTTATGTACATTGCAACATTTCTTTTGTACATTGTGATTTTTCTTTCAGTAAGTTCTTTTACTACTATTTAGATGGATAGATTTTCCTCTTTCTTGTTTCATGGCATCTTGTTGTTTATTGAGTGCTTTTTCCTCGATTTATGTCGATCCAGTACTCCCTGTTGTGGAGGAAATTGATTTCCTATCCTTTTTACCTTTATGTTATCTTGGTTACTAATTTGTATCCTTTTACAAACTTGTACTTTCTTGTGTGAGAATGCAAATTTTTGCATGGTGTGTTGGGTTTCCTCGCATAGTTATGGTTAATCCTCGCATAAAATCCCACACCATTTTGGGTGTTTTGGCTATTGGGCCAAGCATGTCCTCGCATGAGATGTTGTTTCCTTGCATGGATCAGTGTACTTTCTCACATGAAGAGGTACTTCCTTGCATGAGACTGTCATTTGTTATTCTCTTGTGCAAAAAATAGGAGACCTCTCTATTGTTCTTTGGGGAATGCAACTTGGACTTTTTAGTTCCCTTTAGGATTGATTTTGGTTCCATGTTTCGATAAATTAGAGATTTTGTGTTCTGACATTGTCTTTGGTTTTTCATTCTTGAGTTTGTGCATGTTAGTTCAGTAGTGGCATTTGGAGATTCATTGGTTTTCGAGATTGTTTGTTATGTCTTCCATTGTGATCTTTGTGATTCCTATATGAAGTTGACATGTACATCAATACTTGTAAAAAAAATCATGGCTTGAAATGAATCCTTGTTCCAAGGATCTCTAGGCAGGGCATTACATGAGCTCTAGTTAATTATGTATAAATTGGTTGGACACAAATATTGAACTTGATATGCTGCCTTGAAACTCAAGAAATTCCTTACAGATGACATCAAACCTCCATAGAAATCCAATTTTCTGCCTACCACAGGTGAAGTCATATTGGTCCAAATTTACCACTGAATGACTCTAACGCTTGCCACATTCTATCATATTATAGAGGGAACCCTTCTCTTTAGAGCATAGAGAATCCATGAAACTACCAAAGAGACTTGTAAAGTTCTCTGTATATCAATTTCTATAGGTCTCTATGAAGATTAGAGCGAACAAATTCCATGAGGAAAAACATAATCCACAATTATCTTTTGATATTTCCAAATTGGTTTAAAACAATAGAAAGGTCATTCAACATATGAAGGTAAGGAACTGATACATAACATATGAATTAAATTCATTTAGAAAAATTTAGCGATTTTACTCTTGTGGAGACATTAAAATGCATGTATTTTTTAGAGAAATGAAGAAGAATCCTTTACAAAAAGCACTCAAAATAAGCAAGCAATTGATTTTCACTCGTAATAAGCAAGTAGGTGATTTTCTTTTGTTTTTTCAAAAAGCTACTCTCTCTTTTATCACTTCAGCATTGGCAACCCAATTCTCTAATCTTATGCTAACTTTCTATTATTCTCAATAATTATTTGCTTCCCCTCCAAGATATCATAGAGGTTTGGTACTTAGAAATTTCTAGGCCCACCAAAAAAGAAATACAACTAAAATTGTTCTAACTGATTAAATTGAAATTGGTATCATAAATATCTTTCACTATTTCCATTGTGCAAACCTAACTAGAATTTTAGAGCATCCTAATGCTCTATTCTTAGGATTAAACCTCAGATAAAAATAAAAATTACATGCAAATATAAACTATATCAAAAACTAGCAGATCACACAGAAGAGAACACAAGAGACCTAGATTTAATGTGGTTCACCCAATCCGTAGGCTATATCCACCAAACAACAAGTCCAATATTATTATCATCTAGTGATTACAATCTATAATCCATTATAGCTCAAAACTGCTGCAAGAAGTAATTTTTGTATCACACCTTATGAAAAATCCCTAACTTTAATCCCTTTGATATCAGTATTTTTTTTTCTTTAGGGTTAAAATTAGTTACATAATGTTGTCCATAAATTGTGAATGAATAATAGCCAATTGGAAAATAATAGCTAAACTTTTTAAAGAATTTATGAAGTATATAATTTAGGAGCATCCTGTGGTATAAGGGCAATCCTATATCACCCAAAAAATTATGCTTAGTGTTAGTTTCTATATAATGTGTCTTTATTTTTGGATATCCATTTGGGTCAAATAGAGATTCCAAGTCTCATAGTTCCATTATTAGTTTCTTGGGTTGGATTTTTTTGGCACCTTGGGATATGTGCCAATGTAGAAAATAGGTCATTTTGTAATTGATTCATAATTATGATGAGTTATAGGTTGTAAGTGGAGCGATTATTAAAGCACTCTAGAAAAAGAATTAGGTCAAAAGGCTTTACGGTTTGAAACTTATTGCAATTTAAGTTGCCTAGAGACCACCTAAGAATACTTCAAAGTTAGATTTGAAGCACTAAATGGCCTCATATAGGAGAAAAATGGGGGATGAGAAAATATTATCCACAAAGCTATAGAGAACTTGGAGAGATTTCCAAAAATTTTAATGGCTTGTCAATCAGAGTCCTAGATCAAAAGTTATGCCTCTCAAAAGTTGCATTACCATTTCTTGATTCTTCTAATTTTACTCCAACCTTTGACGTGTTCTCTAGAACCTTCTATTTTTGTGGTGGATGCAAAATTATATATTCCTATCCCTAAACCTAATTCATGTTACTTAAGATCATTTTTGGCATTGTAAACACAATTTTTGGTGGAGTTTGAGAGAAGGTATTGTAAGAAAGTTTTTTTCTCCAGAATTCGATAACATTTTAAGCCATAGAGCATGTCGTTGAGTTTGTATTCATTGTATGGATGTAATAGTATATCACTTCTAATAATAATATTTCCCCTTTACTATTGTGTTTATTTTATCTTGGGTTGTGTCCTCATCAAGTGGTATCAAAGCATACCTTCATCAATGGTATTTAAGCATAACTTCATCAACTGGTATCAAAGTGTGTCCTCGTTAGTGGTATCAGAGAATACCTTCATCAACTAGTATGAAAGTGTATCCTCATCAGTGGTATCAAAGTTGTTTTTCCTATGTGTTTAGACAAAGCACCAACTATGAGATATTTTGCACCAGGACTATGTGGTCATGGATTCTGATATAGCGAGAACATGCCTTCAAGAAGGGAGCATGGGTGAAGGGCCAGAGTTGTTCCTACTAAGGTTAGAGCCCTCTAGAGACAAGTTTAGAATTTTAAGAGGAGATCAATAGAGGGATGAATATTTTCATAGGTGATAGAAGTGAGGTGGAAAATGAAGAAGAAGGAAATATTGTATAGGAAGGGGAAGGAGATGGAGAAGTCCTAAACTAGGTGGAGGAAAATCTTTAGGGTCATGGCCAAGCTAGGAAAAAGACCTAAAATTGACATCAACATATTTTGAAAAGATCTAAATGTAAGAATTTTCCTTAGGGAAAATTCACCAAAGATTGAAGAACTTGAACATAAGTACAACTATAGACCAAAAAAGTATGATCAATATATCATAGCATGTCCTAATACATCACTATGTTTTCTGATGAGTGTACACACTAGGACTGCCTATATATAAAGGCCTCTAAGATGCATCTAGAATGTCTTTAGAAGGTACCAGGAGATAAGCTTGACAACTCAACACACATCTTATCCATGATTCTAGATGATAGGATAAGAATGATGAGGTGTATCTCAAGTGGAGATGTTGTAGAGACCATGTGCTTAATTAGTGTGCTAACTCCTATGTTGTCAAGATGAAAACTCACAAGAGTGCACATACTCCTAGGTGATGAATAATTAATAATAAAATAATGCATTAACCTAAGTAAACTTAAGTAAGTGTAAATAGTGAATAATTATTTACAACAACCTCCCCCCCCCCCTCCTCCCTTAAGTGAAACTTAGGGGAATGCCCTTAAGCTTATGAAAACTAGGATGAAATGCATGATGGGTCCCAGCTACTAGGCCATGTTAGGTACCCTTGTACATAATGAAATGCAAGCTCTCATAAAGTGGAGAAAGAGGAAAAACCTCCTAGGAAAAACCCTCCCCCAAAAAGAGAGATGAAAATTAGATGCATGGATGGATGGAGTAATCAAGACCCCCCCATTACAACATACATCAAGTATATACAAAAGAGAAGTGGAAGGACAAAACCCCTTAATAGGAAAAAATCCCCCCCATAAAAGAGAAGAAGGAGACAAGGTAGTCCCCACCCCCCCCCCCCCGCTCCCCCAAATGTAAGGTGTTGGCTAGTGAGAAATGCTCCAAGGTAGAGGTTGATCCATGACCATTGAATTATGTTTCTCCCCATTGGACATGTTGTATATGAGGATCCACAATCACATCAGCCTATGAAGATTAATCATGTCAAGAATAGACTTGAGTGTTAGAGTGAGCCCTTGCAACAATTGTAGAAGGATTGTCCTCATCAAAGAGAAGTGATATATCATCAACAAAGTCTCCCAAGTCTACGATGTGTGACTCCATGAACAATCCTAAAATGTCTACCAAGAAGTCATCACCTAAGGTTGGAACATGAAGACAAAGTGTACCTTGTTGTGCTAAAGTACATGAATCTATCACTATAGAAACATATGAAGAATTTGCCTCAAAAAGAAGATGAGAATCATCCAAGATGTCCCCCACATCTTCAATGTGAGACAACACAAATAGCTTTGTAATGTCTAGAAGGAAGTCATTATATGAAAGTAAAGTAGGAAGACATGAAATGTCCTATTGCACTAAATTTGAAGCATCTATGGATGGAATAGGATCAGTGGGAGCTATAGAAGCATTTGGAGGTGTGATCTCATGTAGAGAGGATGCAGTTGTAACTTGAGGTAAAAGATCTTTTGGAAATGGAGGAATGTGTTGATCTCCATACATCTCCCAAAGATGGATCCAAATATCATATAAATATTTTGACTTCAATTCATCAAGTGAATCCATAACCTCCATATCCATATAGAGAAAGAGTGCATGAAAAAGGATGGGACATTTATCCTCATCATATGAAAGCTCTCTCACATATGGTAGTGCATTATGCTAACTAAGATATGGGATGACCAATTGACTCCATTCCTAATAGTTGTCTGGTATCAAGATAATTAAATCTTCCTCTTCCATCATGGAATAATCAATGTAACCTCCAAAGATGCAAAAAAAATCAAAGAACCCTCCCTAATGAATGATTCAATGCTTGATAGTCACTTGCCAATTTAGGGCCTATTTTTAAAAGTAGTATTTTTGTCCACAAAACCTATAATCTAATTGAAGATCTAGAAAGTAGACAAAATAATATACACTTTCAATAAAAATAGAATCTAATTTTGAGTCTAGATGAGCCCGTATGAAGCATTTAAAGTGGAAAAATTTGGGATTTAAATCAGGAACAGAGATGTAAAACTTCTTGCACCAATCTGTAGATCATGAAATCCTAGCCTAAAAAAAAAAATTACTCACAAAAAAGATTATGTATGAGGGAGATAACATTGTTTGAAAATCACTGCTATTTTTTTTTTTTTGAATCACAATCATTGCACCTTCTAAAATCAAATGGCTATAAATTTTTCCTCAAATGTCTAATTTGGATGAAACAAAATCTAATTAGGGGTTTTTTTGACCTTCTCAATGTGATTCAAATATCTGACTTGCACCAGCAAACTTCAATCTTCACCTACAAAAATCTCTCCTATGGCCCAATGGCCATTTTTTCTAGAAAAAATAATGCAATTCAAGAAAAAATAGTAGAGATCTAGATGAAATAAAATGTAGATCTGAAAATTAAATGTATAGATTTGAAATGATCATACCATTTCTACAAATTGGGCCTTTGGGTTGCCAATTTGTGAAAAAAATGCTGCCTCAATTTTGACTATGGCCCAACATAGGAAAATTTATAGTCAATTCACCAAGTCAACATTCTGAATGCAATAGCAAGGTTAGATCTTGTTCTAGATGCTCCCAATTCCTATGATACTTCTAATTCAAGCCAAGGTGTTGAAGCAAGAAGATAGTCTCAAATGGCTATGTCAGTAGAAATTCTCCAAGAGCTTTGATACCATGTAATAATTTGGTATAGCTTTGATACCATGTAAGAATTTTTCTTATTTAAAATTCACCCAAGATTGAAGAACTTGAAAGTAGGCACAATTGTAGACCAAAAAGGTATGATTAATATATCATATCATGTCCTGATACATCACTATGTATTCTGATGAGTATACACAATAGGAGTGCCTATATATAAACGGCTCTAAGATGCATCTAGAATGTCTCTAAAAGGTTCTAGGAGATAATCTTGACAACTAAGCACACATCTTATCCATCATTCTAGATAATAGGATAGGAATGATGAGGTGCACCTAAAGTGGAGATGTTGTAGACACCATGTTCATAAAAGAGGTGCAAACTCCTATGTTGTCAACATGATAACTCACAAGGGTGAACATAATCCTAAGTGATTAATAAATAAATAATAAAATAATGAATTAACCTAAGTAAACTTAAGTTTAAATTGTGAATAATTATTCACACCAACACTAAACCTAGATGAGTTAATCAACTAGATCAATGAGCTAGAGGAACGTTTTGAGTATGAGGATATCAGGGATCTTGATAGGGTTAAGTTTGCAAAGGCCAAAATGAAAGGCCATGCCAAAATCTTGTGGAAAGAGATTCAATTGGAAAGAAATAGAAGAGGAAAGAAGAAAACCACAAGATGGGATCACATGGTGGAAAAACTAAAGAAGTGGTTCATTCTTGTTGATTATGAGCTTGATTTGTTCAAGAAGATGCAAGGGTTAAAGCTCACAAAAAAAATCTATCCAAGAATACATAGAGGAGTGTTATTGAGTCCTTATTAAGGTGGGTCATGTGGAAGCAAATAAGGAGAAGGTTGCATATTACCTTAATGGGTTAAGATCTAGCATTCATGAGGAGTTAAGTCTAGTTAGAATGACTAGCATTGATGAGACATACTAGTTTTCCTTGTCAGTTGAGAAGAACTTAAAAAAAAAAGTTTGATGGAAGGTAAAGATGGCACAGTCAAGGGGGAAGGGGTAGTGGTAGGTCATTTGGAAGCTAAAATGAGAACCAGAAGAAAAATGAAGATGTGGTTACCATCCAAAACTAGAGGAATGAAGGTTTTAACTACTCTTGTGATCAAAAATTTGGAGATCAAAGAGGAAGAGGTAGAGGATGTGGACAAGGTTTAGGAAGATGAGGCTTCTGTGGTACTTGTTTTCATTTCAATGAAGAAGGTCATCACCCCTAAAAATCCCCTTAATGCTAAGGAAGGACAAATAGGAGAGTTGATGGTCAAGAAAGGGTTGCTCTTGTGGATGATGATGCATAGTCATTGCATTCAAATGATGCATAAAGATGAGAGGTTCTAGTTAATGAAAGGGTCTTGCTGAGTGGTGAGACTAAACTTGAACAAAGGAGGAGTTTTTTTTGTACTAGGTGCAAGTGTGAGGATAAATGTTGTAATGTGGTTATTGATGGTGAAAGCATTGACAATTTGGTGTCATAGGAGATAGTCTCAAAGCTAAAGCTTAAGAGGGAGAAACACCCCCATCCCTATTAGATTGCTCGTGTGTAGGAAGACCATAAGGTCTTGTTTACTGAGAAACATTTGGTAAAGTTCAATATTGGGAGTTACCATGCTGAGACTCTCTGTGACATCATCCCAATGAATGTCTGCCATTTATTGTTGGGAAAGCCATGGTAGTTTGATAAGCATGATATACATAATGGTCATGTGAACACATACTCTCTCAAAAAGGATGAAGTTCACCACAAATTGAAGCCCTTGATAAAGGAGGGTGAAAAGGTATCTAGTAGTGCTAGGGTGTGTCTTGTTGATGGAAGAAAATTTTTTTACACCATGAAACATCAACATATGTGTTATGCTTTAATTCCTAGAAAGCACGAGGAAGGTAGTAGTGGAGTTCAACTTGAAGTTTTAGATCTATTAAATGAGTATGGAAGTGTCATCTCTTATAATGTTCTAGAATGGTTTCTACCAATAAAGAAAATCAGTTATCAAATAGATTTAGTCCCTAGAGCTAGTTTTCCTAACAAGGCTACTCATAGGATGACTCCTACTAAGATTCAGGAGCTAAATAGACATGTTCAAGAGTTGTTGAGGGAAGGTTTGATTCAAGAGAGCTTGAGTCCATGTGTAGTACCTATAGTACTAGCACTAAAGAAGGATGGTGAGTGGAGAATGTGTATAGACTCTCAAGCTATAAATAAAATGACCATCAAGTAATTGTTTCCTTTGCCAAGAATGGATAATCTTATGGACTTCTTGAGTGGAGCTTAGTACTTTGCAAATATTGATCTCAAGACTGGCTATCACTAGATACAAGAGGGAGATAAGTGGAAGAATTCATTCAAGACCAAGAAGGGTCTATATGAGTGGTTATTCATGTCCTTTAGACTAAACAATGCACCAAGCACCTTCATGTAGCTTATGAATGAGGTACTAAATAATTTTTTGGAAAAAAATGTTATAGTATATCTGGATGATATTTTTATTTTCAGTAAGTCTTTGGAGGAACATTTACTACACATTCAAATAATCCTTGAAAGATTGAGGGAAGAGAAATTTGTTGATTAATTTGAAGAGTATAGCTTTGTCAAAAGGGATTTACTCTATTTGGGGTTTGTTGTATAAGTTGAAGGTCTCAA